>CAJQZJ010031962.1:4029387-4075657 GCA_907164525.1 Lophiomys imhausi | reverse complement strand
AAATTGTCTCTTAGAACTGTCTTGTGTCTTATAAGTTTAAGTATGTTGTGTTTTCATTTTTATCCATTCTGAAAGATTTTTATTCCTAACTTACATCTTGGTCTGTTTTTCATTCAGTAGAACATTGTTCAGTTTTCATGAGTTTGGATACGTTCTCCTGTTTAGTATATCAGTTTTAATCCATGGTGGTAAATAGGATCCAATGTTAGTTAAATTTTCTTGTATCTGTTAATTTGCTTGTGTCCAAGTATGTGGTCAATATTGAAGAAAGTGCCATGAAATGCTAAGAAGGTATGGTTGTGTGTGTGTGTGTGTGTGTGTGTGTGTGTGTGTGTGTGTGTTTTGGGATGGAGTGTTTTGTAAATATTTTCTACATCCATTTGATTTATGATGTTATTTAACTCTAACATTTTTCTTTTTAGATTTTTCTCAGTGAACTGTACATTGCCAAAAGTGCTGTATTGAAGTCCCACACTACTAGTGTTTGATGGTCATTAGATGGTTTCAGTAAAAATACTCTATCTTTTATAAAGTTGGGTGTCATTTCCTAATGAGGAAATATCAAGGCCTTTTCTTTAGAGAATTGGAAGGAATAGTGTTCTGACTCTGTCACTTTCCTGGATTTTTTTTTTTTTATGGGTCTGGTTTTAATAAGACTGTCAAAAAATGATATAAAATTTTCTGACTTTTTCTCTCCATTCTTGACAAAGATATCACAAGCTCACTTTGATCAGAATGATCTAAGCTTTGTCTTTCTTCCTACCCATCTTGTTATTTATGGGCAGAGTACTGTATATCCACTAAGGCTTAGAGAGGCGGAGGGAGAAACTACAGCAATTCTCTTGCTATACTGAGCTAACCATCCTCTAGTTACTAAACACCATAAATATGCCAAATCATTTTTCATATAAACTATCTGCTTCTGTCATGATCATTGCATCAAAATAGTCATCAGTTATTTGTTATTCTACTAAAAACTATTTATATCATTATGCCTTAACCAGTCATTTGAAAATAAAACTTCTCTATTAGAAAGTATAATTTTACCACATCATTTCAAAATAACCTAGTTCATTTTTTACTTTTTTATGTTTATTTATTACTTCAAGTTACATCTCCAACACAGTGCCCTCTTTCCACTCCTCCTGGTTCCACCCTCCAACACTCTACCCCCTCTTCACCTATCCTATTCCTCTAGAGTAGGGTGTTCCTACAAATCAGCTCCCCTCTAGTAAAGTAGTCATATGAGGGCTAAGAGCTTCCTCTTGCACTGGGAGCCTACAACGCAGCACCACTAGGGCAACGTGTCCCAATAACAGGTAACAAAGTCCATGTTCCTGTTCCTTTGGGTGTGTTGGTTGTAGGATAATTTTATGTACTATATGGCTAAAATACAATTTTAAGTGAATTGATCCCATGTACATTTGTCTGAGTCTGAGTTAGCTCACTCAGGATGAGCTTTTCTATTCCATCCATTTGGCTGCAAATTGCATGATTTCCTTATTTCTATAGCTGAGTAGCATTGCATTGTGTAAATGTACCACCTATTTTTATCCATATTTTGTTTGAGGAACATCTGGATTGGTTCCAGTTGCTAGCTATTACACATAGGGCTTCTATGTACATAGATGATGAGATGTTCTTGTGGTTTGGTGAGGAATCATTTGGATGTATACCCAGAAGTGGTATGGCTGGGTCTTGAGGTAGAGCTATTCCAAGTTTTCTAAGATATTTCCAGACAGATTTCCATAGTGTTTGTACAAGTTTGCCCTCCCACCAGCAGTGGAGGAGTGTTCCCCTTTCTCCACAACCTTGCCACCATGTGCTCTTATTTGAGTTTTTGATCTTAGCCATTCTGACAGGTGTCTGATATGGAATATCAGAATTGTATTGAGTTGTATTTCTCTGTCGACTAATGATGTTGAGCATTTCTTCAAGTGTCTCTTGGCCATTAGAGATTCCTCATTTGTGAATTTTTGGTTTAATTCTGTTCCCCATTTTTGATTGGATTATTTGGTTTCTTGGCATTTAATTTCTTGATTTCTTTATAAATTATGGATATTAGCCCTCTGTTAGATGTGGGGTTGGTAAAGATCTCTACCAATCTGTAAGTTGCTGATTTGTTCAGAAACTTTCCCATTTACTGTTAGCTGGTCTTAGAGCTTGGGCTATTGGTGTTCTGTTCAGGAATACGTCACCTGTGCCAATGAGTTTGAGGCTTTTTCCCATTTTCTTTTCTATTAGATTTAGTGTGCCTGGCTTTATGTTAAGGTCTTTGATCCATTTGAATTTAAATTTTGTGCAAGGTGACAAGTATGGGTCTAATTGCATTCTTTTACATGTTGACATCCAGTTATACCATCAAGGAGATAAGAATCTGAGAGTCCTTAACATTCTCTACCTAGCCATTATTAGAGAATGATAATATTCCAGAGGTTCTTCCACACATATATAATCAGACCCCCATGGTATCACTGTTTCTCATTGATCCTTCATATGACCATTTCTAAATGTTTAGTCTTTAACAACACTCATTGTGCTTTTTAATGAAAAATATACTAAGACCTTTAATTGGTATCTGTGTTAAAGTAGTCACATATATATATATATATATATGACTACTTTATATATATATATATATATATACATATATATATATATATATATAACATCTAATATTCTTGTTGTCTTCAGGTCACTATGAGGAAAGAGACACTAAGCGACTCAATTGAATTAACTTTATATTTCTACTTCAATATTTTTCCTCTTAATTTCTTCTTTGTGATCATAGTATTTAATTACTGTTGTAATAACACTGATTTTCCCTCTTTACTCTATTTAATCATCTTTATACAAAGAAAAAAAACCTCATTGATTTTATACTGATTTTAATGAGACCAGTAAATAAAATTTGAGTTACTTAAATTGTGAAATTTTTACTTTCATTATAGCTGTATGCAGTTAGGAATATTAAATAAGTAATATATAATATGTCATGTATGCAACATATAGTTAGACTTTACAACACAGTGTCAGTCATTGTTTATAACATTTTATGTCATATAAAATTGGTGGATTCAATATGAAAAGTTTGTCTTCTTTACCTAAACTTTTGCCGTCACTTTTTTGGGTAAATTCTTTGTTTGGGATATGTATGTTATAAACTGCCCTTCAGATTCCAATAGTATACTTTCAGGTAAGGATTGAGGGTTTGTACCTTCAGATCTGAGTTATGCTGGACCCTAAGGCTGGATCATCACTTATATTTTTTGGCTATAATCTTAGAATGAACAGGAAAATACCTAGTACTAGTAAATAGAACACAGCTTATTTTTACCTGAACAATCTTTTATGATGATGAACACTTCAAAGAGCAAAATGACACAAAATCTAATAAGCCAAAGTCTAATCTGTCATTCTTTCCCAAGTTGAGTTTGACACTGTTTATTTGGATTCTCAGTATTTTCTTTCATGCTTCTGACTTCATTTTCATCTAGACACTGGGAGTTCTTACAGTGCTTGCAGGTTTATGATTTGTAATCATGATTGAACAGGGACACATTACAAGCTCCAAAAATTTTTAAAGTGGATGTTATATTTTAATATTAAAAATAGAGTTGGCGATAACTACTTAAGTAGTGATTTCCTTGTTTCAACGTCAACTGTTGGCACTATGGAGTTTTAATTCGGACAGAGTAACACTTATTAGGAACCTCTGACATGCCACAGTACACAGCTGTCACCTTATAGCATTTCTTAATTTTGACACTGAAAATAATAAGAAATTTTAAAGCTTTAATAATCAGCAATAGGGAGGCATCCAGCACAGGAGTAGCCTGTGTTAATACCAAAATACAACAAAAAGTTTCCTCTCTTCAGCAAAAAACAAATTACCATTTCTTGGTGAATTAAAAATGAGTTCTGTTGACCCTAGCGGTGCTGCCATGTAGGCCCCTAGTGTATGAGGAGGCTCTTACCCCTCATGTGACTGCTGAACTGGGGTGGGGCACTGATGTGTGGGGACACCCCACTCTGGAGGAGTAGGATGGGAGGGTGGGACTTGGAGGAGTGGAGGGGTGACACTGTGATGGAGATGTGCCTTGAAGTAGTGAATAAACATTTAAAAAATTAGTTTTGTAATCATAATGACCCATGCTTTTAATGCTTCTGTTATTTCATGAGAATTAATATCACTATTGACTAGTTCAGAAATCTTAAATAGAAACAATATTAGAATCAACAGTCATCTGACAATCGACCCCCAAATATATATATATGCAATAGATGATGGGTAAAGGGGACTGAACACAGGGAGTTGGTAGTACTATATAAGCAAAACTGAAAAACTCTAATCTAAACAAATTAAATTAAAAAAATAAATTAATGGGATATTTACTGAAACCACATGTGGCTTTAAAAAACCCTCTAATTGGTACTTTATCTGTTATCTGTTTTTTTTTAAACAAATATTTTTTTTAAAAAGTCAGCTTAATTTTTTCATTTTTATAATTTATTTTTTATTTCTTCAAGTTACATCTCAATCACAATCCCCTCCCTACTCCCCCTTCCAGTCCCACCCTCCACCCTCTTCCCCCTCAACCCCCCATCTTCTACCTTTTTTTTTAATTTAAGGTACATCTTTTCCCCCCAACAGCTCCCCATTTCAGTCCAACAAATGGTTCTTTCTCTTATAACAATAAATACAATACAAAACAACAGAAATAAATAGGCCACAATTATGAGAGTTATATGGCTTAGCATACATTCCCAATGTCCAGTCCACATGTATTTGGCACCTGACTTTAACACTCTACTATCTAACCTTCTCCATGAGTTTAAAGTTCTATATCTAACTCAGCTTTCATACTAACTTGCATCCCAATTTTAAAAAACATCTTCTTAGATCCTGAACACCCTCTTGATTCCTAAACAACTCAAAATTTAACTATGAGACTCTATATATCTATTCTTCAACCACCTCAGAGACATGAGAGGGATAACTCCAAGAAATAATTACCTGAACCCCCCCTCCCCCCAAAAAAAAAAAGGTAATTGTCCCAAAGTTAGGATTAGGGCAGGGCTCTGTTCTTATCTTTCCAGGAGATTTAAAGCATCCATTCAAGGAATCCAGGGACAACTGGACAAAGGAAACCTCAGCAGAAAACAGATCAGACACCAAAGAAGACAAGTGGCCCAGACGATCCAGCCTTGCAGACTTCCTCAATAGCTATTTCCTCAAAAGTCTACAACCACAACAACTCAAAATCACTAAGATTGTTCAGCTCCACAGACTGCTCCAGCCAGAACTTCAGTAAAGCCCTGAAGATCAGCTTCTGTCTACGAACTTCTTAGGAAATCTAAATAGCTGAACACAAAAGGACTGAACATCAAATGATCTATTAACATTTTTAACCATTTTTCCATTCTTACTTGGGCCCCAAACATGTTTACTATGTCCCAAATCAGCAGGAAGTCATTTTAAGAGAGCGAAATCCCATCCCCAGAAGGTGGGGAGGGTGTTACCCCCCCTTTGGTCATTTGATAGATAATAGAATATTTTGTTATTTATGGGAAGAGACTACAAGCTGTTAAATGGGCGTGTTAAATGGGTTTTGGAGGTTAGACCCAGGGACCTCTCTCTTTTTCTTTTCTGTATCCTTCTTTCTCTCCTATGTAGGGGTGAACAGACTTGAGAAAAAATGGAATATAGACATAGTATAGGTAAGATCAAGAAAAAAAGACAGATTATTGAATATGCCCTTATACCTTTGTATATTGATACAAAATTAATGTTATATTTGGCTAAATAGGTATTGATCATTGTATATTAATGCAAAAGTCAGCTTTTATTGACCTTTTATACAATTTATTTATGATGATGAAATAGTTTTAGTACTTGTATTCGTGAATAAATATAATTTCAATAAGTTCCATATGAGTAATTTAAACTATATTTATATAGAAAAGCATTTCATTTGCAAATGTGCCACAAAATGTAGAATTAATATTTTTAAACTATATGTTTTTCTATGTCACCAAATTAATTCACTCTTACCATCCAACTAGCCTAACACCCACTCTTTCATTTAATGTGGGAAGCTTAGTTATTTCCGATTATGTTATTATCATATGCCTTCTCATACATAATTTATGGCCCTGTGAATTTATCTTCTTCTTCTTTCTTCCTTGGACTGTGGGCAGAGTATTCAATTTCAACTAATCCTTTCATCTTCCTTCCATCGAGATCTTGAAAGCCAGTCAGAATATAATATTCCTTATAAAATCAGAAGCAAGGTTAGTCTTTGAATTTTATAATCTACATTTCCCAAAAGATAGAAGATGATTCCTGGGAGTCAGTCCAGCAGCAATGACTGCCCTGAGCTAATTACTGAATGCTTTTCTCTGAACTTTTTACTTAAGAAAATAAAATGAATTTTCTAAATCCAATTTTAAAATAATAAGAATGAGATAAAATTAAAAGCAACAAAATGATAGTTGTTTTAAGATGTGATAACTTTATATAAAAGAAGGATTTCTGTGAGGCAATTTTATGTCTGGTAATTATTTGAAGAGTATCTCAAGTCTTCAAGCATTAATAGCTGAGGCAGAAGGTGTTATCTTGATTCTATATCTTATAAAATTTCTTATTTATAATTCAGTGCCATTTTCACCTATGCAAAACAGAAGGCAGTTTTTTGCCAATGGCCATAGCCCATGAATGTGATCAATCTTGTCTTTGTTTTTTCACTTTTGTACATTTTATTTTTGTGTTCTCATCTCACTCTTTCTCTTTCTCTCCCTCTCTCCCTCTCACTTCTTCCCTCTTCCCCCAATCCCAAAATCTATTTCCATCTTTTTCCCTCTTCCTTACTTCCCCTCACCACTTCATTCTCCTTTCCTCTTATCTCATCCCATCATCAAAGGAAGTAAAAACATTTTTAGTATCCCAATACCAGAAAATAAAATGTAGCTACCTCCTCTCATCAAAGTCTGTCTTTGTAGTAAATAGATACCATCACTGAAAACAAGAAATTAAAATGTATATAATGCAGAGATCAACAGATAGTTGTTAGTCAAGGCCAATTGAATATATCTATATCATTACCCCTGTATCTGTGACTCAGAGAACACCTTGGAAGAGGTATATTTTTGAAGCACCTCAGTTTTCCCTAGGTATTTTTATGTTGTCATATTTCCATCACTGTGACAAATTATGTGTGAATGTTATCTTTATTTCCTCAGGGTAAGGGATGAGATGAAAGCCATACCCAAGCTTTGCAAATACATGACTTTTAATTTTAACTATCCCTAGGCCTCAGCCTAAAAGCTGTTAGCCTCTAAACTCTATGAACTGAACTGCATGAACTCAACTCTAATCAATTGGCAATGGACTAGACTGTATATACTATATTACCAAATTCTTCTGCACTGTCTCCATGAACTCTCTTACCCTTTCTTTACCCTTAAGTAGCCTCTTAAGTAGCCTCTCTTTCCTGTCTGTTATTGTGAAAATTGAGTGTATTCTATGTCTGACTAATTCTGTCAAATCTTTCTCTGTTTTGTCCCTTTTCTGCCCTTCAATTAGATGCCATTGTTTGGAATTAAAGGTGTGTACTAAATTCTAGCTAGAGAGATTAAGGGTGTATATTAGAGCTAGAGGGTTTCAAGGTGTATCCTAAATGTTTGTCTCTATTCCAGCCATATCATACAGGCATAGGTGTTTGGATGTGATCCCTTGCCAGAGTTGCCATGTTGCTGGATTAAAATTCCTCTACAAATACTAGATAAAATTAACTTAGTAGGAAGAAATTATTTTTAAACTCATAGATATGGGTACTTCAGTCTAAGTTTATTTGGTTTTCCCACTTATAGCCTGGGAAAGCATAGTATATCGTAGAAGGAACCCAGTCAGAGGAGGTCTGTTCAGCAAACAATGGCTAAAAAACAAAGATCAAGGACCAGAAAGGAGTTCCAATAACGCTTTCAAGATCATGGTTCCTGGAATCAATTCTACTTCAAATAAACCTCACTTCATTAAAGTACCACCATCTTTCAACTGTATCATGAATTAGAATCATACAATGAATTTCAAGAATTATTTTCAAATCATAGTAAAATATAGGAAATTATTATGAAATTTGAAATAGAAACAATATGAATAAGTCATTGTTCTTGCTACTAATTATTTTTCTTAGAATATTCCAAAGAAAAATGTCTTTGTGCAATGTTCAACTAACAATTGATTTTAGATTGATTATGCAACCAGTCCTCATTGTTTTCACTCTGCTTCTATCCATGACATTTATACACAGAATATTTTTGGTTATAGCATTCTTTGTAAAATTTTGAAACGGGAAGGCCTGTGGATAATATTTGGAACAAATCTATCCATCTATTCTCTATCTATCTCATTTCTCTATCTATCAGTCAAACAATGAATCTATCTGTCTATCTTTCTATCTATCATATATCTACCTATCTATACATCTATCTATCTATGTATTTATTAGATAGTGATCTTGCCTGTATCTAAATATGGTTTTGAACTTGTGGAAACCTTCCTGCCTCAGCTATCATGTGCTAGAACTACAGGTGTAGCCATCATGCACAAATATCTTACTATTAACAGATAATATTATTCATCTTATTATTATATACTAAATTTGAACAAAATGAAAAGTAACCATTTAATTTATAACTAAGAAAGTTTTTCTTAATGTAATTTATTAGATGTGCCTGTTTGTCTTAAAAATTGACCAAGATAGTCCAAAAACATTAAAACTAATGAAAGAAAATTTTCTCTTTCAGAAGGTTCCTGGAGGTCCTAGCAGCTCCAGAGTTGTAACTGACACTTAAGCATCCTCCCTGAAGATTGCCTTTTAAGACATTAGAATGCATAATATTAACTTCAAAAGGAGAGAAGCAACCAATTGTTTATAAAAAAATTAAATGTTCATCCCTGAAAAATACATTGAAAGACATCATACAAACTAAGCAGATTATATTTAGGAATATATATATGTATATATATACATACATATTTATATACATATACATGTACACATATAACAACAATTAATAAAAATCAAGGCCATGAGTTTGAAAGCAAGCAATGAGATACATATGGAAGTGTTTGGAAGGAAGAAAGAGAAGAGGTAAAATGATGTAATTGTATTATAAATTAATAGTAAAAGAAAAACACAAAAAAATGTGTATCAGAACAATATAACCCTTCTCTTTGCTTAGGAAATAAAAGATTAAAAATATGTGAGCTTTGCCCTAGTGGTGCTGCTTGTAGCCCCCCAGTGTATGATGAGGATCTTGGCCCTTATATTACTGCTGAACTTGGGTGGGGGACTGTTATTTAGGGACACTCCACTCCAGAGGAGTGGGATAGAAGGGATGGGGGTAGAGAGTGGAAGGGTGGGACTGGGAGGGGTGGAAAGAGGACACTATGATGGAGATGTAACCTGAAGCAATAAATAAATAAATAATAAAAACAACTAAATAAGAAAATAAAATAAAAAGAGTTAAACAGGCTTCTAAGATAACATTACTGATTTGTAGGATATGGTAAAAAAAAATGTTGTTTTGCATGTTTTGTTTTGTATGCATAATCAAGCAGTTTATTCTGCTAACATATATGTGTAAACCAATTGTATGGTTTGTATACATTGTGTAACTGAGTGATAAAATCATATAAAGCTGTGCTTACTTTAAAAGTAAAATAGGCATATAAAATAAACATTTGCTGATAATAAATTATAAATTTATTTTAAAATACTTAAAAAGATATGTGAGCTTTAGTTGAAACTGAATGTTCTTCCATTCATAAGAAATTGCTTGGGAACATATCACTGTGGTAAAATGCTCACATAGTATGTGGGATGTTCTGGAGTTGATGTCCAACAGTGAAAATAAAAAGAAAAAAGAAATTCTAAAGCAAGTCACTTGAGGCTAAAAACGTTGAAACACTGTGTTAAAATCCATTTTCTTTGATAATAAGGCATGCTAAAAATACATAAGCGAAACATAGAGCTAAAGAAAGAATTTATAGTAATGAAGAGATTACTCAGACTTTAAGAACTCTGACTGATCTTACAAAACAGCATGATTGGGTTTCTAAGACACACAGAAAGGTTCAGACATTCTGTAGCCATTTCCAGAGGCTATGACATCCTCTTCTGGCCACCACTGAAATTGCACACGCAATTGTGCATGTAAATATATGCATGCAAATACTAGTACACATGAAAGAAAATAAATTAATATTTAAATAAAGGAACTTGCTTTTAAACAAAAGAAATACCAACATTCATGTTTACATGTGCATTCCTATATATGTAAACAAACATTTCTGAGTGTATCTTTATAGTTTTGCTATATGGAATTCCATATATAGTAAAGGTTCTTTCTCTTCAAATTATCTTTTTAAGAAAACTACACATGCAATCAAATTTGAAATATTCTGGCTAATACATGTTTTTATGAGTAGTAAATGTAATGAAATATAATTCATTAAACAGACTCATAAAATAGCATGCAAATGAGTAAATGAAATTATGTTTTGCTGGTTCTTTTATTTTAAAATTAATAAACATGTTTAAAAAAACTTCATTGTTTGGTAGGAGTTTTTCTTTATTCTTTGGACTCATAGACTCTTTTGGTATCTGCACATACCTTAAAACATGGCTTGTATATTTTCCTTCCACTGAAAATTTTTAAATAACATTTGTGATTATACTATGTATTCATGCTGCCTTTCAAGAAATACAATTCATCAAAATTAGATATTTTTAAACTGAATAAACATCAGAAAAAGAAGAACAACACTTATTGTCAAAGTTTCACAAACTGATGGGAAAGCAATAGTAATAAAATAGTATTAGCACTTACCTTGACAGTTGGAATAACCAAATACAAAAGACGTCAACACCCCACTCAGCAATGTACAGGTCATAAAGACAAAAACCAAGCAGAGAAATAATGAGACTAACAGAGAACATAAACCAAATGGACCTAACAGATATCTATGAACATTTTACCCAAACACAAAAGAATACACCTTTTTTTTTTTTTAGCACCTCATGTAACCTTCTCCAAAATTGACTATATATTTGGATACAAAGCAAGCCTCAATAGATACTAGAAAATTGAAATAACCCCTTATATCCTATTAGACTACCATGGATTAAAACTGAGCTAACACAGCAATAGAAACAATAAAAAGCCTATACATTTATGGAAACTGAACAACTCTCTACTCAATGACCACTGGGTCAGAGAACAAATAAAGTAGGAAATCAAAGACTTCTTAAAATCCAATGAAAATGAAGGCACAACATACCCAAACCTATGGGACACAATTAAAGCCATGGTATGAGGAAAGTTCATAGCAATAAGTGCTTTCGAAAAGAAAATTGTGACAGCCCATATGAGCAACTTAACAGCAGAACTGGAAGAGCTAGAAAAAAAAAAAAAAAAAGAAGAAGAAGAAGCAGTCACTCCCAAAGGAGGAGAAGAGAGGAAATCATCAAACCTAGGGCTGAGATCCACAACTTAGAAACAAAAAGAACAATTAAAAAAATCAACCAAACCAAGAATGGGTTCTTTGAGAAAATCAACAAAATAGATAAACCCTTAGCCAAACTGACAAGAACGCAGAGGAAAAATAGCCAAATCAGTAAAATCAAAAATAAAAATGAAGAAAAAACAACAGACATAGAAGAAATCCAGAGAATCTATAGGTCTTATTTCAAAGATCTGTACTCCACAGAGGACTAATATCCACAATTTATAAAGAATTCAAGATATTAAACTTCAAGAAACCAAACAATCCAATTAAAAAATGGGAAACAGAGCTAAACCGAGAATTCACAAAGGAGAAATCTCTAATGGCAGTATGACATTTGAAGAAATGTTCAACATCCTAAATTATCAGAGAAATGCAACTCAAGATGACTCTGAGATTCCATCTCACACCTGTCAGAATGGCTAAAACCAAAAACTCAAATGACAGCATATGCTGGCGAGGTTGTGGAGAAAGAACACTCCTCCATTGCTGGTGGGAATGCAAACTTGTACAGCCACTACGGAAATCAGTCTGGCGATATCTTAGAAAACTTGGAATAGCCCTACCTCAAGACCCAGCCATACCACTTCTGGGTACCTACTCAAACTATTTTTCACTAAACCACAAGGACATATCCTCATCTATGTTCATATCAGCCTTATTTGTAATTGCTAGAAACTAGAAACAACCCAGATGTCCCTCAAATGATTAACAGATTTTTTTTTAATGTGGTACATCTGCACAATAGAATACTACTCAGCTATCAGAAGCAAGGAATTCATCCAATTTGCAATCAAATGGATGGAACAAGAAAAGATCATCCTGAGTGAGCTAACCCAGACCCAGAAAGATACACATGATATATACTCACTTATAAATAGATATAGGAAGTATTTCATCTCTACATTTTGTTTTAGATCAATACTATTGGGTTTTATTACAGGTACCTGGGCTATCTAGTCTCTGGTTCTTTGTCACTCAAGCAATATCTGGTTAGGATCCATCTTGTGGAATAATACTTAAGTCAAATGAGACATTGGTTGGTTACTCCCACAAGCTTTGTGCCACCCTGCACCATTACATCAGACAGACAGGATATTATAGTAGATCAAAGGATTTGTGGCTCTCTTGGTGTTTACATGTAATTTTTGTTGGTGTGCCAAGTAACTTCCTGTACTAAAGATGCTGAAATGTATGGGTAAAGACACAAGCTCAACTACTCCATGTTTAGTGAATTGTATAGGTCTTTTTTTTTTTTTTCACAATAAGGCCATGTTATCAGTTGGGTAGAGCACAAACTATTGTCATGGCAACTGCCAGAAATTTTTTGGTGGGGTTTTTCCCATAAAGCATCTTTATCCAACAACTCAAATATGTGTAACCTAATCCTAGTAATAGAAACTTTATTTGGTGACGAGAGATGGACAGTTGTAACTCTGTCTTCCCCATTATTTGATTTAATTTAGATGCATTTATATATGGATATATACTAGGAAGTTTCTATTGTATGTTGTTTCCATACTACTCCTGAAATGGCCTTAATTTTAGCTGTCTCTACATATATTCTCTCCCACATGTCCCCAGTCTCCACTTGATTTTCCAATTCCAGCTTCCCTACCCCAGTCAATCCATAGCCATCTATTTTATTTCCATTCTTAATGATATATGTTCAGTTGCTATGCATACCTCTTTAATCTATACCTACACTCAGTGGTTCTACAGATTGTAACTTGCTTATCATTGACTATACAGCTAATATGAATCCTAGCAGTGTATGTTTTTGGTTAGGCCATGACTTGGCCTTTATTACAGCTGTGTAATAAGATCCTTAATTTTTATATCAAGTTAAAAATCTATATTTGACTGGCAATAAATTATTATATACAGAAGCGTTATTATAGACTGTATTATAGAATGATTTGCACTAAGTAGATATTATTATGATGCCTCTTCATTCATTCTGCTGACTCAATTATTTCCTGCAGGTAACATAACATAAACTTACTTTGGTATCATTTATAGAAATGAACCATTCTATACATTATATAATAGAACTTAACACACAATCTTATTCTTAAGGATGAGCTGTGCTACTATAAATGCATATCAGTGTCTACATGTGATCATTGGAAATAACATATCTTTAAGCATATATATGATCTCAGTACATACACACAAACATAAAAACATTTTTAGAAAGTAGTTTTTAAAATATTTTATCCAGGTTCTCAGTGTGTACCATGGCTTCCCTGGAACTCAGTATGTAAACCAGGCTGACCTCAAGCAAACAAAAATCTGCCTACCTCTGTCTTGCAAGTGCTAGGATGAAAGAAAGGCATGTGAAACTGTGTCATTTAATGTACAGACATCTAAAGAAAGACATCAGCACAGAAGGATGTTACATGTACACTAACATATAATATATATTATCTATGACATAATACATACAATTATAATATATTGATAAATCCTCATTATATTGCTTTTCATTTCAATACAATTATATGTCCTTGTAGCTACTTCTAGATCTAAAAAACTCATAAATTGATATGAACAGCTGTTCAAAAGAAGAAGTTATTTGCATGTATATTATTGGAAAGTTTTCCTTAAACATTTGGCAGGCTTTCTTATACAATATGACTTTATTTGAAAGTAGTGCTGGTAGCAAAAACTTTTGCTCAATAGCTTTGCATTATGCCATTATATATTTACATTCTTAAACTTTGATGATATAATTTGTGAGAGTTTTTTGAGCTATATTAATATTTCCCTAATATGGTAATTACAAAGCAAATGTAAAATGATGAAATATCTTAGATTATTATTGATAGAGGTTTAACTTCAAAAAACATTCAACTTGATGACACTAAATTATGTCCAACAAAATACTGTACTTGAGATGGTAATAAGAATTTTTTAAGTATAGATACATCACAGTTTCAATAAATGACTCATTAATTTACATTATCAATATAAAAAGATACATTAGACTTAGATTGTTATCTAAGTATCAGGTTTATCACTATCCACATAAACTCTGATTCTTTCACTTCCAATGACAAAGACTAAGAAATAAAAATATGAAAATTTATTTTGCAATGTCACTTAAATTGTTTTCCTTTTGGTATATATATTAATTAATATGTATGACATAATCTTCTTGAAATAAAACAAAATGAGAAACTGACTAGAAGAGTTAAATGCTAGGCTCAAAAGAATCATATCAGCCATTAATCAAAAGTATAGATAGGAAGATTAAGGATGTTTTCAGGTTTTTAATAAAGATAAATAATTTACATTTTTATTTGGTCTAATAACAAAAGACATTGATATGGAATAGGAATCAGAAATCATATAGCATCTTAAATAAACAATTAAAGTCCAGAAAAGAAAGGACTCCATTCCAAAGAGATTGTGGGTTAAATCTTTCCAGTCACAAAGGAATATATATCAATCAACATATTGGAGACAGACAAGCTAGAACAAGCAGATTACTTATTTATTTATGTATTAATTCATATTAATAATATTTTTGCACTGTGCTGAATTTTCATTTCATGAGCTTGAACATGCTAATAAGAAACTGATCAACATACCCAGCATCATATTTTTAGACATAGTCTCCTTAAGAAGTTAAGTGAGTCTTGTACTTGCTATGCAGTTCAGTTTAGCCTTAATCATGCAATATATCTCCATGTACCAAACAAGTGCTGAGACCATAGGTGTGGATTTTGACACTTAAATCTAAATATTATCATTAAACCTAGTTACAATTAAATGTATACAGACAGTAAATTGTAGTGATGTATAATTATTAAGTTCAAAACTGTAATTACATAACCAAAATAATTAGAATTTTTATGACAACAAGATTCTTGTTCAAACTGGGTCTTTCAATATTTTACTGCCATATCTTGCAGAAAACTTCATGCTCACTAAGGTTTAACATCTACAATTATGAATTAAGTTCTATACATCTAATACAGAAGCAAGAATTCTTTCATTTCACAGTTTCTTTTGATCCATAGACCAAAATACTACCTGGTCAGAAAAGAAAATATTGAAATGGTAGCCATATTGATTAAACTTTGAAATTCATGAATTTATAACTAGAGCTAAAGATGCAGAATCTAATGATTCTAGGTAAAAAAAAAAAAAGTTGAAGAGAAAGGGAAGAGAACATGTTCATAGATTTTGGAAAACAATAAGTGCACCAAAACTTCTGACACAGAAGACTACATATAATATACTACTAAGAAATGCAGAGATTAATAGCAGACTCTGGCAGGAAGCTGTGGAAGATTTAAGCAACATAATTATGAAATTACATACAGTAATAATAGAGAACTGGAGAATGATGGTATTGAGAATAATATGGACAGATTTCAGATAACTTTATTAAAAAACATTTAGAAGGCAATTCCCATATTTTGAAAGTGAGGTAATATGAGAAGATATAAGAAAATTTGCTAACCAATTAGAGATAATAGAATATATACAGTAACAAAAAGCAAAATTTGAAATTAGAAATCTCATTCTGTATTGTGGAGAACACACTTGTGTACACACAAACAAAAATTTACTCTCATATACATACATACACAAACATACATATATATATACATATATGTGTGTATGTATGTATGTATGTATGTATGTTTTTGTGAGGGTTTTGGGATGCTTCAAGGTTGAAACTTTATGATTGACTGGTTTGGTGAATATTTTCTCATTCAGAAGGGAAACAGACATATGGAAGAGATTATAGACCCAAGAAAATTTTCAAGGTTTGGCATGTGAGAGCATTTAGTGACCATTTCAATGGAAGGCCATTGAGTGAAAAAACAGATTAAGGGCAAATGCTACCTTCTACTTGTGCAGCTGGAAATGGTCATTCTAAATAGGAAATTGAAAGAGAATCTTTCTTTCTTGTCAGAGTATGATGAGTAGTAAATTCAGCAAATAAAAGATTGTTCATATCTATGGTCAACTTATGGGAAGTTAAATAATCATATACTACACTTATAAACTTGATTCCCAAGATATGGATATAATTTAACACTTCAGATTCTAAGAAATAATTTTTCAAAATAATATAATCTGAAAAAGTCATAAAAGAATGAGGCCAATAAATTATGATGTCTAAGAACAAAGAAATACAAACCACAAAATCCAGACCTAGGAATAAATTGCATACAGAATTCTTGTATATTGCTAACTCAAATATTTTAATATAATAAATATATTATTTTTCCTAAAATGTAATAGAAATTATTCTCTACTTATATTAGAAATACATGGTTTAAGTGTGTTCTTGTACATATTTTATCAAAGAAGATTTTTACACAATCTGGGTGAGAACGGTTTGCCAGCAACTCATCCTCAATACTGCTCATATAGCCAAGAGCTAAAAGAACATATGAATAAAATGACTCCTAATGACATTCTACTATACTTACAGGTCAATGCCTTGCTTACCCACCTCAAAGAAGCTACCTCTGCAGTTGATGGGAACAAATACAGAAACCCACAGCTGGATTATCTGCAGAGAGTGAAAGACCTGGGAACATCCGATCTTATATAGGATTTCCCCATTAAATTCCTCTCCTAAATCCTGCGGAAGAGGAAGCAGAAAGTTTTTAGGAGTCGGAGGGGATAGGGCACACCTAGGAAAGAAGACTTTTTAAACACAACAAAACCAGAACACATATGAAATCACAGAAACTATGGCAGCATGGACAGGGCCTGCAGGGTTCTGTGCCAGATTGGAGTCCCAAATACTGATTGGGAGAAGGAGAAGTAGTGGGCATAAACCCCCATCCCTAACCCAAAAAATGTCTCTGACTCATAACCACTCACAAATGAAAAATTAGTTTTCTCCAATTGAGTCTCACTGGGGTTACAAACAATTCTGAAGGGCAGGCCCCAAGTCCAACAGTAGATGGACAGCACATATGTAACCGAGTGGGCTCCTTGGAGGTTCTTTTTCTTATAGTGTTTTGTCAGGTATGGTTTTTAACCTTACAGGTCCTTTGTGTATATATTATATCTTCCAGTTTTGTGTTTTATGGGTTCCTGTGTGAAGGGAGGAATTAGTGTCTCTCCACATTTATATGTGTTTCTTGTGCTTTCTTTTCTTTTGTTTTTTTTACTGTTTTATTTGTTTATTTTGTCCTAATTTCACCTCCTCTTTTTTAAAATTAATATTCTATCAATACCTATATGTTTCCTGACTAAAGATTTTTAAAAATGTGGATTCAGAGATGGGAGGTAGGGATGATTTCAGATGAGTTGGGATAGAGAAAACAAATAAAATACATTGTATAAATTATTTTTAAAGGAAATAAAGCAGAAATGCTATAGGAATAGAAATATCTAGAACCTTAAACTGTGATAGAAACAGTTGAACATGATTGCTTCACTCTTTATGGATTCATTTTTTTAATAAATATAAATTCATGAGTTATGTCATATTTGATATCAGGCTTTTTCAGATATTTCTCTTTAAAAGTTTTTTGTAGCCGGGCGGTGGTGGCGCACGCCTTTAATCCCAGCACTTGGGAGGCAGAGGCAGGCGGATCTTTGCGAGTTCGAGGCCAGCCTGGTCTACAAAGCGAGTCCAGGACAGCCAGAGCTGTTAAACAGAGAAACCCTGTCTCGAAAAACCAAAAAAAAAAAAAAAATAAAAAAAAAATAAAAGTTTTTTGTAACATAGAGCCTCTCATGACAAGACATTCTGAAAAACTTCCCTGATTTCAACAGTCCCTCAGAATTATAGATAAGTCACATTGGAGTTCTGCTTCTAGTAATATTTTTCATGAACAAATATTCATACAACCTCTAGTCATATTGTATTTACTTTGATCTCATTTTCTAAGGATATTAATTAGGTTATTAAAAGTGTGTGTGTGTGCATTTGTAAAGGTAGAGTAAAACAGAAATTCAAGGTAAAATAGTTATCCCTTCTTCCTTCATGCATTGCACATTTGGCTTGAGATCTGGTAGAAATTCCTGAATCCAAGGCAGTTTGCTCATTAATTGGTCTGTCGAATAATGTATTCTATAGGAAATACTACACACACAGATCCAACTATGTGTGAAACAAATATACATTCAGCCACTGGTTCAGTGTAAAGCACTGTCTAGCCCTCAATGTCTGCACAAGTAATTTTACAGGCATTCAGACAAGGAGAATAACTTAGGTGTTTTAATATTTCTTTTCCCTAAGATGCATTTTCATGTAACCTATCAAGGAAAAAGCATGCAGTGAGGGGTAGAAAATGTAAAGCAGAGACTTAGGTACAGGCTTTCAGCCTGTATCAAATTGAAAAATCCATACAAGTCCTGAAGATGAAACCTGCATATACTACTGAAAAGCATGAGCTGGGCTGATATCAGAGACACACTGTATTCTCTAAAAAAACAGGGTTAAAAATTAAGTTATCAGAAATTTACATAATCTACAGACATATAATTATAGACAATTCAGTAATAAAGGGCACAAGGCTATCAAATTTTGTAACTCAAACTATATTGTGACACACATAGAAGTGACATGTGTATGGCTGTATCAACATGTTATGGTAGCATGTAATATTTTATACCACAGGTTAGAAACTACATAACAGAATGGTTTTCTTTTAGTGTGTATGTGCATTTGTAGTTTGTGTGCACATTTCTCAGTCTATGAGTGTTGGTGCACATGTGGGTGCATAGATGTTGAGATCACTGAAGGCTGACAATGTTACCTTCCCATAGGTGTCCATCAATGTTTTAAAGATTTTCTTTAAAACAGAATCTCTCACGAACCTGGAACACTCTAAGTAGGTAAGGTTTTGGCCATTTGTTGGTAAAACTGGAAAATTTCCAGTATATTGCCTTGAGGAATGTTTTTCAGTAGTCTATGGAAATTTTCATTTTTTCTTCACCATTGTTTGTTGGTCACATATAATAATATGTATAATTATGTCATTTTGAATGATGAAAAATTCATACTAGTGAGCAGGGATATATATATATATATATATGTATGTATATATATAGTAATATTAATTATCTCCTTGGTTTTCTTTCAATTTCTCAGCAATCATCTATTTTGTGTTTTGTTCTTTTTTCTAATAAGGAGTAAGTTATCCTTTAATTTCAAGGATATTAAGAATATTATACATTTTAAGAGCATTTGCTGAATTTATTTTTAAATGTTTTATATTGAAGAAATATTTGGAAGAGTATTAATGTATATAGTTATATACTTGTCATTTTATCAAAATAACATGATGATAAGAATTATAAAACTAAGCTAGATAAATTTAAGTGGCCCTTTCATAAAAAGGTTTGCCCTGACTATAAACAAAAATTCTGTTTCTTGCATCTGCATTTTAACAAAACTTCTTTAAATTCTTTCTCTGACAAAAGATTCTTCAACACAAAGCCTTTCTTAAACAATACATACTGTTTTTTTTTTGAAAATATGATTCACTAGGTACTATGGAATTCTGTAGATACTGTATGTCAAGAATATATCAAGATTTGAGGTCTCAGCTATATTTCTGCTACATAACACAATATTTAATTGGATGATAGTAAAAATCACCCGATACTTCAATCAATACTTTAAAGGCAGAATTATACGTGATCTTTACATTCTGTCAGAGGATTAAATAATGATGTTAGCACTCAAACCACCTTTATCTGCCCTCACAGGCTTAACTGTCCATTGTAGAAAGATTGAAATTATGTTCCAAACTTCTCTTATTAACATTGGTGCTCTGGCAGTTGAGTGAAAAAGTAAAATGCATGATATAATGTGATGCTAAAATATGAACAAGGCATAAAATAAAGCTTGTAAATGGATGCCAGCTGCATATTTTATTCAAATGTATGTCAAAGTCGTC
The DNA here is from genome assembly GCA_907164525.1 of Lophiomys imhausi. Lineage (NCBI taxonomy): Eukaryota > Metazoa > Chordata > Mammalia > Rodentia > Muridae > Lophiomys > Lophiomys imhausi. The sequence continues at coordinate 4,055,194 of CAJQZJ010031962.1, read as the reverse complement.
CTCTAGACGAATGTTTCATTGCAATGGATTTTCTTGAATAATCTAAGTGATGTCTCCATGATATATTATTAAATCTAAATGAAACGTAAATTGCTTTATACAACTTGAGTCTGTCACCTTTCATATAGTTAGTGACGGTGGGTGAATGAAGACGCTGCATCCTGTGGCTGCAAGATATTTTAGAGGGAGAGGGTCAGTGACTGCTAATGACTGGACTATCTCCACTTGCATAGTAAAAGCAAATTGTTTCAGTTCTCAATTACATTGTGTTAATCTGAGCAAATGAAGTTTGTATCATTGCATTTTGAAATTTGAAACACTAGACAAACAATGTTTTGTCATTTTATCAAAATAAACTGATAATGACAACTACAAACCGAAGTAGCTGAATTTGAGTAGACCTCATTTAAAAAGCTTTACTCTGTCTTCATACAAAAGTTTTTATTTCTTGCATCAGGCTTTTAACAAAATATGTTTAAATTCTTGTCTCTGGTAAAAGTTTGTGAAATGAAGTTCTTAAACTTCAACATAAAGGTTTTCTTAAACAACACTTTACTTGATTTAAATATTATTTAATTAATTATGATTTAATTAAATATGATTCAGTGTGTGCTATCAAAATCTGTAGATATGGTAGGAATATTATACTTTTATTACACTTTTTGGGGGGAGCATGTTTAGTTTACCCTAGGTTTCTGGGCTATGCTTTTTCCAGTTCCTGGCCTTCCAGGCCAAGTATGTCACCTGCTGCCTTTCATGGCATGTACTTCAAGTTAAAACACACATTGCTTGACAACTTCCACAACTTCTGTACCACCATTGCCCCAGCATATCTTGCAAGCATTACAGATTATAGATGGAGGGATTTGTGGCTGGGTTGGTGTCCAGGTTTCTCTTCAGATAAGCTTCAGATACCTCCCACAAATAAAAAGACTACAACACAGAGGTAAAGGTTCCATGAAGGGACCAGCTCAACCTCTCTCCATTCAGTGAGCTGTGTGGATGTTGTCCTTGTCAATGAGGCTCCCTGTCAGTCTCATTTTTGAGAGGATCACCCTCTCCACAGGATCTTCTTGACCAATAACTCGACCAAATGCAGCTCAGTTTCACAATAAGAAGCTTTGCCTGGCTAGAAAAGATGTCCAGTTAAGTCTCTGTATCCTCCATTATGAGGAGTCCTCATTTAGGGTCACCATTAAAGATTCCAGAAAATTTTCACTATATTTGGGGGCATCTCCACATGCCTCCCAATTCCACCTGAATCTCCCCACACTCTCCTCCTCTATCCCTTCTATCTCCACTCCAGCCCCAACCACCCGATACATTTTGTGAATATTATACTTTTTAATTTCACTTGCTGAAATTTTTTTAAATGTTTTGTATTAAAGCAGGGAGTGATAATGTCTATAACTACATACTTGTCATTTTATCAAACTAAGATAGAGCTATAATAATAGCTCTAAAGCTAAGCTTTAAGTGGACCTTATATAAAATCTTTCACGTGTATTTTATTAGTTAACATTTAACTCTGCAAATTTTATAAAATTCATTTACGAGTGGAGAGATGGCTCAGTTGTTAAGAGTTTATTGCTTGTTTTGCCTTATTATGGTTTGTTTTTATTTTATTATTATCTTAATATGTATACTGTTATGTATGGATGTTTTACCAGAATGCATGTCTGTGTCCCAGGGCATGAATCATACCTAAGGGAGCCAGAACAGGACTTCTCATTCCCTGTATTAGATGGTTGTGAGCCATCGTGTGGGTGCTGGGATTGAGTCCTGGTCCTCTAGAAGAGTAACTAGTGCTCTGAAATGCTGAGCTGTCTCTCCAGTTGTATTACTACTGCTGCTTCTACTGCAGCCACAATAGTTATTTATTATTTATTATTTTATTATTATTATTATTATTATCATTAATTATTTTAGCTGACTGCCTATTTCTTGCCGAAAGAGCAAAAAAGTGTATGGACTTGGGTAGATGGGTGGTGGGGAGAATCTGGGAGGAACGGTGGGAGAAATCAATAATCAGAATATATTGTATAAAACCTAATTTAAATTTTTAAAAATTAAAGAAAAAAATAATGCTTTCTGTTCTTACAGGGGACCTGAGTTTGGTTCCACTTTGTTGACTAACAACTGCTTGTGTTTCCAGTTCCAGGGAATCCAATGTTCCTTTCAGGCTACCTCCAAAATCCACATCTGGAACTGTGCCACCACTACCCACCACTATGTAAATAAAATAAAAACTTTAAAAAACACAAAATATAAAATCAAAATTTCACCTGATTTGACTTTTACCTGCCCATAGAATGCTTTATTTAAAACTATTATTAGAAAACTCAAAAAGGAACTCTTTAGTGTTGCCATTATGAATAGGTTAAGATAAAATATGAATGTAGTTTTGATTAGCATTTTTCTGATCTCTAGATGTTGAAGATTTCTACATATGCTTATTGGTCATTTATACTTCAACTATTGAGATGAGATCTGTATATTCATTTAAGTATTGATTATGTTCTTTGGTTGAACTCTTGTTGTTCACATTTTTGTTTCTTTTTATATACTATATATTAATTGTATATCACATGCATATAAATATATAAAAATGAAATAAATCAAATAAACAATTAACTCCTCAAATTTTAATTAAAATTGAAGTATGTATAGATTGTTACAGTGGTTGGTGATAGAAACATATAAAATTTTAAAATGAGTATTATCTAATGTTAAAGATGAAAATAGAAAATGAATGATATTTTAATACCAATGTGACTACCAGTGAGTAATTTCATTTAATGTAAAATAACAAAATAAGGAAGATAAATTAAAATCAAGTGGACACTTAATATCCAGGAATAACGAAGGTTTAATATATTGAACAGAAATTATTAGACTTATTTGCATAAAATGTTGAGGAATGAAACAAACATTTAGGGATATAATTAACCCTAACTGTTTGGAGAAATATTAAGGAAACGTTTTGGCCCAGTAATTAGGGCAGTAGTAACCTGATACATATTAAAATCTAATGAATGGTAAATAAAATTTAAAACCAAAGTAGATGAGAAATGAAAGCTTAAAACTTCTTTCTGAGAGGTGTTTGTTTAATGTCATATTTAAAATAGATACTCAAATATAAGATATTTTAATCAATTAATTGATGCCTAATTATATATTTATAGCTTGCATACCTTAGATTAGACACCTGTATATGTTCCTGAAGGTTAATACATTCAAATGAATGCATTTACAACTTTAGTGTTTATGAAGTTTCAAGTTAAGTTAGTGGCACAAAGACCAAATCTGTGTACATAATTGACACAGATCTTTGGTAGCTTTTGGTTTGTGAATCCTTTAGTTTAGTCTGTTATTACTGAAAACCTATCCAGGAACTCTGGATATATTGCACGGTAAATACATAATGCCATTCCATACACTTAAGATTATAAAAATTAAAGTTAGAACTTCATTAAGCATGAACATTAAAATTAGACATGAAGATCTTAAATAATGAAAAATTTATAATTAAAACTGAAGAATTATGTTTACTTAAACCTCCTTGATAAAGCATAATAAGTCTGACCATGCATAAATATTTGTTATGTATTTATCTAAGAGAGTTAACTAAATCACAGCAATGATTCGATATCAGAAGTGTAACAATATTTTTGAATGTCTATAATTTCTCCCATAATATGGTAGATGTTTTCATATTGTTTAATTCTCTGAATATCTTATCAAGTATTTTTACTATTATTTCTTTCATAAATAAATACTTGCTTGATGGCTGAAGTGAATGATTACTCTTGATTTTAGAAGCTAGCAAACTGAAATTTAAAGTCATCAACACATATTCTAACAACATTCAGCTACAAGTAGGCAAAAACTATTTAACCATAATTTCAAACATTATTGTAGCATCTTTTTTCATGGTGAAGTTTATTAAAATAGAAATAAATTTTCCTTGACCAAAGTATGTTTTTGCCATTGTCATTCCTACATTGGGAAGTGATCTCTCATTGACAGTGCTAATAGCAAGGGACAAAGCTCATTAGAGAACCGTTAGGAGACATATCTGCTCTGATAACTAAGTATCCAAACATAATTTTCATGATAGCTTCCCAAGAGAGAGTTAAAAATTCTCTCATCATTTTCGGCGCATGAATTAATATATCCTCCATTCTAACATACTGATCTTTGTATCTCTGCACACTGTCTTAGTCTCTCTCTCTCTCTCTTTTTATAATAGGAAAAATGTGCATCTCATGATACACACTCTACTTGCAATACAAAATTATACTTTCAAAAGCATTTTGCTAGTCTTCTAATGCTGTATAAAAAGTTGTTTTGTAACAATAGTATTGAAGTAGCAAGAATCAAATCATTTGTTACAAGAAATTATGACACAGTAGTAATTATTTTTAAAATGTTTACCCTAAGTATTCCATTTCTACATTAGCACAAATATTTATGTAACAACAATTAATAAAAAAGAAGGCTAGAATTTGAAAGACAGCAAGGATAGGTGTAGGGGAAGTTTTGGATGGAGTAAAAAGGAGATATTATGTGATTATATTATAATCACAAAACTAAAACGAATCTTTGAATTTTAAATCTATCCTATTATCACTTTCTGCTTGAAAATTCTCAGAGAACTCTTCTAAAACTAATAACATTTGTATTATGAGGAACCTATATTTTATCAAATCCATGCACTATCATAGTATTGTAATATTCCATCTTATAAAGTTGTACCAAATTATAGGATGCTTTGAGTGTTATACAGTAAGAAATTCAACTATAGTATTTAGTTAAAAAATAGAGCACAGGTATAGGATTACCCAAACAAACAAACAAACAAAAAAGGAAATAGGTAGATAGAAAAATAAATTTTAAAATGACATATGGAACAAGAAAATGAGAACATTATTTCCTTAAAATTCTGAAGGTTCCAGAATGTGGCATCAGCATTCATGAGGGTCCACATCAAAATAGAACAACTGGCATCATAGCAAAGCTAAATGTATGTATATCCTTTCTAGAAGCCATATCACAAAACTAAATGCTAGAGATACTTACAGGCTATATTTAATCTTGAAGTAATTAGACTGAGTCCTATGACAGCCACATCAATCCCTAAAAAGGTGACGGCTTCAACAGTCAGTCATGAGGAAAGACCAAGAACGCAGTTCCACATTCTTTGGGGGACATTTTGAAGCAGAAGGCCCAAGGCTGAACCAAAACTCTCTGCTTTCCCAAGCCTCAAAAAAATCACTCTCCTTTAGTCTTGGAAAAAACATTAATATTCCTCTCTGTACTTGAATTGTAACCATGGACAAAATGTGTAATTTTTGTTTATAATACTTTTAATATAAAATACCTTTTATTTTTCAGTTGTATTAGAAATTAGAAGTGCAGTTCCTTTACTTACTATTCATAGAAATCCTGGTAGTTAGACAGAATTGCACCTGTCATTTTAAAACTAGATCTAATCGACCTATGAGGAACACTCAGCTGGTAAATCAATTTCCTTGTAGGCCCACGTACTTGTGCTGTATCCCCACAAGGCGAGTAAAAGTTTCTGGCCTTGTGCCAAGCATCTGCAATCCCTTTGCTGGGGAAGAAGGCACAGGTGGATCCCTAGAGTTTGCTGCTCAGCCCTGCCCAGTATGCTTGGTAAAATCCAACTCTGAGAGACCTTGTCTAAAAATATATGGACATTCTTGCTGAGGATGATATCTGAAGTTATTGTCTGGCATCCACATACACGCACATACATTTACACATACACACACACATAAACACACATATATACCTCTATATACATAAACATGAACACACACAACATAAACACACATGCATGAACAGGCACAAAAATTGATACTCAAATGACATTGATGGCCAAAACCATGTATTATATACAGCATCAGAGTTTGAGAACACATATTATGCATGACTTAAGTAGATTACGTGTTTGTCAGATTAAGAATAAAAATACATATAGGGGAATTGATAAATAAAATATAGATGAGTAGATGACTTACAAAAAAATGACTGAAAACCCTTACTTTTGACAATATGTCAGACAAACAAAATGTTTGAAAATATGTAGTTTCATAGTGCTTTTAATACAACAATTTTCCCCAAAATTCCTTCATTAGGATTAATGATTAGAGATTAATTATGTTTATACTTGATATTGTTTCTTATTATTTTTACGAGGTTGCTGTAATTACAAAATAAGAGCTAGTTCAGTTCATTGGTTTCTTGAAAGAAGTATTAGGTCAAACATAATGCTTATGACATTTAATTGAAAGTCCCCTGGTCAATTTGCCTGGAGTTATAAACAGTTATCAGTAATATCAACAGTTATGAATAGACCATTTTTACACAGAACCTGAGGTAAATTCAAAACATCTATGTCAAGCAGCTCAAAACTACTTGTAACTCCAGCTCCAGAAATTGTTAGAACTCTGACCCATCTAAGGATACACACACACACAGACACACAGACACACACACACACACACTTTTAAAAACAATTTTTTTAATAATTTATTTTTTATTTCTTCAAGTTACATCTCAATCACAATCCCCTCCCTCCTCCCCCCTCCAGTCCCACTCTTCCACCCTCCTCCCCCTCAACCATCCCCCATCCTCTTCCCTTCTTCTTTTTTTTTTTTTTTAGTTTAAGGTATTTCTTTTTTCCCCCCAACAGCTCTCGCTTTCAGTCCAAAAAATGGTTCTTTTCTTATAACTATAAATACAATACAAAACAACAATGTTTTCTTAATTTAAGATTTTTTGATATCGAGACATGTCAGCTCTTGACAGCATCCCCTATTCTATTCCAAGTAGAAGATGAGCATCGAAGAATCTCCAGTGGGAGATGATTGAATTGGTGGTAAGCCGTTCTCTTGGCAAGAAAAACCCCTTGCTTCAACTGTAGACAGACTTCTGTCCAAAAAGGACAAAACCTGGAAGCAGATAAGTCAACAGCCTAGCTCTGCCAAGACAGGGTAGGTAAGTCCTTCATAATTCCTGCTCTACAATCAATGTCTGTGAGAGAAATGGGGCCAAATGGCTGAAGATTGATGCTGTAATGTATGGAGAGAAAATGGGAACTGTCCAGGCAATCACTGGTATGTCATTTCTTACTTTTGGAAGCTGCAGGCCCTGCACTTCCTATATAATCAGATATATTTATCCCTCTCAGGTCTCTGAGATGGTTGAAGAATAGATAGCTAGAGTCTCATAGTTAAATTTTGAGTTGTTTAGGAATCAAGAGGGTGTTCTGGATGTAAGAAGATATTTTTAAAATTATGAGGCAAGTTAGTATGAAAGCTGAGTTAGATATAGAACTTTAAACACATGGAGATGGTTAGATAGTAGAATGTTAAAGTCAGGTGCCAAATACATATGGACTGGACATTGGGAAGGTATGCTAAGCCATATAACTCTTATAATTGTGGCCTATTTATTTCTGTTGTTTTGTATTGTATTTATAGTTATAAGAAAAAGAACCATTTTTTGGACTAAAAACAATTTTTAAAAAAGAAATTTCAATGGCTAAATGTCCTTATACATTTTAAAAAGCATATCCTCAATATTTATATGTGCTATATTACCACTGTAAAATATATGTATACATGTATATGTTCATGCAATATATTGAACAAAATGATGAAAGACTAATACTATTGCATATCTCAAATATAAAGAAATTAATTATTTTTACTTAAAATATATCCTGTTTTAGGTTTCAAGTAAACCTGAAACAGAATATTATTCCTAAAACTTTGTGGTATAAATATGTGAAAATATGTCTATTGATGATAAAATGTTCTAATACATATTACATAAATTTTTTGATAAAATTGCATAAACTCAGTCAAAGGAGGTCAAATGCTATCTTCTACTACTATCATCAATCACCAATAGCTATTCCATTTCTAAGAATATCACTTTATCTTGACAAATCTAAACTATCGAAGGTTCATCATTTTTAATTTTATCGTGTTTACTAGTCTTAAATCGGATTGCTTTTTATCTGACAGCACTTTGAAGCTGTGGATTTTTGAGCTCTTTATCTTCCCAGATATATATTACCAAAAATTCAGGTGATCATAAATATCATAGCTTCTTTTGTATCAAGAAAACCTGCAGTCAGAAATGGATTTAAAAAATGGATCTTTAAGTATATCTTAAGAGTAAACATTTTTTATTCAGTTTGAAAAATAACTATGTTTGATTAATTCCACAAAATGGCAATGATCTCCCTTGAAATGAGTTTAACAATTTTGTGCTGAAAGGATTTAAAGGTAGTCTTACATGTTAGTTTCATATATTTTTTAACCCTAGATTCAAAATCTCATGCAATAATACTTTATAAGTCCTTATGTTGCTTGGAAAGGAATTTGCCACAATATAATGTCCAGAATATTTGATATGAGAGTACAATTTATTAAAATAAAGTAAGAATAAGAACAATTTAAACCAGTCCCTCTTTCCTATGCTTCAAAATAAATATACTTGAGAGAAAATACAGTAAAAAAACAAAAACAAAAACAAAAAAACACACATTTGAAGCCCAATCTCATTTGCTTAAGGCCATTTCTTTTTCCTAGTAAATATGAAACAATGAGGAAAGAAATATAATGGATGCTCAGCACAGTGTCCCACCTCTTACCAGCATCATAACTGGGCATCTTCCTTTCCTACTCTTATTGGAAGTGAATGCTACATAATCCTAAATCAGCATGCTCTTTCTCTCTGTTACCAGACACCATCCTACCTCTATCACCTGAAGGCTTTACCCTCACCATTTTTTCTCCTCTCTCTCTTCATCGAATCAAATTGTCTCTTTTAACTAGATTATTCTCATTTCTCATCAAATATGCCTTAATATCTTCTACTTAAAAAGAAATAAAATGTCATCTTGATTACTTATTTATTTTAAGTTGATAAGTGATTTTCAAAAATTGCTGCTCCTAATGCTTTCTTTCTTACAGTCTTTAGCATACGGTTTTCATTTGGGTCACTCTAATAAAATAATTTGATGACAATGGTTAAGCTTAGTAACATTATTGAAATTCATGATCAGTTTTCAATCTGTAAATTTCAGCAGCAAACAAGCTGTACCAGTTATCCATTCCTTCTTCCTTATTTCTGTATTCTGTTTTTTAAATTTTTTGATTGATTTCTAAGAAGACACAATTCTTCCTGCATTGTTTGAATAGTTCTTTTTTCTTTCTTTCCTCCCTGTGATACCTAATTTTCCTAAGGCATTTTATATCCTGTTATATTTCTAGTTCACAATGTTTAATACTATACCTCTAGATTGGAATACTGACTTAAATTATATATTGATATACATTTCTTAATAATATGTATTGGCAAAAGATATTCAATATATTGATACACTAATTGTGGTGTGTATAAAATGAAGGCACTTGTGAAAATTAAATGTATGCATTTATAGCTCTACAGATAAGTGCAATTATTATATTTCTCAAATTAGTCATCTTATGACTTCTGTAGAGTATCTAAATTATTGCTGTGTTTTAGATAATTTTATCTCAAATTTAAATATATTTTCTCCTCAGAACTCTTTAAAAATATTTTTAAAAATTAAATTGATACATTTCATTTGATTTGATGTGTATGAGTCTTTTGTCTGGATGTATACCTGCACATCTTATACATGCTGGATTCATTCAGAGGTCACAAGAGGTTATCAGATTCTTTGGGACTTTAATTGGTTATGAACTGCTTTGCTTTACTGCCAATCAAATCCTGGTACTCTAAAATTGTGACAATGCTCTTAACTACTGAGTCATCTCTCCAGCCTCAGGTCTGCATATTTTAATTATATAAATTGCTTTGTGTTTTCAGAAATCTTATTTATATTTTTGTGATGATTTGAGCATCTCTGTTTCTCATATCTACCTTTGCTCAATTCTTATAAGTCTGTTTTCATAAAGAATTTGGGTGGTGATTACATCTATATTCTATGTATTTTTAATCTTTTTTTCAGCTATAGAGCCAAATTGAGATCCCTCTTTTATGAAGTTTGACATGCTAAAATACCTCAAAGTTAATAAATATCAATTTAGGTATTTTAGCATCCCTTGTGAAAGATCACTTGGCACATTTGTTTATTAAATATTTATGGTGAAGAATATCGTTCTATGTAGTAAAACATAAAGCCATATCATCACATCCTATGAAGGTTTTCACAAGTCTGTTTCAAGCACAGGGCATAGTTCTATGAACTGATTTACTTACTGTGCAATGGTCTGGATAACTGGGAAGTTAGGAACTCTGTAATTTAAGGCATAGAAACAGCTCTTCCAGTAATCAAGTTACCTTGAACACATACTACAGTTTAACATAATAGTGTCTATTATTTTCTAGTAAGATCAGAATCCAGAAAAGTCTATTTTAAAATGGTATGCTATATCAAAGATGAGTTCAGCTCACACTGTCAGAACACTTACCTACATTCTCACACATATCTGCCTATACTCTTCACGAAGAATACCTTTGCCCATTACTTCTCTATCTGTAACAGTTAGAGATAGAACAAATCAGGCAGATCTGAGTTCCAATGCCTTTTATATATTGGCTCACTCACTGTAATTTAGGAAAAAACTGGCAAGCCAGACTCGAAAAGCATCCTAAAATTGGGAGGATTCCGTACCTCAGCTAAATCACCTTTGAGTTGCAGAGCCAGTTATTCAAGGCCATCATTTTTTTTCTTCTGTTGTGGCTTCACTACAAACAGCTGAGCTTGGTCTAGGGGAAGTCTGTAGGTGTACTTCCATTGCCACTTCTGCAGGCAAGACATAGGCTTTGATCTTGTAACAAAGAAATCAAAATTGCTAGTTCTTATCTAAAGGCTCATTTCAGTCTATGAGGAGGGTCTATCTTTAACAAAATGCTGGAGCATGATTAAGTGATCTAATTTGTTTCCGTGATTGAAGGCAAGATCCATCAGTACCTAACAATATCAATGAATTCTTTCTTTCAAATATGTGGAAAGGTTGAAGCATACTACCCAAACTAATAAAGTTGCTTTGATTTCTAATATATAATTCTTACATGAATTTACAAAATATTAAAATATATTTTCACTTTAAATAGGATTATATCACTGTTCCTTTACTCCAACAAAACTCTCAATTACCCTCCCTCAAGTCCCATCCATTATCTCCTACTTTCAAGTTGAATATTTATAAATATAAATGTAGCCTACTGGGTTCATTTTGTTGTTGATATTACATGGTTTCAAGAGAAATGGAAAACAAATAAGGGACATTTTTATACCTTATAGAATGTATTTGATGTGAGTATAAAATATTACATGTTTTCTATGAGATGATCTAGCATGGCACATAGATACAATAAAAACATTTTGTTCAATATGCATTGAGATATTTGTCTGTATTATTTTCCATGCAAAAAAAGTGCAAGACTAATATACTATCTCTGATTTTGTGAATGAAAAAATGTAATAGTGATCTCATCACCATTTCTAGGGTTAGGTACAGCTCTCTGTACACATTAATTTTAGTTTTAGATTAGCTTAATGATCCTAAGATGTCTGTCATAAGGGACAGTGGTAGTGATTAAAGATGTCATAAGACAGACAACCTAATTGAAAAATAACTAAAATTAAGAGGACAAAGTGGTGTAGAAAAGAATATCCCTGGGAGCATATTAGCCCTTGAAAATATTATTAAACTTCTTAGTGAAATTCAAATACTCAACTTTGTCATATACCACTAAAAACAGAACTTGATGGTATAAATACTTTTTGATTTTAATTTTTATTTTTTAAAGTTCATTGGGCCTTAAGAAAAGAAATACAGCTAAATAAAATATACAGGTAGTAATACAAGAGTATACAGATGTCTGCAACAATATTTTTGTTCTATTTTCTTGCAAGTCTAAATACATATTGAGTAAATCAATAAAGAATTATCAGAATGAACATTATTCTACTTCCACTGAGTTGCTAGGTTTGTTATGTTAATAAAAACTTCAATAATATAACATTCATATATTGTTATCATATTGACAAGATTGCATTTTTGTTAAAAATATGACAATGTAGCTGAATAAATAAAGATATTGCAAATGTCTTAATTTACTGGAAAACTGACTTATAACATGTATCCACATATCCATGTGGTATTAAAATCAGAATTAGTGTTTAAAATATTAATTTTTTAACGAGAAAATATTACATCAACTTTTCCACTTTCCAATGTGTCATCATACAATTTCTTTGTCATAATTATGTCTTTTATAAACTGTAAATGATTCTCACTAGCTACTCTTTGAAGTGTCATTTTCTTGTCTTACTGTTGTATAATTTCTAGATACACATTCATATTTCTATGGTTCTTTATCTCACCTTAATATTTTAATATTTTAAAATGTGCTTATGCTACAAGATTATACATATGTATGTGTGTGTGCATGTGCGTGTGTATATGTGTGTATCTGTATGTGTGTCTGTAAACCTTAATGTATCAAAAGTGATTTCTTTTATTTATGGATTTTTATTTGTTTTCACACTTGCTTTATTATAGTTTTCCATATAACTTTCATCCTGTGATTTGAGAATACCAAATATTTTTACACCATTGAACATTTATATGTGTTTAAAATTTCCTATCATTCCCATTTAAATTTAATGATCAATAAAAACTAAATGTTCACTGCCAGAATTAATCAAACTACATAATATTATTTTATGTACTTTCAGTGGATTATTTATATTAATGGACTGTTTGTGTTTATAAAATTATGATTAGTTCATAATAATAAAGAAGAAGTTTCATCTAGGTTTGTTTATTTGTAATTACTTAGTGTAATTACTTAGCTATGTATTTACTATGAATAACTATGTACAACTCTGCATGTTTGGTGTTCAGTGTGATATTAGACACATTTTTAGTCAAGGAAATCAAGGATGGCAACTGATACTTTAGTGTAAATAATTTATCAGTCAACAAAGTGATTGAATCTTGTTCTCATTTTTGTTTGAGACAATTTCCTATTTTATCACAACTTTATATTGTGTAATTCCAATTTTTATATTTACAATATGATATTTTCTATAAAAATTATCACTTGACTTTTTATCTTTAGTATCATAATTTCTGTTGTCAGGCCATTGTATTTTATAGGGGAATTCATCTGGAAATGTGTAGGCTTTTGGTGTTCTTTTTTATGTTTATTTATTATTTCAAGTTACATCTCCATTACAGTGCCCTCTTTTCAGCTCTCCTGGTCCTTCCCTCCCTCCCTCTCCCCCTTCTCCCACCTATCCTACACCTCCAGCATAGGATGTCCCTACATATCAACCCCGTGCCTGTCCAGCAGTCATATGAGAAGGACTAAGAGCTTCCTCTTGCACTGGGGGCCTACATGACAGCACCACTAGGACAAAGTGTCCCACTAATAGTTAACAAAGTGTATGTTCCTGTTCCTTTTGGTATGTTGGTTGTAGGGTAGTTATCCTGTACTATATGACTAAAATCCAATTATAAGTGAATAGATGTGCATATTTAAGTCTGGGTTAGCTCACTCAGGATGAGATTTTCTAGTTCCATCTATTTGGCTGAAAATTGAATGATTTCCTTGTTTCTGATAGCTGAGTAGTATTCCATTGTATAAATGTACCATAGTCATTTTATCCATTTATCAGTTAAGGGACATCAACATCTGTGTTACATCAACATCTGTGTTGTTTCCAGTTTCTAGCTATTACAAATAAGGCTGCTATGAACACAGATGAGATGTCCTTGTGGTTTGATGAGGAATCTTCTGGATGCATGCCCAGGTGTCTGGCTGGGTCTTGAGGGAGAGCTATTCCAAGTTTTCTAAAATATCCCCAGGCTGATTTCCATAGTGGTTGTACAAGTTTGCACTCCCACAACCAATGGAGGAGTGTTCCCCTTTCTCCACAGCCTGACCAACATGTGCCATCATTTGAGGTTTTGATCTTAGCCATTCTGACAGGTGTGAGATGGAATCTCAGAGTCATCTTGAGTCGCACTTATCTGGTGATTAAGAATGTTGAGCAGATCTTCAATGTCTCATGGCCATTAGAGATTCCTCCTTTTTGAATTCTCAGTTTAGCTCTATTCGCCATTTTTTGATTGGATTATTTGGTTTCTTGGCACTTAATTTCTTGAGTTCTTTGTAAATTATGGATTTTAGCTCTTGGTTGGATGTGGGGTTGGTAAAGATCTTTTCCCAGTCTGTAAGTTGACATTTTGATCAAATGACAGTTTCCTTTGCCTTACAGAAGGTTTTCTGTTTTATGAGGTCCCATTTATTGATTGTTGGTCTTAGAGCCTGAGCAATTGGTGTTCTGTTCAGGAAGTTGTCACCTGTACCAATGAGTTTGAGGTTTTTCAATACTTTCTCTTCTATTAGATTTACTGTGTCTGGATATGTTAAGGTCTTTATTTCACTTGGACTTCAGTTTTGTGCAAGGTGAAAAGTATGGGTCTATTTGCATTTGTTTATATGTCAGTATCCAGTTAGACCAGCACTCTGTTGAAGATGTTGTCCTTTTTCCACCTTACAATTTTGGATTCTTTTTCAAAAAATAAGTGACCACAGGAATGCGAGTTATTTCTGGTTCTTCAATTCAATTCCATTGATCAACTGTACTAGTACCATGCTCTTTTTACTACTATTGCTGTGTAGCATACCTGAAATCTGGGATGGTGTCAGCTCCAGATGTATTTTTTTAATTGTATAGAATTGATTTAGCTAATCTGTAATTTTTATATTACATGTTAAGTTAAAAAACTTTTTACAGGTATGTAAAGAATTTTTTGGCATTTGATAAAAATTACATTGAATCTGTATATTGCTTTTGGTAGGATGGCCATTGTTATCATGTTGATCCTACCTCTCCATGAGCATGGTAGATGTTTCCATCTTCTGATATTCTCCTCAATTTCTTTCTTCAAGGACTTGAAGTTCTCATCATACAGGTCTTTCACTTTCTTGGTTAGAGTTACCCCAGGTATTTTATACTGATTGTGACTATTGAGAAAGGTGTTGTTTCTTTAATTTCTATCTCAGCCCATTTATCTTTTGTACAAAGAAGGGCTTCTTTGAATGCCATATTCTGCAGATCTCTTGAGGTTTTTGAAGATGCCCTATCTATCTCTTATATTTAGATAAGCAAATATTGCTTGTCTCTTAGCAACTTGATTTCTGAGTAGCTTAGTAACTGTGATAGACTGTCATAGTAACTAACAAAATGACACGTTTTCATGACTATTAGTTTCCGTTTCTTAATTATCATAAACAGTTTATGTCGGTTGGTAGTGAGAGGTCAAAACTTGACATTTCATTTTTAAGTATTACTACGAACAATACCTTTAAGAAGCATTACCCTTAATTTTGTATCAATATACAAATATCAATACCAATGTGGCCAAATATAATCTTAATTTTGTATCAATATACAAAGATGTTTTCTTAACTTAAGATTTTTTTGATATCGAGACATGTCAGCTCCTGACAGCACCCCCTATATTACTCCAAGTAGAAGATGAGCATCAAAGAATCTCCAGTGGGAGATGATTGAATTGGTGGTAAGCCATTCTCTTGGCAACAAAAACCACTTGCTTCAACTGTAGACAGACTTCTGTCCAAAAAGGACAAAACTTGGAAGCAGGCAAGTCGACAGCCTAGCTCTGCCAAGACAGGGTCGGTAAGTCCTTCATAATTCCTGCTCTACAACCAATGTCTGTGAGAGAAATGGGGCCAAATGGCTGAAGATTGATGCTGTAATGTATGGAGAGAAAATGGGAACTGTCCAGGCAGCCACTGGTATGTCATTTTTTAGTTTTGGAAGCTGCAGGCCCTGCACTTCCTATATAATCAGATATATTTATCCCTCTCAGGTCTCTGAGGTGGTTGAAGAATAGATAGCTAGAGTCTCATAGTTAAATTTTCAGTTTTTTAGGAATCAAGAGCGTGTTCTGGATCTAAGAAGATATTTTTAAAATTATGAGGCAAGTTAGTATGAAAGCTGAGTTAGATATAGAACTTTAAACTCATGGAGATGGTTTGATAGTAGAATGTTAAAGTCAGGTGCCAAATACATATGGACTGGACATTGGGAATGTATGCTAAGCCATATAACTCTTATAATCGTGGCCTATTTATTTCTGTTGTTTTGTATTGTATTTATAGTTATAAGAAAAAGAACCATTATTTGGACTGAAAGGGAGAGCTGTTGGGGGGAAAAATAAATACCTTAAACTAAAAAAAAAAAAGGGAAGAGGATGGGGGGTTGAGGGGGAGGAGGGTGGAAGGGTGGGACTGGAGGGGGGAGTAGGGAGGGGATTGTGATTGAGATGTAACTTGAAGAAATAAAAAATAAATTATTAAAAAAAAAGAAGGGCTTCTGATTTTTTTGAGTTAATTTTGTATCCAGCCACTTGTTTAAGGTGTTTATTAGTTGTAGCAGTTCTGTGGTGGAATTTTTTGGATCACTTATGTATATTATCATACCATCTGTAAATAGGGATAATTTGACTTTTTCCTTTCCAATTGTATCCCTTTGATCTACTTTAGTTGTCTTATTGCTCTAGCTAGGACTTCAAGTACTATGTTGAAGAGATATGGTGTGAGAGGGAATCCTTGACTTGTCCCTGAGTTTAGAGGAAATGCTTTAAGTTTCTTTCCATTTAATTTGATGTTGGCTCCTGACTTGCTGTGTATTGCCTTTATTATTTCTAGGTGTGGTCCTTGTATGACATCTCACTTCAGGACTTTTGCATGAAGGGTGTTGGATTTTGTCAAATGCTTTTACAGCATCTAGAGAGATGATCATATGATTCTTTTCTTTCTGCTTGTTTATATGGTGAATTTTGTTTATGGATTTTTGTATGCTGAACCACCCCTTCATTCCTGAGATGAAGCCTACTTTATCATGGTGTATGATACTTTTGATGTGTTATTGCATTCCATTTGTCAGTATTTTATTAAGTATTTTTGTATGTATGTACATGAGGGAAATTGGTCCGAAGTTTTCTTTCTTTGTTGGGTTTTTGTGTGGTTTAAGAATCAGGATAATTGTGGTCTCGTACAATGAGTTTGACAGTGGTCCTTCGGTTTTTATTTTGTGGAAGAGATTGAGGCGTATTGGTATTAATTCTTCTTTGAAGGTTTGGTAGAATTCTGTGCTGAAACCATCTGGGCCTGGGATTTTTTTGGTTTGGAGACCTTTAATGACTGTTTTTATTTCCTTAGATGTTATAGGACTGTTGAATTTGATTTAACTTTTTTAGATGACTCCATCAAGAAAATTGTCCTTTTCATTTAAGTTTTCAAATTTTGTGAAGTACATATTTTTAAAGTAAAACCTAAAGATGGATGTCCTCAATGTCTATTTTTATTTCTCCCTTTTCATTTCTAATTTTGTTACTGGGGAATTTTCCTTCTGACTTTTAGTTAGTTTGGCTAAGGGTTGTCTATTTTGTTGATTTTCTAAGAGAGCCAACTTTTGGTTTCATGGATTCTTTGTATGGTTCTTTTTTCTAAGTTGTTTATATCAGCCATGAGTTTGATGATTTCTTGCCTTCTGCTTCTCTTGAGAGTGTATATTTCTTTTCATTCTAGCTCTTCCAGTTCTGTTGTTAATTAGCTAATATGAGCTGTCACAATTTTCTTTTTGAAGAAACTTAGTGCTATAAACTTTCCTTGTAGCACTGCTTTCACTGTGCCCCATAGGTTTGGGTATGCTGTGTCTGCATTTTCATTGGATTTTAAGAAGTCTTTAATTTCCTTTTTTATTTCTTCCCTGACCCAGTAGTCATTGAGTAGAGAGTTGATCAGTTTCCATGAATGTGTAGGCTTTCTGTTATTTCTGTTGTTGTTGAAGTCCAGCTTTAATCCATGGTGATCTGATAAGATACAAGGAGTTATTTCAATTTTCTTGTATCTATTGAGGCTTGCTTTGTGTCTGACTATATGTTCTGTTTTGGAGAAGGTTCCCTGAGGTGCTGAAAAGAAGGTGTATTCATTTGAGTTTGGGTGAAACGTTCTATAGATATCTGTTAGGTCCATTTGGTTCATGACCTCTGTAAGTCTCATTATTTCTCTGTTTTTTTTCTGTCTCAATGAACTCTCCATTGTTGTGAGTGGGGTGTTGAAGTCTCCCACTATTAATGTGTGGGAATAGATGTGTGGCTTAAGCTTTATAAGAGTTTCGTTTAGAAATGCAGGTGCCCTTATATTTGGGTCATACATATTCAGTATTAAGATGCCATCTTGATGATTTTTTTTTTCTGTAATGAGTTGTAGTACCCTTCCCTATCTTTTTTGATTAACTTCAGTTGAAAGTCTATTTTATTTGATATTAGGATTCCCACTCCAGCTTTGTTCCTGAGACCTTTTGCTTGGAAAACCTTTCCCAGCCCTTTACTCTGATGTAGAGTTTATCTTTGTTAGTAAAAGGTGTTTCTTTTATATACAGAAAAATAATAGGATATGTTTATTGATCCATTTTGTAAGCCTGTGTCTTTTTATTGGGGAGTTGTTCCACTGATATTGAGGGGTATTCATGACCATTGGTTGTCATTTCCTGTTATTTTGATATAGGTGGTGGTTGTGTGTTTCTTTCGGTTTAGCTGCAGTGGAGTTTTTTACTTCCACTGTTTCCTTGGATGTAGTTATCTTCTCTGGGTTGGAATTTTCCTTCTAGAATCTTCTGTAGAGCTGGATTTTTTGATAGATATTGTTTAAATTTGGTTTTGTCCTGGAATATCTTGTTTTCTCCTTCTATGTTGATAGAAAGTTTTTCTGGGTACAGTAGTCTTGCCTGACATCTATATTCTCATAAGGCATGTAGGATGTCTGCCCCTGCCTGGCTGGCTTTTATAGCTCTGAGGAGAAGTCAGGTGTAATTCTGGTGGGTCTTCAATTTTGTGTTACTTCACCTTTTTCTCTTACAGTTTTTAATATTCTTTCTTTGTTCTGAATATTTGAATTTTCAATTATTATTTGATGAGAGGAATTTCTTTCCTGATCTAATCTGTTTGGTATTCTATATGACTCTTGAAATTTTGCAGGCATCTCTTTCTTTAGGTTTGGAAATTTTTCTATGATTTTTTTGAAGATATTTCCTGGACCATGGAGTTGGGAGTCTTCTCTTTCACCTGTGCCTATAATTCTTAAGTTCTGTCTTTTCATCAAGTCCTTGATATCTCGGATGATGTGGGTGAGAACATTTTTTGATTCCTCATTCTTGTTGTTGTTGTACTGATTTCTTCAATCAAATCCTCTACACCTGAGAGTCTGTCTTCCATCTCTTGTATCCTATTCTTGCTACTCATGTCTGTAGTTCATTTTCTTTTCCCTTGGTTTTCCACCTCCAGAATTGTCTCTGTCTGTGTTTTCTCTTTTCCTTCCATTTCCAATATCAAGTCTTGAACAGTTTTATATGTATCCTGCACCAATTTTGTTGTCTTTTTCTGCCAATCTTTCAAATCTTTCATAGGTTTGTCTCTTTCCCATTCATGTTTGGCTGAGTTGACTTGGAGGTCTCTAATGGAATTATCTATTGCTTTAATTTGTAAAATTGTGGATTCTTTAAATTCTTTCAGGAATTTGTTTATTTCTTGTAAGGCCTCTATCGTTTTTTCTAAGTATAGATTTGTCATCATTTTCATGTGTTTCAAGTGTGGTGGGATGGTCAGTACTTGCTGTATTAGCTTCGCTGAATTTTGTTGTAGTCATATTTCCCTGATTTTTGTCAGTTTGGTTCTTTCGCTGACCTGTAGCCACCTGGTTGTCCTTAGCTGAATGTTCCTAGTTTCTTCTTAACCTGGTACCAGGAAGGGAGCTTTGGTGTAGAGATCATATAATTTTGGTGATTTGTAGATCAACACAAGCTAGGTGGGATCTGGTGTTGGGGGCTAGATCTCGGTGGGCTCCCCTAAATTCACCCCTTCCAGTTGTGCCCCAATTAGGAATTCAGGTTGGGGATTGAGTGGGATGTGTTATTCCAGCCTGCAAGGTCTTGAGTTCTAGCAGGTCTTCTTAGTGATATCACTGGTGTTCAGAGGACCATGAATTATAAACTAGAGCTGTAGATCCTCTGATGTTCATGTATCTGTTCCAAGGGACCGGTCTGTTGTCGTGATCCTCCCAGGAAGCTCCTACTAGGTAGTCTCAAGGGTATTTCTGTGCCTCTTGGCCCTCAGCTCTAAGCCCTGTTTGAGTCATTCAAGCAGTGCACAAAGGCCAAGCAGCTGCTGCTCCAGGGCTTGAACTGTATATGCTGAGACTGGGTATCACGCTGAGGAGGGGCCAGTTCCACTGGTAGGGGGTCCTCTATCAACACCAAAACCCATTAGCAGAGCTTTGACTCAGTGGAGTTCTGTAGTCTTCTAACTTGTGTGGCCTTTCAGCCCACTCTGATCTTGCCATTCCTGTGGGTCTTCTGGTCCTCTTTTGGATGCTGGAGTGACTGTGTGGAAACTGGGTGCTCAGGAAACCAGAAGGTACCTCTATCTGGTGATAGGAGCCGACTTCCAAGGACGTGCAGTGATCAGAATTGTGGAACACTGTACTGCTGCAGGAAGTGCAGTTGTTACCTTGTCTAGCTGCAATGTTTTTCTGAGCAATTATATATCCAGTAGAAGAACCTATATGTCCAACACCTTTCTGGGTAATCCCAAATATGCTTGCACCCCTCAGATCATTGCTCTGCTGGAGATATACCGAGGTAGTCTCATAGTTCTCCTAAAGCTCAAAATGTGCTGTGTGTCACCACCATAATGGTTTTGCTGAGAATATACCTGTTCCCATGGCTCCACTTACCCTTTTTTTTTTTTTTGTGCTGGAATATCTGCATGGAAACTGGGTGCTCAAGAGGTTGGTGAGTACCTCTGTCTGGAGTTCGGAGCTGCTTACTGGGTAGTTGAGTGACTCATAACCATGGGCTCCTCTCATGATGTTCTCTAGCTTCCAAGGCTACTATGGCTGGCCAGTCTGTTTTTCTGAGTGTCTGAGAGTCTCACCCAGGGACTTTTATTAGTCCCTGGGTTCGCAGGGTGAGACCTAGCATGTTCGTGCTTCTCAGATTCTTTTTTTTTTTTTTTTTTTTTAAGATTTATTTATTATGTATACAGTGTTCTGTCTGCAGGTATATCTGCAGGCCAGAAGAGGGCACCAGATTTCATTATGGATGGTTGTGAGCCACCATGTGGTTGCTGGGAATTGAACTCATGACCTCTGGAAGAGCAGCCAGTGCTCTTAACCGCTGAGCCATCTCTCCAGCCCGCTTCTCAGATTCTTGCTCAGCGTGTTTATATCTCTTCAGCTTTCTAACTGCTTTCCCTGTGCTCAAAATGTGTCCATGCCTGCTGTTTGTGTTCTTATAGATTATTTTCCCACAAAAAAACAAAAAATCTAAATAAAATAAGAGGCGAAAGTAGAAATATAAAAATAACTAATAAAATCACAATTATTCTTTGCTGTTCTACTATCATTAGACTTTTTCTTTTTTCTTATTTTTTAATAAGGTCTCAACAGAAATAAAACTATATCATGTTTCACCTTCAATTTCTGTCCTCCAGGCTCTCTCAAGTATCATGACTCCAACACCTCCTCATGGGTAACCAATAAGAGGCCTGCTTCCTGGAAGACAGCAATTCTCCTTCTCCCAGTGGGTATTTAATTGTCAATTTGAATATGAATGCATTTCCAGGCCTAGCTTCTCTTCCCTTTAGATATTAAATGTGGAAGCATGTGCCACTTTCCCTTTTTTATTTATCTACTACCATATTGTCTATAGACAACTTTGATTAATTTTTCCAGGTTATGACATCACTCTCAAACTTTGTGTCTATGGTTAGTTCCAGATTTCCCTGGACAACAGCTGCTCCCTATGTATTCCACATCCTTGTATTTGCTAATATCTTCAATTAGCACTGGCTTTTTCATTAAAGATTGAGATGAAGAGATGAGACTTCATTTATAACGTCTATGCAATCACTTCCTAGGATAAAAAGACAAAAGTTGGACAACTGGGAAATGCAGACTTTCTTCAGACAAACTGAGAAAGTAACCACCTCACACATTCCTTGAGGGGGATGCTCAGGGTGCCGTGAAATGGTAAAAAATATATACTTGGTAATTTTGAGCAATTTCTAGAAACACAATTGGATGATTTTAAGATTAAGCCATAGGGATAGCCATTGCTGAAATGGTGGGGGTGGGGTGGGGGAATGACACATATTAAAGAAAGTATTACACTCTGGAAATACATATTTCTTTTTTGTTTTTAATTTTATTTATTTTTCATTCATTCATTCATTTTATAACCCAATCACAGCCTTCTCCCTCTTCTCTACCCTGTCCCACCCTTCCACCCATTTCCCTATTTCCCTGTTTTCCCGTTCACATTCTCATCAGGAAAAAGGAACTCCTTCCCATCAACCCATTCTTACTCTTCAAGTCACAACAGATCTAAGACCATCTTCTTACACTGAGGCAGACAAGACAGCCCAGCTAGGGTAAAGTGATCCATAAATAGGCAACAAAGTCCATGTCAGAGATGATCCCTTCACTTCCTAGAGGATCTATATGAAGACCAAGCTGTCTATTAGTTGCATATATGTAGGGGGCCTTAGTCCAGTCCCCACATGCATTTTTTTTTGGTACTTCAGTCTCCCGAAGGACCTAGGTTAATTGACTCTGTTGGCCTTTTTGTGGAGTTCTTTTCCCCTCCAGATACCTCTATTCTTCCTCCCTCTCTTCTTGCAAGACTCCTTGAGCTCCACCTACTGTTTGACTATGGGTCTCAGCATCTATTTGGATTCAATGTTGGATGGGGCCTCTCAGAGGATAGTTATGCTAGGTTCCTGTCTGCAAGCATAATAGAGTAAAATTAAACCTCTCAGGAGTTATTTCCCTCATGCGGTAGGTATCAAGTTATCCCCATCATTGGTTGGCCATTCCCTAATCACTGCTTTATCTTTACCCCTGTACATATTGTAGGCAGGGTAAATTTTGGGACAAAGGTTTTGTGGGTGAGTTCCTGTCCCCTTCCATACACTGGATATCTTGCAAGGCTAAGAGGTGGCCACTTCTATCTCCATGTCCTCTACT
Source organism: Lophiomys imhausi (assembly GCA_907164525.1). NCBI lineage: Eukaryota > Metazoa > Chordata > Mammalia > Rodentia > Muridae > Lophiomys > Lophiomys imhausi. The sequence continues at coordinate 4,032,028 of CAJQZJ010031962.1, read as the reverse complement.
ACTAGGTGTCTCAGTGAGGGTCACCCCCATATCCTCACAGGAGCATACCCTTTCACAGGTCACCCACTTGTTTCAGAAGTGCCAATCCCTGTTTCCCTTCTCTCTCCCAGCTTCTCACCTCTCACACCTGCTCTCACCATACCTGATCCCCACCCTCATTCCCCTCATAGAACCCTGTCCCAACCACTTCCCTCTCTACATCCACTTCTGATGTCTATTCCATTTCCGTTCTAGAGAGACCTTCAAGCATTCTTCTTGGATCCTATTTATTGCTTAGCTTCTTTCTGTCTGTAAATTGTAGTGTGGTTATCCTATTCTATATGGACAATATGTACTTATAAGTGAGTACCTACTATGTGTGTCTTTCTGGGTCTTTGTCATCTCACTTAGGATGATCTTTTAGAGTTTCATCTATCTGGCTGAAAATTGTATGTTTTACTTATTTTGAATAGCAGAGCAGTATTCCATTATATAATGCACCACAGATTCTTTATTCTTCAAATAAGGGGCATCTGAGTTGTTTCCAGTTTCTGGGTATTATGTATAAAATCTACTATGAACATAGTTGAGCCAATTTCCTCGTGGTTTGCTGGAGCATTTTTCTTTTTTTTTTTTTTGGCGTATATTGGGAGTGGTATATCTGGGTCTTAACAAAGAACTATTTACTCTGAGGTACCACCAGATTGATTTCCAATGTAGTTGTACAAGTATTCACTCCCACCAGTATTGGAAAAGAATTACCCTTTTTCCATATCCTTGCCAGATTGTGCTGTCACTTGACTTTTTGGTCTCAACTGTTCTTATGAGTGTAAGATGGAATCTCAAAGTCATTTTGAGTGGCATTTCCTTGATGATGAAGGACATTGAGCACTTCTTTAAGTGCTTCTTGGCCATTAGAGTTTCCTCTGTTGTGAATTCTCTGTTTAGTTCTGTACCACCCCATTTTTTCCCATTGGATTATTTTATTTCTTTTAGTGTTTAACTTCTTGAGTTCTTTATATATTTTGGATACTAGCTCTTTCTCTGTAGTGGGGTTGCTGAGGTTATTTTGCCAATCTGTAGGTTGCTATTTTGTTATAGTGACAACTTCCTTTGCTTTACATAAGCTTTTCAGTTTCATGAAGTCCAATTTATTAATCATTGATCTTAGTTCCTGAGCTGTTGGTGTTCTGTTCAGTAAGTTGTCTCCTGTACACTTCGATTAGATTTAATGGTTTTATGTTGAACACTTGGGCTTAAGTTTTGTGCAGGGTGATTAATATGGGTCTGATTGCATTTTTATACATGTATACATCCAGTTAGCCCAGCATCACAGAGTTCTTATATTGACAATTGAATAACATGTCAATAAAAGTCGCTTCATAACTTTAATAAGAAAAACTTATCCACATTGAACAGTATATAATATGCGTATGTTTTATTTCATGTAGTAAAAGCCATAGACATCCAATGTAAACCACCATAGGTCTTAAGAAAAGATTGTGCGGTGGAGGAAAAAATTATGAAGAACTTCTGCATGCATATAGTTATGGACTTAAGTTTAGATTTAATCAATACTATTTAGCACTGTCCTCAATCTCCTTACTCCTGGCATAATAATAGCAATTTTCAGTGGGACAGAATACCAAAAATATTTTATAATTAGAAAAGTGTTTTTAAAAAAAACACAGATGGCATAGGGCTTTAAAACAAAGACATGCACAGAAATTAAAGTCTCTGGGAATCCTATAATAAACAACATACACATCCCAAGACCCAATATCTGCCATCTCATGACCAGATTTTAGCAAATAGAACAATTCATGATTGAAGACACAAGGCAATCATTGAGATGATATTTAGAGTTGATATGAATTTCTAGTAAATACACAGAAATTTTAAAATAACTCTGATTGATGCGCCAAGAACTCTCCTGGAAAGGCTGGAGTTTTTTAAATAACTGGTTTGTAATGTAAAGATTAAAACTAAAAAGGATAAATGTGATCAAATATACAAAGCAGTAAGAACTTCCAAAACTAATGATCTAATGATTGATATCCAGAAAGATCACTAATGAAAAAACACACACACACACACACACACACACACACACACACACAATTAGCTATGTGATATTCTATTTTTAGAGGAAAAAAAGACAAAATAATAGTCTCATCCCCCATGCAAGAGGAATCTAGAGGCCCTCATATGACAGTTGAACTGAGAGGGGTTGATATGTAGGGACACTCCACATTGGAGGAGTGGGATGTGTGGGAGAGGGAGGAGAGGGTCAAAGGATTGAACTGGGAGGGGTGGAAAAAGGACACTAAGATGGAGATGTAACATGAAATAATAAATAAACATAAAAAATGAAAAAAAAAACTGGTTGAGCAGACCCTGGAGAGCAAGCCAGTAAGCAGCACTCTCCATGAGCTCTGCATCACCTCCTGCCTCCAGGTTCCTCCCCTGTTTGAGTTCCTGTCCTGACTTCCTTTGATGATGATGAAAGTCAAATAAACCCTTTCCTCTCCAAACAAAAGAAGGAAAGAAAGAAAGGAAGAAAGAAAGAAAGAAAGAAAGAAAGAAGGAAGGAAGGAAGGAAGGAAAGAAAGAAAGAAAGAAAGAAAGAAAGAAAGAAAGAAAGAAAGAAAGAAAGAAAGAA
>CAJQZJ010031962.1:3959460-4029377 GCA_907164525.1 Lophiomys imhausi | reverse complement strand
GAAAGAAAGAAAGAAAGAAAGAAAGAAAGAAAGAAAGAAAGAAAGAATTGATGAATTGATTGACCATTGTGATGGTACTGCAGATCAAACACTTGCCCCCAAACTCAGCAACCTTAAGTTGATAAGTGGTACTGACATGATGTAAGAAACAAAGTGTCCTGCAAGTTGTCCTATGAATTTTACTAATGTGCTGTGGCACATGTGTCTGCATACATACATGCACAAATACCCAAAGAGAGAAAAAGATAAAGAGAGAGACAATAAATAAATGTATATATTTTAAAAATAATGACTAAATATACCTTCTTTATAAAGGAATAAATATAAGAGACAAATATTTAGAGTTTAAGGGTGAAAATTCAGAATTTTACATTATTAAGTTTATCCTTTGGACATAAATAAAATTTTAGATGGACAAAGTGGAATAATTTAAATATGTCTAGAAAAATTGATTATTAAAGGCTGTTTCTCAGTATTCCAAAGATTATCTGGGTTAGACTATGAAACTCATGGTAAAGATAAATAAATTTATATCAAGGAATAAAGTATGAAAAATTAAATTTTACTCATCTTAACTGATTTAGTTCAAAAATAGCATATTCAGTGAAATATTTCAATGAATATATGTATAACCATGATTACCTGTCAGTAGTGAATCAAGAGTGCTGAAGGAGAATGTGGCATAATTGGTAATAATGACCCTATAGTAGCTGTGAAGTAAGTTGGAACTATTTCAAAGTCAACTTAGATTAGTTGTACATGTATAACCACCTGCAGAATTTTAATCTATTAAAAAGCCAAAGGCAGAAAATAGAACTAATTTTCCAGAAGAAAAGAGAAGCCTGAACCAACTGACCTGTTCAATATCAGAGTAGACAGAGACAGGCAATGCATGTAAGCTAACAAGCTGAGCAATTGGAAAACAGGGTGAATGTTAGTATATATGTGTATGTGCTCCAGGTATATGAGTTAGAAGACATAGAACCACATGCAGGGAGGTATATGTTTAGAGGGCTACTACACATCTAAAATTAGTCAATTTGTGTTATCCACAACCTCACTTCTAAATAATTCACCAACTCATATGAGTAGTTATATTCACACAAAAAAAAACTGCATGTGTATGTTTATAATAGCTTTATTTAAAAACTGCAGAAAATGGTTGACAAAAATTCCCTTCAATAGTAAAATGAAAACAAACTTCTATATGTCTATAAACTGCAGTATCAATCAGACAAAAAACGTAAAAATGAAAAGACTTAAGAGAAGAGAGGAACAAAGAGAGATGATAGCATTAAGTGTTTTAAAAGGCCTTCGGGATTCATTGCTCCATTTGCTTAATTAAAATATTGATATATACATATTACACACTTAATTTTAATAGAATTATGCAACAAAGAATAATAATGGTTCCCCACGAGCCAAAGAATATATAACAAAAATCCCAGTGCCAGGCAGGGGAAAAGTCCCTTCCAGTTGTTGATCAGGAAAGTCCAAGAGATTCCCAAAACAATATAGGCTATTGCCGTTAGCTTTGGCTGTCTTCCCAAACATAACGTTAAACTTTGTCAGTAAAGATAACACACTTTTTGGGCACAAGAATTGGAGAGTTGGAGATGGGAAGCCTTTGTCCTGAGGACTAGCTCACATTGCATGTGAGAAGGTACTTCCCTAGCTTCCAAAGAAGAAAGTCAGTCATTAATTTTACACATTTGTAAAGTCTAAATGTGTCTAACTGTGACTCTTGGCATTATTGATTGGATGGATAATTAACAGTTGTCTAATTAGAATTAAAGATTATCCAATAGGAGGGAATTTTTGTCTGACACTGAAAACCTACCCAACTCCCTGTGACTGGAGAAGTCATAGACAACACAGGAGAATCTACTAGTACTGTTTTCCTAAACCACTATAATTGCTAACTGTATTCTAAGTACTTATTCTTATATATACAGATAAGTGTAGCTCTTATCTCTCATTAAAGGAGCTGCATGTAACAGCAGATGAAGACTCTAATAGAAAACTACAGTTGGTTAAAATGAAGATAATAGGTGACTATGAGGTACCTAGCTCTGAATGGAATATCTACAAGGAAACCTCTTAACATAAGGCTCATTGAACATAAAAGAGGAGACAGAAAGATTATAAGAACCAGGGGACCAAGGCTTCTGCTGTGAGATAGTGTCTTCTATGTATTTCAGCAAGTTAACCCCTTGAAAAGTCAACAGCATGGTAAACAAAGCAGGACATTCACAATATGGATACCTACATGTCGATGTGGATGTGATAAATTTCATATGGCACTATCCCTTAATGAAGAACATTGGCAACCAGAGATTGCTAAAAATGTCTTCAGTAAGGAAGCACCCATGATAGGTTATCTAATCCCAACTGCTCAGCCCTAAGTATGTATGTATATATATATATATATATATATATATATATATATATATGAAACACCAGATGAATTTGGTAGATTGTGTGTGTGTGTGTGTGTGTGTGTGTGTGTGTGTGTGTTAAAGTGTAAAATAATCTCAATGGAAAGGATTGGAGGTAAAGGTGCTGATTAAGAAATTTTTATGAAAATCTCACATAAACGCTACACAAATTAAACACTATTTCTTTTTTACTTTAGGAACCTATGATAACAGTTCTTCCCTCCAATAAGCAAAGATAGATTTACACAATAAAATAAACAGATATTGGAAAGTGAGATCGTTGTCTGCCAAAATTAAGGTGAAAGTTCACAGCTAAACTGTGGCAACAGCCTGGACTGTGATCCACTAAATTAGAATACGCTGTGTTAATATAAACTCATGCTTATTTTAATATTATTGTAATTTTATGCACAAGTCCTGGCCTCACTTTTTAGACCAACTGGCCTTGAACTCACAGAGATCCACCTGTCTCTGCCTCCAGAGTGCTGGGATTAAAGGCGTGCACCACCACACCAGGAAATTGCAGAGAGCTGTGAACTGCCATGTGGGTGCTGGGATTTAAACCCAAGTCCTTAGGAAGAGCAGTCAGTGCTCTTAACTGATGAGTCATCTCTCCAGCCCCATGAGTGCATTTTTTTAACTCATACCTTTATTTGCTTTGTTAGCACAGACTCTCCTAAAATCTGAAATCTCCAAGAAGGAAAGTAAGCAGCCCTTTGATGGTATTTCTAATATAGTTCTCCTTAAAGAAAAATAAAAGAAGTCCTAGCTTTTAGTAGATATGGCTAATTCTAGGACTGTGCCAAAAGCAAATGAGATGAACTGGAACCTTTGATACTTCATACCACAAAGAACATGTTTTGAAAAATGTGTGTGTGTGTGTGTGTTTGAAATAATAAATATTTAAAGCTATGTATATTTATATAGTATGCTGTTTTGGAATTTGTCAAAAAAAAGATAATTCAAAACTCAATTGAGAAAAAAGTGGTGATTAACAGGAAATGTATTAAGATTATACTCAGTTACACTTAGAGTATAAAATAAATCTAATCTTCAGTAACATAAATCAGGCCCTAAGTGAGAAAATAAGAAGACAAAAACATCTTGACAGATTTCTATATAATTCACATATGTTCTATTTCTTCAAAAACAAAAACAAAAACAAAAAAAGCTTAACTTTGCATTCCTTATAAGTGAATACTGACTTGCTCCCAAAGAAGTCTTCAAAATATGAAAATGCAGGAGTGAGCAAGGTCAGAATACACAAAACAAAATAAAACAAACAACAGAAAACTCCAAACAAACAAACAACAAAAACCCAAGGGAATAACAACAAAAAAAGCAAAACAAAACAACCAAACAAAAGCCAGTGGTCTAACCAGATGTGTAAGGCCCAGAATGTAAGTCCTGCTGGTGTTGGGGATCACTGAGGAGGTCATAAAGAAAAGTGAAGTTCACCTACCTCCTCCTCCCCAAATACACACTCATCTAAAGATTCAGGTTCCCAGTTCCAATATAAGAATACCTATGACTGAATTGACCCACAATTCTCAAAATTCTCAACTTTTTTATTAAAAAAAATGCTGAAAAAATATGAAGCTTCAGATGACATAAACAATGTAATGTCGGTTCCTGGGTAGGAAATGGGACAGAAAAAGGCATAGGTAAAGTGAAGGAAATCAGAATACATGAAGGATTTATGAAAAATATGATCTTCCTAACAGTAGCAAATATGTGACAGTAATAAAATGCTGGTAATGAAAATTAGGTAGAGAATTCACAGAAACTATGAATTTCTTTTTGTTTTTGTTTTGTTTTTTTTTTTGAAAATTGAAATATGTCAAGACAGAAAAACAGTTCTGGCTGCTATGCTTCTTCCCTCCTAATGTAAAGATTAATTATCCTTCTTCAATGAGCTGTTAATAAGCTGATGGAAGCAAATTCCTTCTCCTTTGTTTCAGTAATTTGTTTGCTTCCTCCACATTTCTCTGTGTTCTTTTAATGAATTCTGTTTAAAAGCATGCTGAAAGCAATAAACATCTGGCCTTTTAGAAAACAATGTCACTCAGATAAGGGAACCAGCAAATACATCACACTGAGATCATTCTCTGAAGTATGACAATTTTCCCTCTCAAATGATGCTATTGTTTTATTACTCAACATTTCTATTATTATTTTTCATATTTTAAAATAAATATAAACCATGAAGTATATCCATGTACATACAAGTTTTTACATATGTGGAAAATATTATTTACTGTAGTAATTTAGTGCTGTGTTCATCTATATCTCATGAGGAAGTGGCCACAGAACTCAGCACTACACATGCATCTCCTATAAAATTAGGGAACCAAAAACACCAGCTCATGAGAGCTGTAAACACGTTAAAATTCTGTTCTGATTCTCCACCTCTGTATACGCCAATCACAAAAGCCTCAAATGAACATTGGATCAAATTGATGGATGAAATGATAGTATTTGCATAAACTAAAATCTTGAGATAAATTTTCTATTTTTTACCTTCTCAATTAAAACTATCATTGATGAAAATTTAAAAGAAATCTTAAACAATTCTATATTGTTTTCTAAATTTTTCTGTAATATGACTTATCATTTACCTTTTCAAACTAAATCTGGTACAATTACAATATGAATAACATAGTCTATAGAGCACAAGTAACTGTAAATTCACAGAAAACTGTAGTCAATCTTGATCTGAAAATAATATTAATGTAAATCTTGGTTGTTTAAAATGTATGTTTCCTTCTATTACATTCACTACTGTAGGCCAATTACAGTGTTATTAACTTTTTAAATTTTAAGTATAATTATATAAGTTCTATTATATCTCATATGTGATTGTTCTGCTACCTACTGGTGATCAAAATTTTAAAACATTTGGTTCAGGTTACTAAAAGTAACAGCTTTATACCACCCAGGAGTTTGTTCCTTAAATTTCTCTAATAGCTATTCTCTCTCTGAAACTGATGCTCTGACCACTACTCAGCCTGATCTACATAGGCCCTATCTAGCTATTTTGGACACTATGATGTTTAATGGTTGCTTAAATATGTGCCCCCCTCCCCATAGACAAATTTTGATGCTTGAACATCATGAGACAATTATAAATGAGAATTCCTGAAAATATACGACCTGAGAAGACTGGATGGTTAAAATCTTACTGAGTAGGTTACCTTTGAAAAGATGCAGGTCCAGAGCCTATTTACAACTTATTTTGGGCTATCATTTGTTGCCAAAGAACCATTCATTGCCCACCTTTGTCTTGGACCTAATATCCTATGACTAGCAGATAAATTGAATCTAATGTCTTGATAAACAGACAGGAACCTTAAGCAAATCCTATTCTTTACCCCTCAAAGTGCTAAGAATGCTATCAAATATCATTTTTGGCCTATGGCAGATATTTTACTCTGTTGTGACTACCTATTGAATGTTCCTTTCAATGTATTTAAAAGATCCCTGACTTATAACTTTTCTTTACTATTTTATTTTAAAAAATTACAGAAACTAAGCCATCAGACGGGGTGACATGGATCACAGACATTCCCTCAGAGAAGGAAGGGGAATGGTTCACTGTATCTCACCATATGTTTCAGTTCCTGCTTCTAATCTTTTGTGTAAAATTCTGCCCTAATGGTATATACCCTCCTGCTCTCTGATGGTGCTGAAGAATATAATCTGAAATGGGTTACTTGAAAGGAGTTCCATCTAAATGGCTTTGTCAAGTCATAATGTATGTAGAATGAAGACATTTAGGGTAACCATCCTCCTGTGAATAATCTCTCACACAGGCTCTGTAAGTAAGACTAATGAACTCTTGGTTACACAGGAAGAACTTTGGTGGAATCATGTTCTGGGCTTGACTTTGAGACCTTATGATTAAAGGATTACAGACATTGTTTATATCTCCCAGAAAGAAGGACTTTTTACAATAACTAGTTTTCTACTTATTTGGGATTTAACTGAAGTTTTAACTGTCCATAACCAGTAGGATTCTTAATTGACTTAATGTACTTGTAGGCACACCTGTGATTTTACTAAGGATGCTGCAACATGGCTATGATAAAATAACATGCTGTTTCTGTAGTTCACACAATATATTGTATATCATGTGCACAATATATTGAACAAAGCAGAAAATAGTTGCCAAAGTTACCAAGATTTTTTGTAGTTCCTGTGAAAAGAGTATTTTCATGTCTTTTGAAAAGAATAGAAAATCAAAAAGAAAAAGATTTAGAACCCATAAGAGTAATGAATAGACATAAGCAACTAAGGAGGATGAAACAAGAGGAATGTGTGAGGATAAAAAGTCAAGAACAGCCTTGTAATCATGACTCCACAATAACTGAACAAGATAAAAATTGCCCCAGTGTTGGAAAACAAACATATAAATCATATACATATTCCAGATAATGGCATACACGTGAATTCAACTGAATTACTTATACTGTGCTTTGTTTACAAAATGAACTGCATTCTGAATTGTGACATATGCAACAAACAGAAAGAGTAGTATAGAAAATACCTAGATTCTACATGACTGATGAAATCTAGAATAATTTTAATTACTTCATTTAATTAATCCATCAATGAACTATGATGACTAAATTGAACAAAAAACTTTTCTGACTTTTGTCACTTTCATCAGGTAATTTTATCACATAAACAGAAAAAGTCACTAAGATAATATATTCCACAAAATATAATAAGCATAAATGTTGTTTTAATTGCATCAGATGTTGGGATGAGATGATAGCCATATCCAAGCTTTACAAATATATGGTGGGCTGAGCCCATCAGAACGTTTTTACTATCCTTAGGCCCAGGCTTGGAAGTTTCTAGCCTCCACACAATCTAACCTTCTACCATCCTGGACCTTGAAGGCTTCAGTGTAGAAATATTTAATTAAATTATTATTAATATTCATATTATAGTTCATTGGTCAGCAGTGTTACTCCTTAACCTGCCATTCTAAATAAACACACAAACACCTGATGGATTTTAACAAACCTTAGCCTGGATTGTACAATCTTGGCCCTACTAAGCTATCTTTATAATTCTTTTCCCCAAATAAAACCTCATATATACGTACATCCCCTTGGGCTGTTCTCCATGCTATACCGATGTTCCAGGACACTTGGCATGATCTTCTTTCATCTACTCCATTGTGTGTCTCCTTCTCTCTCTCCCTGGCTTCTTCTTCCCATCATCCTTTCTGTTCTTGAAGTCCATGCACCTTAGACCCACCTACCTCTCTTCTGCCCAATCCAGGGTGCAGCATTTTATTAAAGCCAATCAGGGACAATGGTGAGCAAGCACAGTAACAGACAGCAAGCAGGCCTCTGGGAGCGATTAATTAACAATTAGAATACAAAACACATAACTGCATCACTTTAGCTTCCAATCGTTGTCTGCTAACCTAGGCCTAGAATTTTTTCAGCCTCTGATACTTACTGCTAATTAAGTTCACCTTTTCTAGTTCTTTCTGAACTCTGTCTAGCTGGTTCAATTCACTGCTCTAGCCCAAAACTCCTCTCAGATGACTGATTCAAACTGGCTTCTCTCATTGAATTACTCTGCTTGGAAAAACTGCCTCTTAACTCGAAGAACTGAACTACAAAAATTTAACTTCACTCCACCAAACTACACCTAACTGTATTGTACACCTGAGCCCTATTATACTGTCTTAACAAACTCCTTGCACTCTTTCTCCACTGTTCTTACGGAGCTTCTCTTTTTGTGACAGTTGGATGTATCCTATCGCCAATTCATCCTGTCTAATCTTTCTCTGATTAGCCCCTTAATTAAATGTCATTGTTTGGTATTAAAGGTATGTATTAAAATTCAGTTAGATGGACTAAGGATGTGTGTTTTAGTCAGAAGGATTAAAGACATGGACAAAGGGCCTATTTGTATTCCAGCTAGATCACACAGACCTAGGTCTTCGGATGTGATGCTTTGCCAGAGCAGCCATGTTGCTGGATTAAAATTCTCTACATATTTTTCATTTTGTTTAAGCAAAAAAGCATACAAATATTAACTACACAACAAGAACAGTTATCAGTCCCATCAACTTAATAGTCCAAATGTCCTTATGAAGATCTGTGAATGTGATGATCCTTCAAATGTGCAGTACTGCTCTTCTTTCCTTGAGCAAATGTCCATTTCAGCATTAAGGTTTCCAGCTGTGATGAACAATCTATCCTTCTTCAGATGGTTTGTTGAGCTATCTCCATGCAGGGGGATCAGCTTTCTTCATCATCTGCATTATTTCTCTTTATTGAGTCTGGTCTTTCCTGTACTCAGATTCAATCTTTATCAATTTTGATGGAACACATAGTCTTTCATAGACAGAAACCTCCTCCCTAACATAACACTATAAAGGTTTATTTTATTCAGCATTTTTTCTATAATCCAGTGTGTTTTGGTTAATCTTTTTCCAACTTTCTGTTTATCGAGGTATAATTAGATCTTTATGAATCCACACATAGACACTTGTACTTCATGACTGGCCCATGCCAGCAAGCTGAGCTCCTTACCCCCCAAAACACAGAAACAAACAATCCATATTACGTAAGATATCAATATGTCAATATACAGTGTCAGTTAAATATAGGTAACCATTGTCTGAGGTTGTAGGAACATTAATATGAGCTCCCTATCATTGTAATAGATTTCTTCCCCAGAGGTTTATGGCTATATCTGCCACATAAAACTTAATCTTCTTATTTTACCTTCTGGTTCCACATATTTAATTTGTCTTATACTTTGCTTTACTTGGATAATATTTTAATCCCTACAAATGGTGTAGATACCTGAAGGGGCCAATGTGGATTCCAATATTCTTGTGAGATTATAGATACCTCATCTCCTGTTTCTACCAAACCAAGCGAGTCCAGGACAGCCAGAGATATTCAGAGAAACCCTGTCTCGAAAAACCAAAAAAAAAAACCTTCAACTTCAATAACACTTAATTTAAATTTAAATTTTTGTCACTAGTCATTGATATCATTTTGCTAAAAACAAAACAAAACAAAAAAAACCTAAAACCAAAAAACCAAACCAAACCAAGACAAAAATTCCTGTCTTCAATACTTCCAAATCCTCTTTTTAATTGGAGCTGCATTGTCTTTGAAATATTGAAACAGCAAAAGCTGGACAATCCTCTCTACTACTTTAAACTGCATATTTTTCTTTATTAAAATTTATCTTACAAATAAGCTACAACAGAAATAGAATAGTGGTAATTAGAGGGAAAAGGAATTAGGAAAGTAGAGTGTTTGGGGTGATCAAATGTCTTTATGAAACCTATTACTCTGTAAAATGAATATCACACAATTCCTAAAGAAAAATATTCTTTATAAGACATTCCTGCATTCCTGTAAGGACTTGAAACCCAATGGCATTCATTTTTATTGGAGGTAAACAAGGAATTAGAGATAAATGCTGGACAAAGAGACATACAGAGATTGGATTATATAGCAAGGTATGTCTAAGTTTCCAGTGATGATTGACAGAATCTAAACACCACCAAAGGATAAGCACACACAGTTATTATGGAATGAATTCAAGAAAGCCACTGATGTTAATGACAGGACTTTCTGAGCTAACAGCCTGCTAAATGAACAGAACTAAAATGATGTGTCTCCTCATCTTCCAACTTCTGTCCCATTTCAGTACTACATATATGCAAATTTTAAAAACCTTATCACCTAGATATTGTTTCTGGCATTGCAGATTATTAAATGAAGCCCATTTTAACTGCTTGATATCACAAAAATTTCAAAAGTAGAATTTAGAATTGTTACAGATCATCTTGCTGACACTTTGGGTGTTTTATTTTATTAATAAAGATGCATCAATAAGGCAATGAGAATGCTAAGCTTCCAGTGTGTAGGATACGTTTCCAGGAATGTGACCAACATACACTGACTCTATTCTTAGATGAATTACATTGTTTAAAGTTCTGTGAGTCTGATGCATCAAAAAGTATTAAATTTTGAACAAAATATCTCCCATTTCAAATCTTACTGGACTATAAAATCATTTAGAAAATCAAATTCTAATCCTTTAGTATTCTTTTAATTTTAAGGTTTTTTTACATTATTTTTTTCCTTTATTTTTTTTATTTCTTCAAGTTACATCTCAATTACAGTCCCCTCCCTATTCCCACTTCCAGTCCCACCCTCCCACCCTCAACCCCCCATACTCTTCCCTTTTTTTTCTTTTAAGTTTAAGGTATATCTTATTTCCCCCTACAGTTTCCCCTTTCTGTCCAATAAATGGCTCTTTCTCTTATAATAATAAATACAATACAAAACAACAGAAGTAATTAGGCCACAGTTATGAGGGTTATATGGCTTAGCGTACATTCCCGATGTCCAGTCATATGTATTTGGTACCTGACTTTAACATTCCACTATCTAACCATCTCCATGAGTTTAAAGTTCTATATCTGACTCAACATTCATACTAACTTGCAACACAATTTTAAAAGTATCTTCCTAGATCTATAACGCTCTCTTGACTCCTAAAGAACTCAGATTTTTTTTATGAGACTCTAGCTATCTATTCTTCAACCACCTCAGAGACCTGAGAGGGATAAATATATCTGATTTTATAGGAAGTACAGGGCCTGCAGCTTCCCAAACTAAGAAATGACATACCAGTGGCTGCCTGGACAGTTCCCATTTTCTCTCCATACATTACAGCATCGATCTTCAGTCATTTGGCCCCATTTCTCTGACAGACATTGATTGTAGAGCAGGGGTTATGAAGGACTTACCTACTCTGTCTTGGCAGAGCTAGGCTGTCGATTTACCTGCTTCCAGGTTTTGACCTTTTTGGACAGCATTCTGTCTACAGTTGGAGCAAGGGGCTTTTCCTACCAAGAGATAGACTTGGGACTAACTCAATCATCTCCCCCTGAAGATTCTTCGATGCTCATCTTCTACTTGGAGGAGAATAGGGGGTGCTGTCAGGAGTTGATATGTCTTGATATAAAAAAAATCTAAAGTTACAAAAACATCTTTGAATGCCATATTCTGCAGATCTCTTGAGGTTTTTGAAGAGGCCCTATCTATCTCTTATATTAGGGTAAGCAGATGTTGCTTGTCTCTTGCCGGTTTATTTCTGATTAGCTTAGAAAGTAACTATAATAGGCTGTCATAGTACCTAACTGAATGACCGGCTTGCATAACCATTAGTTTGCATTTCTTGATTATCCTAAACAGTTTATGACAATTAGTAGTAAAAGGCCGAAACATCACATTTCATTTTTTTTCTTTATTTCCTAACCCTTCCATCCCATTTCTCTGGGGTGGGGTGTCCTTATATAACAGTCCCTCATCTCAGTTGAGAGGTCGTATGAGGGCCAAGAGCCTCCTCATTCATTGGGGGTCTACGAAGCAGTACCATCAGTGAAAAGTGTCTCATTGCCCAGGAGAGAGAACTACTAAACAAACAAACCAATAAGCATACAATAGATAAAAAATAGAAAAAAATATAACTAATATATAAAAAATAAATAAAAAATAAAAATTAAAAATAAGAAGTCTATGTCCAAGTTCCCTTTGGTGTGTTAGTTGTAGTATCGATACTTCTACTATATAGCTAAAATCCTACTATAAGTGAACAGATGCCATATGTGTCCTTCTGAGTCTGGGTAAGCTCACTCAGGATGAGCTTCTCTAGTTCCATCCATTTGGCTGCAAATTGCATAATTTCATTGTTCCTGATAGCTGAATAGTATTCCATTGTGTAGATGTACCACAGTTTTTTAACCCATTCTTCGGTTGAGGGACATCTGGGTTGTTTCCAGTTTCTAGCTATTACAAATAAGGCTGCTATAAACATAGATGAGGAAACTTCCTTATGATTCCGTGAAGAGGCATTTGGGTGTATACCCAGAAGTGGTATGGCTGGGTCCTGAGGCAAAGCTGTTCCACGTTTTCTAAGATATCACCAGGCTGACCTCCATAGTGGTTGCACAAGCCTGCATTCCCACCAGCAATGGAGTAGGGTACCCCTTTCTCCACATCCTCACCAGCATGTGCTGTCATTTGAGGTTTTGATATTAGCCATTCTGACAGGAGTGAGGTGGAATCTCAAGAGTTGTCTTGATTTGCATTTCTCTGATGATTAAGGATGTTGAGCATTTCTTCAAGTGTCTCTCAGCCATTAGGGATTCCTCCTTTGTGAATTCTCTATTTAGCTCTGTCCCCCATTTTTTTGATAGGATTATTTGGTTTCTTGGCATTTAATTTCTTGAAGTCTTTGTAGATTTTGGATATTAGCCCTCTGTCAGATGTGGGGTTGGTGAAGATTTTCTCCCAGTCTGTAGGCTGCCATTTTGTTCGAATGACAGTGTCCTTTGCCTTACAGAAGCTTTTCAGTTTCATGAGGTCCCATTTATTGATTGTTGATCTCAAGTCCTGAGCTGTTGGTGTTCTATTCAGGAAGTTGTCGCCTGTGCCAATTAGTTTGAGGGTTTCTCCCACTTTTTCTTCTAGTAGATTTAGTGTGACCGCCTTATGTTAAGGTCTTTGATCCACTTGGACTTTAGTTTTGTACAAGGTGATAAGTATGGGTCTAATTTCATTCTTTTACAAGTGGACATCCAGTTGGACCAGCACCAATTGTTGAAGATGCTGTCCTTCTTCCATTGTGCCGTTTAGGCTTCTTTGTCAAATATTAGGTGGCCATATAATTTTAAGTTTTTATGCAGCTTTTCTCACTGGAGTCTTAAATTGTGTGTGCTATCTCACACTATGTGGTGAACTATCGGAACTTTCACCAGATGTATACTTTAAAGGATTCTTTTTTAGCATTAATAATTTCTTCCACGTAGTTTTCAAAAGCAGCTTTTGTCATGTACTGTTTAAGGTACTGTTAAGTAAACCTGTGCAAGTATAATCATTATATTTCATATTGCAATTATTAAAACAGTTATTTACATAATTAGAATAGCATGTGTTTTTTTTTTTCAATTGCCTCTCAAAGTGTCTTCCTAATAAGTAAGGTAATATTTTAAAAAGTTAAAAACATTTGAAGAATTATCCCCCGGTAGCCTATTTTAAAGCAAACCTTGGTTAATTTTTTAACTGCACCAGTGAAAATACTCCCTTGACAAAATACTCTTTGTTCTGTTCCTGTAGGGAAACTAGACACAGAATACATATGGTTTTAGAGAGCATGGACTCAAGCTTTTAAAGTGTGCATTAAGTCAGAGAACTTATAAGAAATGTGAATACGCTTGGGAGACATTTGTTTCGTTCATGTGTTTAAAGAAAAAAATATGGAAACCAGATGAATTATTTATATCTTACAGTTTATGCTTTCATGAAACAAACACAAAAAAATGGTGGCTTACAAATTCTGTGTTTTTCAATTTTTTTGAAAACTCATTTTACTGTTTTTAAAGTGCATGCCTATATCACACCACTATGACATCAGTACAAATACATTTTCTATGACAAAGAAAGAACCAAATTTTATAAATATCTGCTTCTTATTTCTCAGTTACAGGCATTACATGATATATGCACAAATTTGGGGAATCCTATCTCCCAGTTCTCCACCCCAGCACAAGTAAATCAAAACCTTCATTTTAACTAGGTTTTTTTATTCATATGCACATTTTGAAAAATATTAATGTAATGTTATATGGAAATAACACATCTCAGAAATAGAAGATGTGTTAACTTTTGTTTCCAAATTGTTTATATAAGGTAAGCTATAAAGTACCAAATAGTACAATTAGAGAAAGAGAGAATGCCAGGTTCATCATTCCTGTTGAATTAAATTAAAAAGGAAAAGCAAATAAGAATGATTCATTCTTCTGACAGGCGCTTGTGTTTTTAACTTATTAGCAGTCAAATTCTCAGCTAATGTACAGTTTACCTTCCATTACATTCACTGGAACAAACCAGTATCTAACACCTAGTATCTAAACTTGAGTAGGAGTGTTAGGAGTTTGGAAGAATACTTTTGAGTTGACAACTAGCACTTTACAAAGTTTATGCCCTATCACCAATATTCTTGTCTTTCATACATAAAATTAAAGGGGCTGTACATTTAGGAAAATGTATTTATTAATCATTACATACATGAGAGCAACTTTTAGTGAATTAAAAAGATCAATGTTCATTGCTTTACCCAATTAATACATATGAAAAAAACATTTCAAATAAATTAATATTTGTTTCAATAGGATGCGTGGTATATTAAAGAAAAAATAAAATATTCAGTTAGATGTCTCAGGGTAAAGTAGTTTACCTGAAAGTCTGATGACTTCAGTTGAATAGCCTGGATCCACAAAGTAGAAGAAGAAACAAGCCACTGACAGTTGTCATCTGATTTTTATTTGTGTGCTCCCCCCACAAAAAAATAAACAATAAAACAAACAATCAAAGCTTCAGTTGGTGAAAATGTACATGTCCAGCCTATGGCCATCCAATAGTGGATGGAATGATCTCAAATGAGCATTATGTAAATATAGCCACAGGGCAACTGTTTTAATCAGGTAAAATCATCTGTGAAACTTTCTAGGTAGTTATTGAAATTTAGTGATTTTGTGTAGTTATGAAAATTCTATCATCATGTATACCATGTATCATAATGGTCCTTTATTGTTTATTCAACTGTTACCTTCCAAGAGGGAATCACAGAGCAAAATTGAGGTATGCTCCACCTTCATTAGAGAATTCTACCTTTTTTTTCTATTCTTTAGATAAACTAGCCCCAAGAATGTCTCACACTTATCCCTTTCCTATTAGTTCCTCAAGATGTATCTAATGAAGCCTCAGTAATGCTGAATAGTTCAAAGGGAAACATATTGTAATATCTGTATATATTCAAAACAATAACCATGTCTCTTAAATGTCCTGATGTCTATGGAAATAGTGTCTTTGAACTTAAGGATTTATTCTCTCATAATAATAAAACTGATTTTGATCTGAAAGACAAATGATAGATATGGCATGTTTCTAATTTTATTCTTCATATACCTAGTGCATAATTGTTTATATGAACTTTTGTCTTAAGTTTACTTACTTAATTATCTCAATGCCAGAATTTTATATGTAATTCAATTTACTCACATATTATTCAAATATAATTGATGACTTTGAGTGTTGAAAAGTCATTCCAAGTTATTTGCAGACATTATGAGGGAAGGGTTACCACTGATTAACTTTTTATACTTAAAAGTGTGACAATATTCAAGATAGTTATTGAAGAGTAAGAAACTTTAATAAGTTCAAGCAATTCTAACTATACTGATAAAAAATAGAAGCAGATATAAAAACTACTGACTATAAAGTAATTCGTTCCCTTTGAATAAGTCATTGTTCTTTGTTTAATGACAATGAATCAGTAAGAATGTATCTCAAAGATGTCAAACTACTATCTTTGATTAAGAAATAAGCATTTAGTACCAAGAAGAGTGCAAAGATACCAACACTGTGTATAAAATCATCAGAAGATTGTATGACACAGAGAATATTTGTTATTTCTATTTCATAGAAGAACTCAATCTATTCAGGCTAATGAGTAGGACCAGGTACCATAAATGCAAACAGAGCACTATAAAGAGAGATTACAGAATTAATAGTCATATCAAAATTGAAACTAAATAAAATTATTTGTTCACAACTTTAAATGTCAGGATGTAAGTATCACAACACTTTTTAAGTTTTAAGTCATACAGTTAATTAAAGGCAAGGAATTAAAATCAGGTTGTCTTTCCCCTTTCCATTTGACTTTTATAATTTTATATTTTTATTATAGAGTTATGTGTCACAAAGTAAAGTACATAAAAGTCTGTCTCTAAGCAAGAGTTCCTCAGTCTCATAGCAATTGACTATTTTCATCAGACAACATTTTGTTATGGGATTTAATCCTGTGCTCTATAACATCTTTAGTAATTTTGCTGGCCTCTGAGTTTTGATGAGAAAATATCTCCATATACAATTCAATATCCTCTGTAGGTCAAAGCTACCCTTGATGAGACACTTTATTCTAGAAAATAATGTAAGAATTATTTAAGAGGAAGCTGTGAGTGTATGTGAATCTGCATTTCCTGACTCCCCTCAATATTTCCACTAGAAGCAAGTGACATAGTTAACACCGGTAGAGGGGCAATCACAGATGCAAATACACAGACACGGATGTCTGTCTTAGAGTCTGAGTTTCCCTGTACCACACCCCATTCCAATCTTTACAGCCAGCTGTTGCTTTGGTCACCTCTTACCCAGGGTATATCCCATCCCTCAGCACATCTTCATCGCTCCCAGATCCATCTCTCTCCAGCTCACAACTCCCTCTGGCACTGGTGTTCAGGAGCAAACAGTGTCTGAATGACAACTACCACTACTCTTTGTCCATCAGAAATATAATTACTTTAATTCCTTGGAAATTGCTGCAGAGTGGAGTTCATACACAATATCCTCTCAGAAAGAAGGGCATATTTACTGAACTTGTTTTAGTTACTAAATCCACCATCCCTCTGTGAAAAAACACTCACCCACCCATCTACATACAGTATAAGAAAAGCCACTGAAAAGAAAAAAGTTCAAGGGCTGGAGTAAATTATATCAATCCAAACTAAGAAGAAACAATGATTGCTATAATATCCATTTTATATTATCTCTTAATTTTAAATTTTGCTTAAATTTTATTTATTTCCTGAAATTTCATACCTATGTAATGTACCTTGACCTTATTAACCTTTATTTCTAATTCATCCCAGGGCCTATCTTTAAAAAAATAGCAGTCCCAATACACCAATAAACCCCTGAGGCATTCCCTGTAGCAGTTGTGTACTATCTCCTTCAACACTGTGTAAATATCTAGTTAGAAAGGTGTTTAAGATTTGTATACTTACCTATATATTTTCAGTCTCTTTACTCTTCCTTCCATACAAAGTTAATTTCAACTTCAGCTAAAAGGTCACTCTCTCACTTTAACATGTCACCTAGAACATAGTTGACATTCACACTGAATTGTTCATGGATCAATGAATTTTGCAGTCCATTAATTCTGGTTACAGAGCAACTTGACAAAATATTTTATGCATGTTTTATTGCTGTGGTTCATACTAATATCTTGATGTCAATATAACAAGCTTGTATGGATTTTCAAATGATAAATCTAAAGGTTTAAATGATAAAGTGTCTTTACAAGTTATTAATATACATTAATCACACTCATTATTTGAAAACTCACTGATTGTATTAATAATACTGATTACATGTACATATTATCTATAAATTGATATTATCTGTTTCTAATGAGTGAAAATTCAGGCTGTGGAGGTGTTTTGTATTAAAGTAGAAAAAAATGCAAAATTATTGATGGTCAATTATACATCAAATATAAATTGTTCACATGGACATCAATAACTGATTCTTATTTCAAGTACATAGAATGCATTTTGAGTGTCCTTATTTAAATGTAAAGTACGGATGCACATGATACACATACACAGACACAGATGTCATGTTTGGGTCTGAGTTTCCCTGTACCACACCCCATTAAAGTCTTTACAGCCAGCTGCTTCTCAGGTCACCTTTTTACCATGGCATATCACATCCTTCATCACATCTTCATAGTTTCGAGATCCATCTCTCTCCAGCTCACAACTGGTTATGGCACTGGTGTTCAGGAGCAAATTGTGCGTGAATGTCAACTACCATTATTCTTTGTCCATCAGAAATATAATGAATGAATGAGTCAAAACCAGTTGTTGACCATCTCACTTCAGCTTATTGTATTTGTATTCAACTCTTCCCTTACAGGAACAGTCTATGATTTCTTTATACAGACTCTTATCCTCTTCTTTGTCATATAGTGGCAGCTTTTAATCCACCATTTTACCAATATATTCCTAAAAATATTCTTTCCAGGTATGCCAATGTTAAACTGAAAAATAAAATACACAAATATCTCTTATTTTCAATAGCTACTTATATTGTCTATTTTAATGCATTAGCTGTTTTGTCTTGGTTTTATAAAGTGAATTTCCCATAAATTTTCCTTTATCTATATTCCTTTAATAATTTGGACAGTATTTAGCTACACTTTGGTTCCCTAAAAAGTATTATTTTAAAATTTGTTTCACAGTCATTTGCTCAAGAGAAAAAATTGCTTTACAAACATACCACATAAAAGTAGCTAGGAATGTCCTCATAGAAACACTGAGAGAAACTTGAAGCATTTCCTCTAAACTCAGGGACAAGACAAGGATGTCCACTTTCACCATATCTCTTCAATATAGTACTTGAAGTTCTTGCTAGAGCAATAAGACAACTAAAGGACACCAAGGGGATAAACATCGGAAACGAAGAAGTCAAATTATCCCTATTTGCAGATGATATGACAGTATACATAAGGAACCCCAAAAATTCTGCCAGAGAACACTTACAGCTGATAAACACCTTCAGCAAAGTGGCTGGATACAAAATTAATTCAAAAAAATCAGAAGTCCTTCTTTATACAACAAACAAATGGGCTGAGAAGAAATAAGGGAAACAACTCCCTTCACAATAGCTGCAAACAACATAAAATACCTGGGGGTAACTCTAACCAAGCAAGTAAAAGACCTGTACAACAAGAACTTCAAGCCCTTGAAGAAAGAAATGGAAGAGGCCTTTAGAAGATGGAAAGATCTTCCATGCTCATGGATAGGTAGGATCAACATAATGAAAATGGCCATCCTACCAAAAGCAATATATATATTCAATGCAATTCCTATCAAAATATCAACACAATTTTTATAGACTTGGAAAGAGCTAGCCTCAATTTCATATGGAAGAACAAAAAGCCCAGAATAGCTAAATCAATCCTGTATAATAAAAAAACATCTGTAGGTATTACCATCCCAGATTTCAAGCTGTACTACAGATCAATAGTTGTAAAAACAGCATGGTATTGGTATAGAAACAGACCAGTAGATCAATGGAATCGAATTGAAGATCCAGAAATAGACCCACACACTTATGGCCACCTAATTTTTGACAAAGAAGCCAAAACGGCACAATGGAAGAAGGACAGCATCTTCAACAAATGGTGCTGGTCCAACTGGATGTCCAATTGTAAAAGAATGAAGTTAGATCCATACTTATCACCTTGTACAAAACTAAAGTCCAAGTGGATCAAAGACCTTAACATAAGGCGGTCACACTAAATCTACTAGAAGAAAAAGTGGGAGAAACCCTCAAACTCATTGGCACAGGCGACAACTTCCTGAACAGAACACCAACAGCTCAGGACTTGAGATCAACAATCAATAAATGGGACCTCATGAAACTGAAAAGCTTCTGTAAGGCAAAGGACACTGTCATTCGAACAAAATGGCAGCCTACAGACTGGGAGAAAATCTTCACCACCCCACATCTGACAGAGGGTTAATATCCAACATCTACAAAGACCTCAAGAAATTAAATGCCAAGAAACCAAATAATCCAATCAAAAAATGGGGGACAGAGCTAAATAGAGAATTCACAAAGGAGGAATCCCTAATGGCTGAGAGAGATTTGAAGAAATGCTCAACATCCTTAATCATCAGAGAAAAGCAACTCAAGACGACTCTTGAGATTCCACCTCATTCCTGTCAGAATGGCTAATATCAAAAGCTCAAATGACAGCACATGCTGGTGAGGATGTGGAGAAAGGGGTACCCTACTCCATTGCTGGTGGGAATGCAGGCTTGTGCAACCACTATGGAGGTCAGTCTGGCGATATCTTAGAAAACGTGGAACAGCTTTGCCTCAGGACCCAGCAATACCACTTCTGGGTATACACCCAAATGCCTCTTCACAGAAACATAAGGAAGTTTCCTCATCTATGTTTATTATGTTTATAGCAGCCTTATTTTTAATAGCTAGAAACTGGAAACAACCCAGATGTCCCTCAACCGAAGAATGGGCTAAATAACTGTGGTACATCTACACAACGGAATATTATTCAGCTATCAGGAACAATGAAATTATGCAATTTGCAGCCAAATGGATGGAACTAGAAAAGCTCATCCTGAGTGAGCTTACCCAGACTCAGAAGGACACATATGGCATCTATTCACTTATAGTTGGATTTTAGCTATATAGTAGAAGGTATCAATACTACAACTAACACACCAAAGGGAATTTGGACATAGACTTCTTATTTTTAATTTATATTCTTTATTTATTTTTTATATATTAGTTATATTTTTTTCTATTTTTTAGTCTTTTTTATCTATTGTATGCTCATTGGTTTGTTTGTTTGTTTGTTTGTTTGTTTTTAGTAGTTCTCTCTCCCGGGCAATGAGACACTTTTCACTGATGGTACTGCTTCGTAGTGAGTGAAGAGGCTCTTGGCTCTCATTCGACCTCTAAACTGAGATAACGGACTGTTATATAAGGACACCCCACCCCAGAGAAATGGGATGGAAGGCTTAGGAGGTAAAGAAAAAAAAATGAAATGTGATGTTTCGGCCTTTTACTACTAATTGTCATAAACTGTTTAGGATAATTAAAAATGCAAACTAATGGTTATGCAAGCCGGTCATTCAGTTAGGTACTATGACAGCCTATTATAGTTACTTTCTAAGCTAATCAGAAATAAACCGGCAAGAGACAAGCAACATCTGCTTACCCTAATATAAGAGATAGATAGGGCCTCTTCAAAAACCTCAAGAGATCTACAGAATATGGCATTCAAAGTTGTTTTCGTAACTTTAGACTTTTTTTATATCAAGACATATCAACTCCTGACAGCACCCCCTATTCTCCTCCAAGTAGAAGATGAGCATCGAAGAATCTCCAGGGGGAGATGATTGAGTTAGTCGCAAGCCTATCTCTTGGTAGGAAAAGCCCCTTGCCTCAACTGTAAACAGAATGCTGTCCAAAAAGGACAAAACCTGGAAGCAGGTAAGTCGACAGCCTAGCTCTGCCAAGACAGAGTAGGTAAGTCCTTCATAACCCCTGCTCTACAATCAATGTCTGTCAGAGAAATGGGGCCAAATGACTGAAGATCGATGCTGTAATGTATGGAGAGAAAATGGGAACTGTCCAGGCAGCCACTGGTATGTCATTTCTTAGTTTGGGAAGCTGCAGGCCCTGTTCTTCCTATAAAATCAGATATATTTATCCCTCTCAGGTCTCTGAGGTGGTTGAAGAACATATAGATAGAGTCTCATAATTAAATTTTGAGTTGTTTAGGAGTCAAGAGAGTGTTATAGATCTAAGAAGATAATTTTAAAATTGTGTTGCAAGTTAGTATGAATGTTGAGTCAGATATAGGCCTTTTAACTCATGGAGATGTTTAGATAGTAGAATGTTAAAGTCAGGTACCAAATACATATGGACTGGTCATTGGGAATGTACGTTAAGCCATATAACCCTCATAACTGTGGCCTAATTACCTCTGTGGTACTGTATTGCATTTGTTATTATAAGAGAAAGAGCCATTTGTTGGACTGAAAGGGGAAACTGTAGGGGGAAATAAGATATACCTTAAATTTAAAAGAAAAAAAAAAGGGAAGAGTATGGGGGGTTGAGGGTGGGAGGGTGGGACTGGAGGGGTAATAGGGAGGGGACTGCGATTGAGATGTAACTTGAAGAAATAAAAAAAAAAGAAACACTGTAAAGTTATCTAGTATTGTCATGAAACAATATATATATATATATATTAATACCAGATTTTACACAATCTAATTAAACTCACACTCTAGAAGTGGTGGCATAATTTAAATATCTTGATAGCTTAAACTTTAAGCAATACAGCTTTCAAGATGACAGTACTTCAAATATTTTTCCATCTTTCTGAGAGGTATCCATTCTCATTGTACTCTCCTTATCTCTCTTATAATATCAGAAATGATAATATCTATGGTATTAGAGTTGTAGCTTATCTTGTACTTGTTTCATTTTGATACTCATTAGAATACATTTTTCTATGTTATAATTTGCTATTCAAAATGTAGCAGGAAAACATGCTCCATGACTACAATAAATCTATTATTTTAGAATAAAAAAAGAAATGGATAATAGTAATTTGGAGAGAACCCCACTCTTTTCCAAATGCTACTGTGGTATTAAATGTTCATTGATTGCATAAAATCATAGTTTCAAAATGAAAGAACCAATGTGTAAGAGTTGCTGGAAGTTTCCCTGAAATCCATCATTAGCATATAAGACTATGGTTTTGCTGGGGATGCAATGTTGAAGCAGTTTGCCTTCTTTGGATAATTTTAGTTACTGGTTTTATGAATGCCTTTATAGCTGTCAAATTTCCAAGGAATGACATGGTCTGTTATAGTATTCATCAGGTTGTCATTCAGTTTATGATGTTAAAACTAATTGGCAATGCTTTCAAGAGCAGGCTGTGAATTTTTTTCCTTTCCATAGATGTTTAGCATTGGGAGCAAAGCCTCAAAACTGTCCAGAAACAGATGCTTTAATGTAAATAAAAATAAATTGAATGTTTTTCCAATCTGTATGCATTGCTTTGGCATTTGAAAAACAAAACAAAAATATTAATGATTCCTTTAAAAATTCAAAACTTAAAGTAAAAACTCTAAATATAATGTTAACATAAATACCATAATTATGGGTTTTTTAAATAAAAGAGATATGTACCAAATTTAATGTTAGAATAAGATAAGTGTCTTGCAATTAGGAAGTTCTTGATGACTGTATGTGATAGTTCTCAATCCATTACTTATAATTACTTCTCAAGTCTGATATTGAATCTGATGATGATTAGATAAAAATATGTCCTATGGCTGATAAATGGAGAACACAAAATATTCAATAATGAAATTAATTAATAAATACACCATATTATTTAGCCAAAGTAAAGAAAGGCATAGGTCTCCTATTCATAGAGATAAATCAGATTTCAGAGGAAGGAAAGAATACTCCTGCTGTATTCTCTATCTTTCATTCTCCCATGTTGCTTAGAGAGAGCTAAATGTTTTAATGAAAAATAAATACACTAAAATCAATAAAAATAAAAAAGTTCAAAATCAAATGAACCAGAGTTTACTTGCAAGCCAAAGGAAGAACGTGTAGTCAATAATTCAATTGCTGTTTTCCATTCAGCAGCATTAGTGTACCAGAGAAGTAGTTAGAAACAGCTTACTAGGCTTAGAACAAAATCTTCCAGATTATATGTCTAGGAGTGAAGCTGTATCTGCTGTAACACTTTCTCCTGCTGATTGTGACATAGCTTAGAGTTCATAATCAATGCCCTAGAACAAGTTCACCAAAAAGAAGTTTGAAATTATTGAAAAATATAATCAAAGGACAGTTATGTTATATGCAAACTTATTAGTCAGTGAAATCCATATTAAGATTATGTCTTTAAAAATATTCATATGACATATTTAAATGTAAAGAATTATATAGGCATATAAATGCTGACACCCAAATCCTGTTACTAAAAACAGCATAACACTGATATGTTATCTACACCCATGCACATGTATATTGAATATTTTTATTTAAGGTCATTTAGTGAATATATAACACTATAAAGGAATTATATTTATACCAAATGAAAAGTTATTATATATGCATACATTACAAAATGTTTAAATCAAGTTATATATTTAAACTAAATATGTTGAATCTTTGAATCAAATATAAATTTATTATTGAGAATATTTTTGTTTTCTGGCTAGTATTTTAATTTTTTCTTGTGAAATATCTGCAAAAATTGGTCAATAAATGAAAAGGTAATTTCATATAGAATTATTCTTATCATATTGTATTGTATTTATTGCTATAAGAAAAAGAGACATTTACTGGACTAAAAGGGAGAATTGTTGGGGGATATACCTTAAATTAAAAAAGAAAAAAACAGATAGGAGGATTAGGAGGAAGAGGGTAGTAGGGTGGGACTGGGAGGGGGAAGAGGGAGAGGATTATGATTGAGATGTAACTTGAAGGAATAAATAAATGAAAACAAAAAAGAAATAGAAGAAAATTATATTAGATACATATGAGTAAATTTATTTGTATGTAGTTTTAATTTAGTATAAATTGAAACAACATATTTTTTAAATTATTAGAATATGTTTGATCAATTAAAAAAAATAAACCTGTATGTATATATATTAGACATGCTCACATGTATATATTCATATATGTTGAGGTGGTTTAAATGAGAATGGACCCTGAAGACTCATACATTTTAATGTTTGTTCCTCAGATGAACTTTCTGAGAAAGATTAGGAGTTGTAGCCTTCTTAGAAGAGGTGTATCACTGGGTCAGACTTTAAGGTTTCTAAAGCCCTTGCCATTCCCAAACAGATCTCTCTGCCTCCTACTTGTGGAACCATATATGAACTCTCAGCAACTGTTCCAGAACCATACCTGCTTGCTCGCTTACCATCATCATCCCCACCATAATAATCATGGACTCTCTTTGAAACGGTACTGAATTAAATGATTTCTTTTACAAGTTGCCTTTTTTCATGGTGTTTTGTTATAGCAATAGAAAATAGCTAAGACATTTGTATACCTCTATATTTTTATATGTGTGTATAATATCTATGAATCAATGTCCCTTCCAAACATTAATGTTGGTATTTATTTTGTGAATATTCCATCATTTAGATATAGTTAGTTATAAAAGTTGTTTTCATGAATGTTCATCCATAACAAATTTTCTCTTGGTTAGCGGCATTAACCTTTACATATTGTCTTCACACTGATGGTCACAAATCTCTGAACAATTTACCCACACAATAGATAGGCATCTTATTCTCACCACAGATGGTAGTAATAGCACTATCAATGACAATGAAGTCACTTGGCATGACTGAATATTATGTCTAAGCCACCCAGCAAACTTATAATGATATCCTGTCAATTTTTA
Organism: Lophiomys imhausi; assembly: GCA_907164525.1. NCBI lineage: Eukaryota > Metazoa > Chordata > Mammalia > Rodentia > Muridae > Lophiomys > Lophiomys imhausi. Next base: position 4,004,055 of record CAJQZJ010031962.1, on the reverse strand, counting down.
CATCTTTTCTATGATCAACAATAGGCTAATATAGCAATAATGAAGCAATAACTTATCACAGAAATGGAGAAGCTATTAAAGGAAGACAGCAAGGCAGTATAATATTACCAGCACATAAAATCCAATGTCTTCAATTATATGAGGAGTTATATTTTAAAACATGAAGTGATGCAATGTAGAGGATCCCCAGCTTTTACATAATGCCAAATAATCTACAAAAGTTTTTGTATCAAATAGTGTTGATTCATATATTTGAATCTCATATTATATCAAGTGACTTTTAATTCTGTAATACGGAAATATTTTCAAAAGTGGATGTGTTGATTGAAAATTTGGATTTATGTGTAGATGGTTTGTTGGAGAAAAGTCTCAAGCATGTTTTTCAAAAACTGATTTTAATGAACTGAGTTAACGTCCTATCTGAGAAATTCTCTGATTGGGCAACAAAAGTTGCTGATGGCCAATTAGCTGGGCAGAAAGATTTTAAGAAGGCAGAACTTCGTGGGATGAAGAAAGGAATCCTTGGAAAATACAGAAGTGCTTTTTCTTCCAGGAGACTAAGAAGCAGCCAGACTTCTCAGTGTGAGCTCTGAAGGTACCACAACCCACATAGTGGATTGAGAATAGTTGGTCAGGTTAACATATATGAGTTAGTTGAGATTCAGAGAAGACCTAAACATTGAAACATTAAAAGGTCTTGGGATATTTATTATACTGTCCTCACCACCTTCCCGGGGTCTCAGGCCTCCAACCAAGGGAAGCCAAGCATTACAGGCCCTACAGTCTGCCTGAGGTCTTCAGGTGCCCCATCAAGCCCACAGGCTACTCCACAGGCCTAAAATAAGTTTATAAATACATTTGCTAATAAAGTTTTGGGTTGAAATGTAAACTAGATTTAAAGTCTTTTAAACAACTATAACAAGTACTGGAATATTAGTTTTTACGAAGATTCCTAGGTACTCTTTGATTTAGTGACTTTTGAGTATAAACTATTTTAAGTTAGAGAGGGCAGTCATATGTATTTCAAGAGAATTATGGGAAAAGGACATGGGTGATAAGCTCAGAGCACTGAAGAGCAGCAGTGAGAAGAGGCACACTTTGCAGTGCAGGCAGAGATACCATCTTTTATTGGTGACTGAAACATAGAGCACTAGGGAAGGGTAACCTAGAGTGATGGATAGTAATGCACAGTTGATACACTTTAATGCATTTGCCTGAAAATGGGAAGCCCCAGGTTCTCCAAAGATAATTGTGACATCCATACTATAGCATTATATTTTAAAATTTTTATTAGATATACATTTTTTAATTTGGAGGGGGTATTTTGTCTTTACGTATGCAAAAAATATTGTTTGATGGAAAATGAATCTTTAAAAGGATCAAAAATTGGCCGGGCGGTGGTGGCGCACGCCTTTAATCCCAGCACTTGGGAGGCAGAGGCAGGCGGATCTCTGTGAGTTCAAGGCCAACCTGGTCTACAAAGCGAGTCCAGGACAGCCAGAGCTGTTACACAGAAAAACCCTGTCTTGAAAAACCAAAAAAAAGGATTAAAAATTAAAACTTGCATAGAAATGAAATAATTTTCTAAGAACTTAATATCATTCATTTAATTGTGTGTCCATACTAAAAAGTATACTAATAGCAAATGCAATTCATTTTTATACTTCCTTGAATATTGCAAATATTCTCATACAGAGACATTATAATTGAATTGATTTTACCATTATTGTTTAAGATATGTATAAAGTAACAATTTTCCTGAGAATAATAAGATTTTCCCCCATTTTTTGGTGTGGTATGCATGAATCTATGAGTAAATGTGTGTGTGTGTGTGTGTGTGTGTGTGTGTGTGTGTGTGTGTGTGTAGGTTGTATTCAAGATCTATTTATGTATGTGTGTTGGAATATATGTGTTAGTGTGCTTGAGTATAAGTATGTGACAGGGATGTGCAGACCCAGCACTGGAGTCAGGAATCATCCTTAATTGTTCCTGCAATTAATTTAGTGATGCAAGTGCTTTCACTCTAACCCCGAGTCTCTCATTATGGCTATTCTTCCTAACCATTTTGCCCAAAGATCATCTGTCATTGCCTTTTGAGGTTGGCATGACAAATGGCTACCACACCCTCAGATTCTGGGATTGGAAATTACCTCTTCATGCTTGTATGGTGTTTCAATTAAGCATCTCTACAGACCTAAGACTTTTCTCTACAGTCAAATTCATGACACTTTATCAGCTGGATTTATTAAAAGACTTGAAACTAACCACCACCAAACATCACCATTGTCATCATCACTATCATTATCAATTATATATTCAAAAGTATATTTGCCAAACTTTTTTTTCTTTATGTTGTAGTATCAATCACTTTTCATAGGAGAGATTTGCAAATGTTTCCCATATGGATTATTTATTGGTTACCTTTAGTTCTTGAGAGTTTGTTTTAACACACAGGCAAAAACAAATATAGCACATCAGCCCTTGACACATAATGCCTCAAAGAGTTTCAAATTTGTTGATAATATTCATGTCATGGATCCATTTCATTCCATTTTTGTATATAATAGGTAAGGACAAGCTTCAGATGTTTGTATATGGATGGACTGTTTTCCCAGAACTGACAGTTGAAAAAGTCTGAATGTATGTGTATTTGTTTGTTATTGTTTATATGTGTAAATGTGTATGAATGTATAAATCTGTATCTATGTTGTGAGCATTTGTGTGGGTGGGTAGGTGTGGAAAAGTGGGTGGGGCATGGATTTCTTCATCAAATGACTTTAGCTTTGTATTGTACATAATCTGAGCTCAAATGAAGATTCTATATTCATACTCTCTGTTCTATCTTGTTGTTCTTTATGTCAGCTCCACAGTAATTTAATTATAATAGGATCATAGTGGATTATAAAATCACAAATCCATCATTTTCACCATATTTGCCTTTCAGGGTGATTATTTTACTGAATTACCTCCAATGAAGTTATATTGTATTTTTAGTATTTTCATATTTATTCAATAAATACCATTAAAAATTTTTACAACCACTATGGAGGTCAGTCTGGTGATATCTTAGAAAACTTGGAATAGCTCTGCCTCAGGACCCAGCCATACCACTTCTGGGTATACATCCAAATGATTCCTCACCGAATCACAAGGCAGTTTCCTCATCTATGTTCATAGCAGCCTCAGGACCCAGCCATACCACTTCTGGGTATACATCCAAATGATTCCTCACCGAATCACAAGGCAGTTTCCTCATCTATGTTCATAGCAGCCTTATTTGTAATAGCTGGAAACTGGAAACAACCCAGATGTCCCTCAACTGAAGAATGGATTAAAAAACTGTGGTACATTTACACAATGGAATATTATTCAACTATCAGTAACAATGAAATTATGCAACTTGCAGCCAAATGGATGGAACTAGAGAAGCTCATCCTGAGTGAGCTAACCCAGACTCAGAAGGATGCACATGGCATCTATTCACTTATAATCGGATTTTAGAAATATAGTACAGGATATCTATACTACAACCAACGCACCAAAGGGAACATGGACATAGACCTTTTTTTCCTGTCAGTGAAACACTTTGCCCTAGTGGTGCTGCCTTGCAGGCCCCCAGAGTGTGAGGAGGCTCTTGGCCCTCATATGACTGCTGAATTGGGGCAGGAACTGTTATGTAGGGGCACTCCACTCCAGAGGAGTGGGATGGAAAGGTTAGGGGGTAAAGGGTGGGAGGGCAAGACTGTGAAGGGTGGAAAGAGGACACTGTGATGGAGATGTAACCTGAACTAATAAATAAATAAATAAAATATAAATAAATAAAAAATTATATTTTCCTTTTTAACAACATGTATCAGACACCAGGAGATTAATAAGCTATGTAAACTAGGCAATGAACACTGTACAATTATTACAGGCTTTTGGAAACATATTGCTATAGATTACAACACTCAAGAGAAAAGCAAATTTTTCAGAAACCCAAAAAAAGATTATATAATAATAAATGTTCCCAAATCAAATTATATTACAAGTGGGATATTTATGCTATCCATTTTTTAAAAGTTGTTCCTCTTTTGGCTTAGTATCCTATTATTTGCAACAGCCATCTGGTATTTGAGCATATTTCATATTCTATTCTTTTCAGAGGAATAATTATTTGATAGTGTTTCTACTCTGGAGGCACTTTAATGCTTAGTTACATCTGAGGAGGATTGCAATAAGCGATTGAAATTAACCTGCTCATGGTAGCTAATCACATTTTATTTGGATTTGAAGAGAGTTTTCATAGATAACAGAATTATGCAAGCCTGTCCCTAAAAAAACTTATGTTTGAAATATTAGAAGTTTATAATAGAAATGCAAAGCACTGTCACAGCTTCATTTAAATTAAGTTTGTTCACATTCTATAAAAAATATAATTTGAGTGAATATAATATCAATTTTGATAGCATCTTGTTGTGAATGCCTTCTGTTGACAGAAATTGTTTATTAAAAATATTGAGGAAGCTCTTAGCCCTCATATGACCGCTGAACTCGGAGGGGGACTGATATATAAGGACACCCCACTGCGGAGGAGTGGGATAGGGGGTAGGGGAGAGGATGGGAGGGCAGGACTGGGAGGAGTAGAAAGAGGGCAATGTGATGGAGATGTAACTTGAAGTAATAAATAAACATAAAAAATTATATTCTTATTTTTATATATAAGCATATATATGTGGTTACATGCATATATTTATATTTCATTGGGAATTTTAAACTATGTGTTTTACTTCATCTTTTATTTTATGAATATGAGTGTTTAACCTACCCAGACCAGAAGGCGTGTTAAATCCTCTGGGACTAGAGATACAAATAATTGTGAATTAACTTGTTGGAGCTGTGAATTCAACCCTGTTCCTCTGGAAGAGCATCTATATTCTTAATCTTAATGCTGATCAACTTCCAAAATTCTAAATGGCAAATAATATACAACCTTAAATGATAAACTTACAACAAACTTAATAATTAAAAATGTTATGGTCTATTTAAATTTCACAATGAATTTTATATAGAAATATCTCTTTTTTTCTAAGTTTTATTTTAGCATGAGGTTAACATATTGGATGATTTAAGCTAGTATCTCAGAATATTTTATCTTTCTGTTTCAAGAATGGAATATACTAGATAAGAAGCAAGGTCCATTGTTGTCCAAATTAAGGTTCTACTTATATAGTAATAACAACCTGGGCTAAATATTAGATGCAAGTATCAAAAGTACGGAAGGAATTTGAGAGCCTTTAATATATCTTTCTGGTCAACTAGGATTCAAAATTGATAATATTAATAAGCAGGATCATCTGTATATTATGTTAGCTTCTTAAACAAAAATATTGTTAATATAATAACTGAAGTTGTTCCTTTTCCAAATACTGTAAATATTCCTCAGTTTGACAACCAGAAGAACAGGATATAGAGAACAATGCTAAGTTGCAACACTGAAAGGAAATAAAAAGACTACTTTTTGTATCTAGGAATAAGTGATTATTGCAAACATTAAGTACATTTATACTGAAGTGGAATCTCTTAAAACTCCAAAGTGGTTATTGCTGCTAAAGAGAATATCGCTCCTAAAGCATGCACTAGTGGGAGGGATCCGTGTGTGTGTGTGTGTGTGTGTGTGTGTGTGTGTGTGTGTGTGTGCACGTGTGTGTTGTCTGTCAGTCTATCTGTTTTTGCATGTAGCAGGTGTTCATTTCCAAAGGCATCCCGTATGTGATGGTGGTGTGCACATGAGTACATGAGCATGTGGATGTGACGAGTGCTATGGTCTTTTTTCTTGATCTCCTCTACCTTGTTTTCTGAGGCAAACTCTTATTAACCTGCATTTCACCAAGTAAGTCAGGATGATTGGCCAAGGACTCAGAGGTCTTCCTGTCTCAACATATTCACCAGTCTTTGGCTACATATATATATATATATATATATATGTACTACAGCACACAACTGTTTTAATGTGGGTTCTGGGATCAATTATGTCTACGTTCTCTGACTTCCAAAGAAGATATTTTACCAGAATTAAACATATTGAAGGATTTTTCTCTTTTTGGTACTGAAACTGAAGACTTTTATTATATTCTTATAATTAAATTTTAAGGCACATATGTACATATCAAAATGTAAAATGGTGAACTTGGTTTTGAAGAATTAAAAGTCAAACTAAACTGAAACCAAAGCAAGAAGTTTTGTAGCCAGACAGTTGAGAGATCAATATAAAGCTGGCTGCAAAGTTTCAGGAAATTTTTTTTTCTTCAAGTGTCATGTGATGTGTGTAATATATCTAAAAATCTCCAATTAGGGATTGGATACTACAATAAGATAACATTATGTTTATAATTCTGAATAATGAAAACAGATGGCTTTAGACTTCTGAAAGAATCTCATGCTAAACTTCCATTTCTAATATCCTCAAACAATCTAACCTGCCATCTCTGAACAATCCATTACTATAACTTAGATCTTGGTCAAAATTCTTCACCTAGACCCTCAGTCTCTCAAAGTATATCTGCTTTTTACTCTTTATCTTCTGAGTCACCCCTGCAGTTACAATATGTTCAAAATTCATATATCATCAGATGTAAGAATGATTCTATAATTGTTTTAATTGCTCCATAATATGTTCATTGACAAAGGTAGGGTTATTTAGGAATTTTCTGTATCTTTCCAAAAATTTGTAAATGTATTTAATGATCATTTCAATACTTTGGCAGATAGGAATCACTCTGGGATCCCGTTGGTTTGTAGTTGAGTTCAGCACTTGTGTTCAGAAAGTTTCAGTCAAACAAAATTCTGAAATATGACATTCTCAGCAATTGATTTACTTGCACCACAATATAATTTCTTTATACAATGAAAACATATTCTTTGCAGTTTTAGTATAAAAGAAAAAAATTACTCTTATGAAAGACCACATTTGTATTGTGGATAACAGTTTTAAAATAAATTATAAGGAAATATTTATTGATTTTTAATTGTTCTACAAAGGCTACAAATGATCACAATGATATGAAGTTACAAAAATGATTTTGATAGAGCCCTAAATTCTTATTATATACAAGTGCAATTAAAGCTGCACAAAATGAAATTTTAAAAGACAATTAAATGTGTAAACAGAATATGTTTGAACTAAATGAAGATTCATAAACTAGGCTAATGGTAAGTTTTGGAAGAAGTAAGTTCACAATTGTATAATGTATTGCTATATTGTGGTTGTGAGAAACACAAAATTTCTCCAAAGTGTTAACTTCTAAGTTTAGACTATAATAGCCATAAAAGTAGCAGATACCTACAGATGTTTGAATTTTGGATGACTTCTATATTAGAATAAATATTTCATAATATTGATGATTGTTATTTATCAGAAATTCTAATTCAATGAACAACTCTCTACTTTTTCTTTTGTATCTTGAAAATTGACTTTTTATACAATATATTCTGATTATGACAACCTTAACCCCAACTCTCCCCAGATAATCCCCAAATCTTTACACACCCAAATCTACCCTTTTATTTAAATCATTCTTATTAGTATAAAAAACATGGTTCTCTATTTTTGCTGGACAATATTGGCAACCTTAATACAGAAGTGATTGAATATTAACACAAAACATATGGGTTTTTAAATAATCATGGAAAAATGATTTGTTAGAAAATTGTTCAACCTAAGTTTACTTAACATAGTATGATAAAAGCTTGACACCTTCATTTTTTTTGGAGTAGAAGATAAGGCAATTGTACATGAAAGGAAAGAAAAATACAGAATTATTTTCCAAATATAAACATATCATTATTAGGAAAAATATTTTAAAATATTTCTGTCTTAAGCTTTAATAATTTAGGTTTACATAGTTTATAGCTAAGAAACACACCTAAGTTATAAGAATAGGAGGTAAAACTTATAACAAAATGACAGTAATGAATTCTATTAATGACATTGAGGCAAAAGCTGGCTCTGCGCAGGCAGGAATTAAAAAAAAAAAGTCCTGTATGTTTAAATATAAATGTCATTCCCCAATATGTTTCAGTGAGAAAGGACTTTAGGGTTCAAAGGAATATTCCTCCAGTATTAGACTCCACCACTCTGCATTTCTGTTGGTTGTAGTTTTCTGCAATGGTCTCCATTTATTAGAAAGAAAATTTTCCTTGAAGAAGGGTGAATATTCCACTTATCTCTGGCTATAAGGACAAATAATTAGAATTTAGTTAGGGATTGTCCTTGCTTAGTGAAGTGGTGGGTTCTCTTCAGAGATCAATGACTTTATTAATCCTGTGTAATTGACTGTGATTACAGTACTAGGCATGACTTCCCTTTTGTTGAGAGGTTCTTAAGCTGTAGTTACTGCTAAGGTATGTATGCCACTACTTCATCCTCAGGGTTATTTTGCTACATTGGCCAGTGTTGGGGTTCATAGACATCATAATTATGTGGGATTGTTGATTGCTTTCCTCCTTTGGAAGCCTGCAAGTTGCCTTAGGGTGCAGTGGAATGAAAGCTAGTCCACCAGGATAACTGCCTAAATGTCACCTGAACAAAAGAAGAAAACAAAAGAAAAACCAAACCCAATAGGCATGATAAAGTAGAAGAGGAGAAACCATGAGGGACCAACCCTACATAAAGAAATATGGGCACCTGAGGAATGCCAAGAACAAGAGAAATAGTCTTTGTCATGTATGAAAACATAATACAAGTAACTTATACAGACTAGAAAGGTTTTATTTCTTTACTGAGGAATATATATGTTAACTTATATAGATATATGTAAGTAACAGAAATTAACACAAAAAAACATGCTATTAATTTGGAAAAGAGCAAAGAGGAGTATGTGGGAAGACTTGGAGGGAAGAAAGACAAGAAGAAAATAGTGTAATTGAATTATAAAATCAAAAGTTAAAAACTAAAATAAAACTGAAAACAAAAGAAAAAATGATAGGGTTAAACCGTGTAGGTAGGAACACTAGGAATGAGAAGTGGAAGCACTTGTAGCCTTGTTAGAGATAGTCAAGCCATCAGATATGAGACAGACAAAGGTTGCTAATTAGTGCTGGTAGTTGCAGGCATGTTGGACAGAGTCTATGTGATCCTCTGGAAAACATTTTCTTGGAGATTTGAAGCTACTTACAATTAGACTGAACTGAAAATAAGGATGGCTTCTCACAATCTTTACCCACTTCAGGAAAGAAGACCTGGTACCATCCATAAACATTGATATTTTAAAAAATAATAATCTGCGTGTATGAAGAGAGCTTAACACAGTTATTAGTACTTGAGAGACCTGCAAGGCTGAAGATTATAAACCAGTGAAGTTACCATCAGTTCCTTGAAAAGCAAGGTCAATAAATGGACAGAGATAGTCCCTTCAATCACGTCTAAATGAGTTTGGCAGACTATGATCATGGCATAGATCTTCTATCTGGTTTGGCCAGAGGAACATTCATGAAATATGTGGACCTTCCATTTTCTTGGCTCTTGATGACCCAATTAATTAACCAGTCCCAATAAAAATTACCTCTGCCTTTGTCTAACTTCCGCAATGACCTTGTACTACCCACTAGGAAATGTACTTAACATATTTTTCCTCTCTTAGAAATTCATCCATTCAGGCTTTTCTCTCTTTTTCCTTAATCTCTCACTTTTATTTAACCTTTAACCTTTCTCTAATTTTTAATAAAGTTTTCTTCAGTGTTATATATTCCCATAAGAAATCAACATCCTTTCTCTTCATTTTCATGAGTGAATACAGTAAGGGCATTGTCCAGATTGTCTTTGAGAACAATCAGTGTAAAACTGCTAAGTCCAAAGTAATGAAGAACTGGAACCTGGTTCACAAATTTGTCCTTTTCGAATAGCATTCAGTCTACCGTTGAAGCAAGGAATTTTTCTTGCCCAGTGACAAGCTTGCCACTAATGTAACAGTTAAGTTTTAAGTTGATTAGGAATTAAAAGGATATTCTAGGTCTAAGAAAATGTTTTTAAGTTGGTAGTGCAAGTTTGGATGGAAACTGAGATAGGTATGGCTCTTTAAACTCATTGAGATAGATAGATAATAGAATATTAATATCAGTTGCCAAATATGTATGGTCTGAATATTTAGGAATATATGTTATACCTTATAATTTTCATAATTGTGTCCTTATTATTCTTTTTGTTTTGAATTTTATTTATTGCTATAAAAAAGAGCCATTTATTGGACTAAAAGGGGGAGATATCTGTGGGGGTGAAAGATATACCTAAAATAAAAAAACAAAAAGCAGATAAGAGGGTGAGGGGGAAGAGGGTAGCAGGGTGGGACCAGGAGAGGGAAGAGACAGGAGATTATGATTGAGATGTAACTTGAAGAATTAATTAATTAATTAATTAAGTCTATTCCAAAAAAAGAAAATGACTTTTTCCAGAATGTACCTTTAACAATGTAGTGAATATCACTACTTTTAAATGCTGTTAAGTATCATAAACATATACACAATTTTAAAATACAAAATAACTTTTCTTTATTAATATAGGTGCTTACACATTATCTGTTTAAGTAACTAACTTTTCCCAATGGTACAAATTTTTAAGCTGTCTTTTTACCCATTTGACACCAAATTGCTTTTCATAATTTAGAGAATTTTAAAGCTTCTGTTTTCATTGCTTCTTTAAATATGTTAATTTTTAGGGTAATTATTAAACTCAGTGAAATTCATACCAATGTGCAGGCACATTTCAATGACCAAAATTTAAGGCATCTCAAATATCTTGTCAAATCATGAATTTCTATACTATGTTTTTTTTCCAATTTTTGTCTAGGAACTCATTAAAATTACTGTATGTCTTGTCTTTTCTCATCAGACTTATGTTCTGAGTAACCAAGTCATTAATGTCTTTGATAAGCAGATACCTGGTTCCTCTATAAACATCCAGTATGACATGGAGAATTCTGAAATAACCCCTCATATATAAAGATGTGGAAACATACAAAAATTTGTGTACATGTATAAATTATACATAATATGTAATCCATTCCCATTGGAAATGGACAGAACTGCATAATAGACTTCACAATCACAATTAGACTTGAGTATGAAAACAAAACAATATATATTCATTTAATGTTCAAAATTGTGGGATTTGAGTTGGTTCATCACCCTGATGTTACCTGAAATATTCAGATAAGTCTTAAAACATCAGATGTTTATAAATAAAGATATTTGAAAAAAATGAGTGTTAAAGACAGAATTGATGGTGTGCCACCATGCAAGAATCTGCAAGTGGCCTCTAAAGATAAAGTTAGCAGAGCAGAAGGAGAAGCAGGAACCTCTGTTTACAAAACAAGAAAGTAGATTTGGAAAAGAAAATACATAAACTTAAAAAAGAGTAATTCTTAGCCGTGTGTGTGTGTGTGTGTGTGTGTGTGTGTGTGTGTGTCCATGTTTGTGTACGTACTTCCACAGCACTGAAAACATGAATAAGCATGGTTTTATCCACAGGTTTTTTAAGTAGTATCACTAACACAAAGTCACCAACCAAGTATAGTAATTTATTTGATAGAAATAGAAAAGCAATTTTAACTATACATAGAAATAAAAAATCCTTAAACATACATCTTGTCTCTAAAATATATTTCAAAATCAATTTTTCTCTATCATGACCTCAAAGCTGTGCACAGATTCTTCAGCATGATTCTTATGAGAAAAAACTGTGATAGGACACTCTAAATGCATGATTGTGATAGGAACCAGGCTTTTGTAGTCAATATAGTTTACCTCTGTAAGTATTACAAAGCATTCATAACAGTGTAAACATATGTGGATTTTCTTTTCTGGTTTTTGAAGAGCCACATGTACATGACATACTGAATTATTTAAAACATGTTATCTCTATATGACAAGCAAGAAATAAGAATTTAATCAAAGACTAAAATAATATTTGAACACAACAATGTTATTAACTCAGTTATTTTAAAGTAAAGATATACCATGCTTATGAACATGCAGGCAATTTCTCTCGTTGACTTGCAAAAATGTTTCCAGAAAGTAAGTGTGTCAAAATCATTGCAAAACACATTGCCTGGTCAGTCTCTTTATCAACATAAATTTAAAATTTATTTTTAAAATTCAGGATTAAAGAGTAATAAAGAACTCAAGAAATTAAACACCAAGAAACTAAATAATCCAATCAAAAAATGGGAAACAAAGCTAAATCGAGAATTCACAAAGGAGGAATCTCTAATGCCAGTGAGACATTTGAAGAAATGCTCAACATACTTAATCATCAGAAAAATGAAACTCAAGACAACTCTGAGATTCCATCTCACACCTTTCGGAATGTCCAAGATCAAAACCTCAAATGACAGAACATGCTGGCAAGGTTGTGGAGAAAGGGGAACCCTCCTTCATTGCTGGTGGGATTGCAAACTTGTACAACCACTAAGGAAATCAGTCTGGCGATATCTTAGAAGACTTGGAATAGCCCTACCTCAAGATCCACCTATACCACTTCTGGGTATACACCCAAACAATTCCTCACCAAACCACAAGAACATATCCTCATCTATGTTCATAGCAGCCTTATTTGTAATAGCTAGAAACTGGAAACAACCCAAATGTCTCTCAACTGACAAATGGATAAAAAAAAAATTGTGGTATGTTTATACAATGGAATATTACTCAGCTATCAGAAACAAGAAAATCATGCAATTCACAGCCAAATGGATGGAATTAGAAAAGTTCATTCTGAGTGAGCTAACCCAGACTCAGAAAGATGCACATGGCATCTATTCATTTATAATTGGATTCCATCCATATAGTACAAGATAACTATCCTACAAGCAACACACCAAAAAGATCAGAAACATAGACTTTGTTTTCTATCAATGGAACAATATGCCCTAAGGGTGCTGCCATGTAAGCCCCCAGTGCAAGAGGAAGTTCTCAGCTCTCATATGACTGTTGAACTGAGAAGGGCTGATGTATAGGGACACTCCACATTAGAGGAGTGGGATAGGTGTGAGAGGGAGGAGAGAGTGGGAGGGTGGAACCAGGAAGGGTGGAAAGAGGGCACTGTGATGGAGATGTAACTTGATGTAATAAATAGACATTATAATAAAAATATATCTACAAGTAAATTATTTTTTACCATGATAAAATGGTACATGATTTTTAAATTGATTTCCTATAAAACCAGATAAGTCTTTTAAGTTGATTAGGAATAAAAAGGATATTCTAGGTGTAAGAAGATGTTTTTAAGTTGGTAGTGAAAGTTTGGATGGAAACTGAGTTAGGTTTTCAAGCTGTACTACAGAGCAATAGTAGTGAAAACAGCATGGTACTGGTATAGAAACAGACCAGTGCTTTGAGCTTTTCATCTTAGTCATTTTGACAGGTGTGAGATAGAAACTTAGAGTCATTTTGAGTTGCATTTCTCTGATGGTTAATGATTCTGAGCATTTCTTTAAGTGTCTCTCATCCTTTAGGAATTCTGCCTTTGTGAATTCTCTGTTTAGCTCTTTTCCCCATTTTTTGATTGGATTATTGGTTTCTTTGCATTTAATTTCTAGAGTTCTTTTAAATTTTGGATATTAGCCTTCTGTCAGATGTGGGGTTGGTGAAGATGTTTTCTCAATCTGTAGGCTTTGAATTGAGAATGATCTTTTAGGGGCTGAAGTGATGGCTCCATGGTTTAGAGCACTGGCTGTTCTTCCAGATGACCCAAATTCAATCTCAAGCACCAATATGGCAGCTTTACTGTCTATATAACTCCAGCTCTAGGGTATCTGGCATTCTCACACAGACATACATGCAGGCAAAATACCAGTGCACATAAAACAAAATACATGATTAAAATAAAATATATAAAAGAGAGAATGATTTCTTTTAAAATTGTCAACATAGGAGGCAAAGAAAAAATGTACTTTGTATCTATTCCATGAGAGCTATTGTGAAATTACTACACCTTGTTTTACTGGTGGGAACTAATGTCATCTTAAGAGCTCTTATAGCCATCATTGTAAACATATGGAACAAATTAAAACTTTGAAGAAAAGCAAAGAGATTAAGATATATCCATTTATGTTATGAAAACCGAACTAATTCCATACGGTAAACTGGTTTTCTCCTTTTGACATTTCTGTTTATAAATATTTTATGAATAAAAGTAGCATAATTGCTAGGAACTTTTACACATGAAGAGTAGTAAACCAAATGAAGGGAGCTGCATAATAATAAATCAAAAACAATTATACAATATGAGAAAATGTGATAGAACCTTTCTGCATTTGACTGTAGAAAAGTATATGATTTAGAGTATATAAGATCCCATGTGATCTTTCAGGCACCAAATGAAAAATCACACAACACAATTTGCAATGGGTAAAAGTTTCATCATGTTTACTTTAACATAAATGCAAAATCAATAAATTTCCTTTAAAATATTTGTGTTAGATGGCTATGTTCCTTAATGTATTCTAGTGAACTTTACTAGAGATGATTTAATACAAATAAATGAAGACAAACTGATGTTAAAATTGAATGATTTTTATAGTTTTGTGTGATTATTAAAATAAATCTATTGAGTAAAGTTCTTATTTTTATTTAGCTATGATGAATCATTTGAAACATTTCATATCACCAGCCAGCTATATTCACTACGTAATTATGTGGAGACATCAAAGAAGCCTGTGCTCTTTTGCATACTCACAAGCACTTACCCGTCTCCAGATCAGTGCTTACCCTAAATGTTGAATTACTGTTTTGTCTTTTACAGATATGAGGCAACACTTAATACATGAATAATTAGAGACTCCTGATGAAAGCAAACCTCTCTGATATATTTGATTTGTCTAAGTTTAATAAAGTTTCTATATGTAACAAATAATGTAAAACAAAAATTTCAATTTTCTGAATTTAATGTTGAAGTTTCTAGTATGGCAACAGAAGTTCACAACCTCCTGAACTTTATTAATACTTATTGGTATGGAGTCTAGTCTTAATTTTTTATATTGTTCTTAATTGTTAGTGTCTTATTCCTCATATGTACACATGAGCAAACATATACATTTATATTCACATATTACTTGCATGTATAGCATTGTAAGCACAGAATTTAAAATATATATTAATAGAGCTATCTAACACTATTTTGCTAATTTTACATTTAATTGTGTGTATATGAATGTGTGTATGTATTTGTAAGTGTATGTTTGTGTGTGGTCTGCCTATTTGTGTTTCCTTGAGTTGGTATAAGCAAGCTGTCAACATTAATTTGTATTTTTCTTAATTGCTCTAAAGCTAAATTTTAGAGACATGTTCTCTTTTGTTCTTTAAACATTTATTATTTATTTATTAATTCAAGCTATGTCTCCATTACAATCCCATATTTCCACCTCCTCCGAGTCCCACCCTCCCACCCTCCCACACTCTAACCCCTCTCCCACATAGCCTACTCTTAATAAGACCACATCATGATTCTGCTAGAGAAGCCAGCCAGCCCCAGTGTTCCTTAATTTTCTGCCCTCGTATTATGGTCACACGTAGCTTTCCATGTTATCTCCTGAAGATGTCATGAATCTAAACTCAAGTGCTAATGTGTTCATGACTAGCATTCTCCCTACTGAACTATCTCTTGAGTACCCAAATATTCCTGGAACAAAACAAAGTAAAATGGGTGCATTTAAATATTTTGTTAGCATTACATAAACCATGTAGTTTTATGTTTACTTTAAACCATTTCATCATATGCAAGAAAAAATTAAGATCAAAATATAAAAAATAATATTAGCTTAAAACATTTCAAATATTTTGTCAAGGTTTCTAAATGTTTATAAGATAGCTTATTTGTAGAGTTAACATTATATAACAAAGTTTTCTTATAAATGAGAACATGAATTGAATAAAAAAGTAAAATATAAGGTGGTTAAACCAAAATGTTATACTGCTACAATATATTTTATAATGCATTCATGCAATTATCGCTGTCTTGACAAATTTTTTATGTTTATTTATTATTTCAGGTTACATCTCCATCACAGAGCCCTGTTTCTACCCCTCCCAACCTGCCTTCCCACCGTCGACACCATATCCCTTCCATCACACTCCTCTGGAGTGGCGTGTGCCCACGTATTAGTCCCCCACACCAGTTCAGCAGTTATATGAGGGTCAAGAGCCTCCTCATACACTGGGGGACTACAAGGAAGCACCACTAGGGCAAAGTGTCTCATTGACAGGAAACAAAGTCTATGTTCATGTTCCCTTTGGTGCATTGGTTGTTGTATAGTTATCCTGTGCTATATGGCTAAAATCTGATTATAAGTGAATAGACACCATGTGCATCCTTCTTAGTAGGTTTAGCTCACTCAGAATGAGCTTCTCTAGTTGCATCCATTTGGCTTCAAATTGCAGGACATTTTTGTTTCTGATGGCTGAGAAGTATTCCATTGTGTAGTTGTACCACAGTTTTTTTGTTTGTTTGGTTGGTTGTTTTTTTTTTTTTTTATCCATTCCTCAGCTGAGGGACATCTGGGTTGTTTCCAGTTTCTAGCTATTACAAATAAGGCTGCTATGAACATGAATGTGGAAATGTCATTGTGGTTTTGTGAGGAATCCTTTGGATGTGTACCCAGAAGTGGTATGGCTGGAGCTTGAGGTAGAGCTATTCTATGTATTCTAAGATATAACCAGACTGATTTCCATAGTGATTGGACAAGCTTTGCACTCCCTCCAGCAATGGAGGAGTGTACCCCTTTCTCCACAGCCCTGCCAGCATGTGCTGTCACTTGAGTTTTTGATCTTAGCCATTCTGACAGGTGTGAGATGGAATCTCAGAGTCGTCTTGAGTTGCATTTCTCTGATGGTTAAAGATGCTGAGCATTTCTTCAAGTGTCTCTCAGCCATTAAAGATTCCTCCTTTGTGAATTCTCTGTTTAGCTCTTTCCATCATTTTTTGATTTGATTATTTGGTTTCTTGGAATTTAATTTCTTTAGTTCTTTGTAAATTTTGGGTATTATCCCTCTGTCAAATGTGGGGTTGATGAAGATCTTTTCGCAATATGTAGGTTGCCTATTTATTTAAATGACAGTGTCTTTTGCCTTACAGAAGCTTTTCAGTTTCATGAGGTCCCATTTATTGATTGTTGGTCTTAGATCCTGAGATCTTGGTATTCTGTTCAGGAAGTTGTCACCTGTGCTGATGAGTTTAAGGGTTTTCCCTACTTTCTCTTCTAATAGATTTAGTATGTCAGGCCTTATGCTAAGGTCTTTGATCCACTTGGACTTAAGTTTTGTGCAAGGTGATAAGTATGGGTCTAATTTCATTGTTACATGTCGAGATCCAGTTAGACCAGCACCATTTGTTGAAGATCCTGTCCTTTTTCCATTATATGGTTTTGTTTTCTTTGTCAAAAATTAAGTGACCATAGGTGTGTGGGTTCATTTCTGGGTCTCCAATTCGATTCCAAGGATCCACTGGTCTGTTTCTATACCAGTACCATGCTGTTTTTATTATTATTGCTATATAGTACAGCTTGAAATCTGGGAAGGTGATACCTCCAGATATTTTTTATTATACAGGATTGATTTAGCTATTCTGGGTTTTTTTGTTATTCCATATGAAGGAGAGAATTGCTTTTTCCAGGACTATAGAGAATTGTGGTGGTATTTTGATAGGAATTGCATTGAATCTGCATATTGCTTTTGTCAGGATGGCCATTTTTATTATGTAGATCCTACCTATCCATGAGCATGGGAGATCTTTCCATCTTCTGACGGCCTCTTCAATTTCTTTCTGAAAGGACTTGAAGTTCTTGTCATAGAAGTCTTTCCCTTGTTGGTTAGAGTTACCCCCAGGTATTTTATATTGTTTGTGGCTATTATGAAGGGTGTTGTTTCCCTAATTTCTTTCTCAGACAATTTATTTTTGTATAAAGAAGGGCTTTGGAATTTTTTGGATTAATTTTGCATCCAGCCACCTTGCTGAAGATGTTTATCGGCTGTTAGAGTTCTCTGTTGGAATTTTTGGGTTCACGTATGTATACTATCATATTATCTGCAAATATGGATAATTTGACTTCTTGGTTTCCAATTTGTATCCCCTTGATATCCTTTCATTTTCTTATTGCTCTAACAAGAACTTCAAGTACTATGTTGAAGAGATATGGCGACAATGGGCATCTTTGCCTTGTTCTTGTGTTTAGAGGAAATGTTTTAAGTTTCTCTCCATTTAATTTGATGCTGGTTACTGGATTGCTGTATATCGCCATTATTATTTCTAGGTATGGTCCTTGTATGCCCATTATTTCCAGGACTTTTAGGATGAAGGTGTGTTGGATTTTGTCAAATGCTTTTTTCGCATCTAGCGAGATGATCATGTGGTTTATTTCTTTCAGCTTGTTTATATGGTGAATTACGTTGATGGATTTTTGTATGTTGAACCATGCCTGCATTCCTGGAATGAAGCCTACTTGGTCATGGTGTATGATAGTTTTGATGTGTTTTTGGATTCAGTTTGCCAGTATTTTATTAAGTATTTTTGTATCCATGTTCATGAGGCAAATTGGTTTAAAGTTATGCTTCTTTGTTGGGTCTTTGTGTGGGTTAGGAATCAGGGTGACTGTGGCCTCATAGAATGAGTTTGGCAGTGTTCTTTCTGATTTTATTTTGTGGAAGAGATTGAAGAGTACTGGTATTAGCTCTTCTTTGAAGATCTGGTAGAATTCTGTGCTGAAACCACCTGGCCTTGGATTTTTTTTTGTTGGGAGATTTTTAATGAATGTTTCTATTTCCTTAGGGTGACAGGACTATTTAATCTACTAACCTGATCTTGATTTAGCTTCAGTAGGTGGAATATCTCAAGAAAAATGACCATTTGGCCTAGGTTTTCAAATTTGGTGCAGTACAGATTTTTAAAGTAGGACCTAAAGATTGTCTGGATTTCCTCCATGTCTGTTCTTATTTCTCCCTTTCCTTTTCATTTCTCATTTTGTTGATTAGGGTTTTTACCTCTGCCTTTTACTTAATTTGGCTAAGGGTCTGTATATTTTGTTGGTTTTCTCAAAGAACCAACTCTGTTTTATTGATTCTTTGTATTGTTCCTTTTGTTTCTAAGTTGTTAATTTTAGCACTAAGTTTGATGATTTCCTGCCTTCTGCTCCTTTTGGGAGTGTTTGCTTTTTTTTCCAGGTCTTCCAGTTCTGCTGCTAATTCACTAATATGAGCTGTCACTATCTTCTTTTTGAAGGCACTTAGTGCTATGAACTTTCCTCGTAGCACTGCTTCATTGTGTCCCATAGGTTTGTATCTATTGGGGCTTGCTTTGTGACCAAGTATATGGTCGATTTTGGAGGAGGTTCCATGCGGTGCTGAAAACAAGGTGTATCCTTTTGTATTTGATGAAATGTTCTGTAGATGTCTGTTAGGTCCATTTGGTTCATAACCTCTGTTAGACTCATTATTTCTCTGCCTAGTTTTTGTCTCGATGACCTATCCATTATTATTAGTGGGGTGTTGTAGTCTCCCACTACTAATGTGTGGGAATTCATGTGAGTTTTAAGCTTTAGAAGGGTTTCTTTTACAAATGTGAGTGCCCTTGTATTTGGGGCATAGATATTCAGTATTGAAATGTCATCTTGTTTTTGTCCTTTAACAAGTATGTAGTGCCCTTTCCTATCTTTTCTGAATAACTTCAGTTGAAAGTCTATTTTATTTGATATTAGGATAGCTACTCCAGCTTGCTTCCTAGGTCCATTTGCTTGGAAAACCTTCTCCCAGCACTTTACTCTGAGGTAGTGTCTATCTTTGTAGTGATATGTGTTTCTTGTATGCAGAAAAATGTTGGGTCTTGTTTATGGATCCAACCTGTAAGCCTGTGTCTTTTTATTGAGGAGTTTTGTCCATTGATGTTGATGGATATTAATGACCACAGGTTGTTATTTCCTGTTATTTTGATGTAGGTACTGGTTGTTGGTTGTGTGTTTCTTTTGGTTTAGCTGCAGTGGAGTTTTTTTCTTCCTCTGTTTTCTTGGTTGTAGTTATCCTCTCTGGGTTGGAATTTTCCTTCTAGGATCTTCTGTAGGGCTGTATTTATGGGTAGATACTGTTTAAATTTGATTTTATCATGGAATATCTTGTTATCTTGTTTCTCCATCTATGTTGATAGAGAGTTTTGCTGGATATAGTAGTCTGGCCAGGCACCTATGTTCTCTTAGGGCTTTTAGGACATCTGCCCAGGCCCTTCTGACTATTAAACTTTCTGAGGAGAAGTCAGGTGTAATTCTGATGGGTCTGCCATTATATTTCCTTTCAGAGCTTTTAATATTCTTTCTTTTTTCTGTACATTTGGAATTTCAATCATTATGTGGAGAGAGGAAATTATTTTCTGGCCTATTCTGTTTGGAGTTCTGTGTGCCTCTTGGAATTTTATTGGCATCTTTTTCTTTAAGTTTTGTTGTATGATTTTGTTGAAGATGTTTCCTGGACCTTGGAGTCGGGATTCTTCACTTTCTTCTATGGCTATAATTCTTAGGTTCCATCTTTTCATTGAGTCCTTGATTTCTTGGATGTTGAGGGTGAGGACTTTCTCAGATTTCTCGTTTTCTTTAGTTGTTGTACTGATTTCTTCAATTGATTCTTCCACACCTGAAATTCTGTCTTCCATCTCTTGTATCCTATTTTTGATACTCATACCTGTAGCTCCTGTTCTTTTCTCTTGGTTTTCCTTCTCCAGGGCTATTTCTTCTTGTGATCTCTTTATTGCTTCCATTTCCAAGTTCAGGTCTTGAAAGCTTTTTGACATTTTATATATTTCCTGCTCCAAGTTAGATGATTTTGTCTGCCATTCATTCAGATCGTTCATATCCTTGTCTCTTTCTGATTCATTTTGGCTGAGTTGGCTTTGAGGTCTCTAATAATATTCTCCCTTACTTTCATTTGTGAAATTGAAGATTCTTTGTATTCCTTCAGGGATTTCATGTCTTCTTGTAAGGACTCTATCATTTTCCTAAGTGCAGATTTATCACCACTTTCATGTTTCTGCTGTGGTGGGATGGTCCAGGTTTGCTGTATTAGCATCACTGTATTTTGTTGGAGTCATATTTCCCTGGTTTTTGTCAGATTTGTTTTTTCACTGACCTTTAGCCATCTGGTTGTCCTTAGCTGATTGTTTCTAGTGTCTTCTGGACCTGATGCTAAGGATGGGACTTTGGTGTAGAGGCTATATAGTCTTGGTGGTCTGTAGCTCAACACAGGTTAGGTGGGGTCTTTTGGGGGTTGTATTTCAGTGGGCCCTCTGAAGTTCACCCCTTCCAGTTGTATTCCAACTGGGAGCTCAGATAGGGGTTAAGGTGGATGTGTTATTCCAGCCTGCAGAGCCCCTTGCTGCTAGTTTGTCTGGTTAGAGGGTTAGGTCAGTGGTCATATTCCCCTCAGGTGCCTCCTCCTAGATGGTTCCCAGGGCACCTCTGTGCCTCTTGGCCCTAGACACTAAGCCCTTGTAGTCTGAGTCACTCAGAGAGTGCAAACAGGCCAAGAACTTGCTTCACCAGGGGTGGAACTGTATATGCTGAAGATCTTGTTTCCCACTGGAGGAGGCAGCACTGGGTGAGGGATCTGATATTAACCCCACAACCCATCCAGGGCTTGGACTCAGTGGAGTCCCCAGGAACCTTCCAACCTGACCACCAGCCTTTCAGCCCACTCTGATCTCACCATTCCAGTGGCTGTGCTGGTCTGTATTTGGGTTCCAGATCTGTCCTATGGATACTGGGAATTGGGGACACCCACCCACCAAGGTCTGGAACTCTGTACTCATACCGGGAGGCATAGTCTGCTACAGGAAGTGTATTCTGCCGCTTTGTCTAGCTGCAGTGTTCTTCCAAGTGATTGTAAATCCAACAGAGGGGCCTGTACGTCCAACACCCCTCTGTGCAAGCCGAAATATGCTTGTGTCTTCCAACCCACTGCTCCACTGGAGATAGACCACTTTGGTCCTGCCTGCAGCTGAGAATGTCCTGTAGTTTGCAGCCATGATGGATCCATTGGTTCCCACAGCTCAGCTGATCTTGCCCCTGTTGGAGGAATGCCCACGTGGAATCTGGAAGCCCAAAAGGCTGGTGAGTATCCCTGTCTGGGGTTTGGAGCTGCTTGCTGGATATTTTAGTGGCTTGTAGTCAGGGGTCCTCTTCTGGTGAGGATTCTCCTGTTTTCCCAGCCTCTGCAACTTCATCAGATTTAGCAGGTGTTTTTCTGAGTGTCCAATAGTCTTTCCCAGGGACTTTTATTAGTCCCTGGGTCGCCAGGTGAAACCCAGTGGTTTTGCGCCTCTCAGATTGTTGCACAGCATCTTATAACTCTGTGGTGTTATAGCCGTTTTCCCTGCATTCAAAATGCATCTGTGCAGGCTGATGCCATCTTGAATCCTCCTCAAAAAATATTTTATAACATTTTAATACATAGTTTAAAGGCTTACAAACAAATACCAAGTATAGGCTATGACACATGATTATTCCTGGGATATTTTTTTTAATTGATGGCATCTGTAATATCATAAAATGAGGAAAAATCATTTTATTATTTATGTGGCAATATAATGTCATTATAATGACTGATATTTTATACCATTTTCTACCAAGTGTTCAATAAACTACTATTTTTGCCAAATACACTGATTTGAAGCTGGCTGCTTTAGTTTGATTCTTACCTTAACATAGTTTATGAGGAAAATAATACTTTTAAGCACTTTGTGTCAAGTCCTAAAGTAATTTTGTAATTACCCTAAGAAATTACAAATAAATTAGCATAAAAAGAAGGCAGCAAATGACAGCTGTTCATTTTCAATACAATAAAAGGTTAGACATTTTTCCAATAATACTAAGAAGTATGTTTATACTTTGTATACTATATGTACATTCTTTGGTTTCTGGATATAGTTATGATGAGCTATTAAAAAATAAAGGCAAAGATGCTAAAAATATGACCATTTTAATTTAAAGTTCTATGAACTGGGCACTAAGTATATGTGGAGTACTAGGATGAGTGACTGTGATGAAAGTTAGTCTTAGTACTAGAAATATGATTGTCTTCTGCATATATTGGTTTTATTTCCACAGATGAAGGGATGAGATGAGAGTCTACCCAAGCATTTTACATACATGGCTGGGGCTAAGCCTAGAATATTTACATCTAACTATTCTGAGGCCTAGGCCTGGAAGCTTCTACCTTCCAGACAATCTAATCCTCTGTAAGCCCAGACCATGAAGGCTTCAGCTTCCAGCCTTCAACTGCAAAACTAGGATTAGAATGTTTTCAGCCTCCAGGACTTACTGATGAATAAGCTCATCCTTTCTAGTTCTTTCTGAACTCTGACTGATTGGTTTAACTCAACTGTTCTGATTCAAAACACCTCTCCAGGCTGACTGATTTAAGCTGGTTTCTTTCCTCTTCTCACTGAATTTATTTCCTTGGAAAACTGCCTCTGAACTCCACAACTGAACTACAGTGACTATACAAATGGAACAAAATTGAACAGAATTGTAAAAACATAACTGCACTCAAGGGTATTCAATTGAACTATACCAAACTCAACTCACTGTCTCTCCCTGCACTGATCTTAAATAGCCTCTCTTTCCTGTCTGTTCTCATGAGAGGTGAGCATATACTATCTCTCACTCATTCTGTTAAATCTTTCTCTGATTCATCACTTTGTCTACTCCTCAATTTGATGTCACTGTTTGGAATTAAAGGTGTGTGTTAAGGGCATGTCTGTATTCCAGCCAGAGGAATTAAACAATTGTGGTGTGTGTTGCATTCCACCCAGATCACAAAGACCTAGAAAGTATTTGGGTGTGATTTCTTTTCAGTGGAGTCACTTGCTGGAATAAAATCAATATACATGCCCCCCCTTTTCTGGTTAAGCTAAAAATCTTACACAATTTAATTATTACAACAGAAAAATTATCAATCCCATATACTTAACAGTCCAAATGTCCTTATGAAGACCCATTGATATTATGATCCTTTTAAACTGCAGTCCTGATCATCAGTCCTTCAGCAAATGTCCATTTCAGCATCAAAGTTTTCTAGTCTACTAAGCTGATGAATGATCTGTCCTTTTTCAGCTGGTTGAGATGTTCTCTCAGGGGAGATCAGCGTTCTGTGCTGCCTGCAATGCTGTCTTTCTTCACTTCTTCCTTCTTTGAGTCATACATGTGGAAGTAATGTATTTAAATTATTTACCAGTATTTTGATTATCGTTAATTGGACAGTGGTATTAATCCTTAACCAACCACTATAAATAAAGACAAAGACTCCTGGTGGATTTTAACAAGCCTTTGCCTGATTTGAGCAATCTTGACCCATCTAAGCTAGCTCATTCTATCCTCCCTCCCCCCAAAAAACCCAATATATACATAAGTCCAAGCTGATGTTCCAGGCCATGTGAAATTAAGTTCTTTTCTCAAATCCATGGTGTGTGTCCTCTTTCTTCCATGTCCTGGCTTCTTCTCTTCTACCCAAGATGTTTTCTGTCTGCCCCAAAGCCCTCAAACCTTTGCCCTGCCTATATTTCTCTCTACTCAATGACAGGCCTTGGCATTTATTAAAGCCAATCAGAGACAATGATTAGAAAGCAAGGTAACATACCATTACTTGATGAACAACAAACAGGGCTCTGGGAGCAGGTTAATTAACACTGAGAATGCAAAACATCACCCCATCACATACCTTTCATGTGGAAGCTTCTCTTATTCAGATTGGATCTTTATCAATTTTGATAGAACCAATATTCTTTCATCAGCTCTGGAAATATAGATAATACCTCTTCCCCAATACATCACATTCCTTGACTGAAATTCTGGTGTTAAAATATCTTTAAAGTATGCAGGCTGATCTAATTCAGCTCTGTTTTTTTTTTTTTTTTATCTTTTTTTGTGTCTTTCAGCTAATCTTATTCCCACTTTCTGTTTATCCAGGTGAAATTAGATCTTTATGAATCCACACATATCAGTCTTCACATATCTTTTAAACCAAACACTTAGGCATTTGCATTTAAACACAGAAACAATCAAGCCATATTGCATAAGATGTCAATATATAATTTCAGTTAAAATAGGTATACATTCTCTGAGATGGAAGGAATATTCATCTAAGCTTTGCATTGTTATAGGAGATCCCTTCTCCAGAGGAATACGGTTATACCTGTTACATAAGGCTTTAATCTTCCTGTTTGACCTGCTTATCTCACACATTTAATTTGTCTTACACTTTGTTCTACTTGGGATAATATTATAATCCCTACATACTATGTAGCTACCTTCTGAAGGGGCCAATGTGGAGTCCAAGATTCCAGTGAGAGTATAGTTACATCAGTTCTTGTGTCCATTAAATCTTTAATTGCATACCATTTCATTTTAATCTTGCTTTGTGATCATTGATAACAGTTTGCCAAAATATAAGTCTACCTGCACTTGAGATTTTCATTTATGGGCAAGTCTAGAGCAGTGTTTCATTCTGTAACATGCATTAGATATGTAATACCTAGTTTAGTTTTTTCAAGTTGCTCTGTGAATTGCTGACAGAAAATACCTGGGCTCATGCTGTTTGTTGACAGAGCAGCAGCGAACCCCCTTAAGAATTTTCCTATATTTAAAGGTCTGTGTTGTAGGGACTTTCCCATCAGTAAAGGATTACCTGGCATATCTCTTGTTGATATGCATTCATTAGCATAAGGCCTACCTGTACCACATCTTCAAATCCTGGAAGACTAAGGTTTTTTAGAAAAAAAAAAAAAAAAAAAAAAGCTAGATTCTTAGAGAAGAGAAGTGTCTAGGAATACCTTGCCTAAAATCCCTTTTCAAATAACCTTGTCACCCACAGTTGAAACAATGGAAATATTGGTATGTACTATCATTTGCCATTGCTTGTCCAATTACATAGTCATTAGGGTCAGTATCCACACTAGTTCTAATCCCATTCATCCATGGGAACTGATGGAGCTTTAAAAGGTCTAAGAACTTATTTACACTCTGCATTTGCACTTTCAAAGCAAAGGTTTCAATTAATACCCATCTCACATCTGGATCTGATATTAACCTGTCTATTATATAAGACCTTAATCTATGTAAGAAATCAGTAAACATCTCTCTGAGATTTTGAATAATCTAGGCAAATGACATAGACCTTTTTCCTTATTTTTCCACCTTATCCCAGGCTCTTAAAGTTACTAAAGTATATTGTATAATAATAATAGAATCATTATATTGCATCTGCTGTCTTAAATCAGAAAATTGGCCTTCACCTAAAAATTGGGCTTTCATGCTATTAGCACATTATATTAGACCTATTATGATTTTTCCACAATTAGAGCTTCTTCTTTTTTTTTCACGTTTGATTTTCTTTTTTTTCCTTTATTTTTTATTTCTTCAAGTTACATCTCAATCGCAATCCCCTCCCTATTCCCCCTCCAGTCCCACCCTCCCACCCTCAACCCCCCATCCTCTTCCCCTTTTTTTTTTCTTTTAAGTTTAAGGTATATCTTATTTCCCCCTACAGTTTCCCCTTTCAGTTCAACAAATGGCTCTTTCTCTTATAATAGCAAATGCAATACAGTACAACAGAGGTGATTAGGACACAGTTATGAGGGTTATAAGGCTTAACTCCCTTAAGAATTTTCCTATATTTAAAGGTCTGTGTTGTAGGGACTTTCCCATCAGTGTACTATATTCCCAATGACCACTCCATATGTATTTGGTACTTGACTTTAACATTCTACTGTCTAAATATCTCCATGAGTTAAAAGGTCTATATCTGACTCAACATTCATACTAACTTGCAACACAATTTTAAAAGTATCTTCTTAGATCTATAACACTCTCTTGACTCCTAAACAACTCAAAATTAAATTATGAGACTCTAGCTATCTGTTCTTCAACCATCTCAGAGACCTGAGAGGGATAAATATATCTGATTTTATAGGAAGTACAGGGCCTGCAGCTTCGCAAACTAAGAAATGACATACCAGTGGCTGCCTGGACAGTTCCCATTTTCTCTCCATACATTCCTGCATCAGTCTTCAGCCTTTGGGTCCTGTTTCTCTGACAGACATTGATTGTAGAGCAGGGGTTATGAAGGACTTACCTACCCTGTCTTGCCAGAGCTAGGCTGTCAATTTACCTGCTTCCAGGTTTTGTCCTTTTTGGACAGCATTCTGTCTACAGTTGGGGCAAGGGGCTTTTCCTACCAAAAGATAGGCTTGCAACTAATTCAATCATCTCCCACTGGAGATTCTTCGATGCTCATCTTCTACTTGGAGGAGAATAGGGGGTGCTGTCAGGAGTTGATATGTCTTGATATAAAAAAATCTAAAGTTATGAAAACATCTTTGAATGCCATATTCTGCAGATCTCTTGAGGTTTTTGAAGAGGCCCTATCTATCTCTTATATTCGGGTAAGCAGATGTTGCTTGTCTCTTGCCGGTTTAATTCTGATTAGCTTAGAAAGTAACTATAATAGGCTGTCATAGTACCTAACTGAATGACCGGCTTGCATAACCATTAATTTGCATTTCTTAATTACCCTAAACAGTTTATAACAATTAGTAGTAAATGGCCGAAACATCACATTTCATTTTTTTTTCTTTACCTCCTAACCCTTCCATCCCATTTCTCTGGGGTGGGGTGTCCTTATATAACAGTCCCTCATGTCAGTTGAGAGGTCTTATGAGGGCCAAGAGCCTCTTCATTCTCACCCTTATATCAACCATTGTAATTGGAAACCAGCTACTAGTACAAGTGCAGTTAAGTCTTTCCTTCTTGGGGTATAATCTTGTTTTGTGTAGCCATTATTTCACAACTGTCTTGCATAGGGAGAGTGCATCCAGAAGTTATTATTGATAAGATTTTCTATTTTAATAGGATTCCAGGCTAGTAGTTCATTTGGTAAATTTTCACTATTTTCTGACATTTGCTCCCAGGGAACTGGGAAAGCTAGTGGGGTGGTCTCATTCCTCAATTTCATTAAGAGGTAGCACTGTAGCTTTGCCTCAGGACCCAGCCATACCACTTCTGGGTATACATCCAAATGACTCCTCACAGAATCATAAGGAAGTCTCCTCATCTATGTTCATAGCAGCTTTATTTGTAATAGCTAGAAATTGGAAACAACCCAGATGCCCCACAACTGAAGAATGGATTAAAAAACGGTGGTACATCTATACAATGGAATATTACTCAGCTATCAGAAACAATGAAATTTGCAGCCAAATGGATGGAACTAGAGAAGCTCATCCTGAGTGAGCTAACCCAGACTCAGAAAGATGCACATGGCATCTATTCACTTACAGTAGGATTTTAGCTATATTGTACAGGATATCTGTACTACAACCAACACACCAAAGGGAACATGGACATAGACTTTTTTTTCTTTTTTTCTTTCTTTGTTGTTGTTGTTAGTTTTTGTTGGTTTGTTTATTTGTTGGTCTGTTTTTTAGTATTCCCTCCCCAGCAATGAGACACTTTTCACTGGTGGTACTGCCTTTTAGGGCCCCAGTTTATGAAGAAGCTCTTGGCCCTCATATGACGTCTGAACTGGGGCAAGGGACTGTTATGTGGGGTCACTCCACTCCAGAGGAGCAAGATGGAAAGGTTAGGGGGTAGAGGATGGGAGGGTGGGGCTTGGAAGGGGGGAAAGAGGACAATATGATAGAGATGTAACCTGAAGCAACCAATAAATAATTTTTTTAAATAAAAAAGCAGGTAACAGGTTTAAAACACTGTAAATAAATTAAAAGTTACAGCTGTTCAACCTGGCTTTATAAACCACCAAGAGTTGAAAAAAAACTTAGAGCTAAGATAAAATACAAGAAATATGTGGGGTTAGCCCATACCTTTAACTTCAGCAGAGACAGGAGGAGCACTATAGAGTAGGTTGTCTTATAAATTCTAGAGTTACAAGGAACAGGGTGGTGATGGTGCACACCCTTAATCCCATCATTTGAGAAGAATACACCCTTAATCCCAACACACTAGAGACAGAAACAGGCAGATACTGGAGCTCAAGGTCAGCCTGATACAAAACAAGCTCTACATAGGGAAAAACTTTGATCCAGGGGCGGGGGAGAACATCTTTAATCCCTTCAGTTGGGAACCACAGGTCTTGATCCCAATACTTAGTATGCAGAGACAGGCACATAGGATCTGGAAGGATTTAAGTTTAAAAGCTACATACAAAAGGCATGCTCAATGTAAACAAATTGTCCTTTGAGATCTCAAAATATATACACTAAAGGTTTGTTTAGCTCCAAAATAACAAAATAATTTCTTCTTTAATCCAGATTGAAAAATAATACTTTATATATTGTCAAAAAACCAAATTTGTTACAGGAAAAATATTAACTGACCCCCCCCCCAAAAAAAAAGGTAATTGTCCCAGAGTTAGGATTAGGGCAGGGCTCTGTTCTTATCTTTCCAGGAGAATTAAAGCATCCATTCTAGGCATTCAGGGACAACTGGACAAGGGAAACCTCAGCAGAAAACAGATCAGACACCGAAGAAGATGAGCGGTCCAGACGATCCAGCCTTGCAGACTACCTCAATAGCTGTTTCCTCAAAAGTCTACAACAACAACTCAAAATAACTAAGATCATTCATCTCCACAGACTGCTCCAGCAAGAACTTCAGTAAAGGCCTGAAGATCAGCTTCTGTCTACAAACTTCTTAGAACATCTAAATAGCTCAGCACAGAAGGACTGAACATCAAATGATTCTATTAACACTTTTAACCATTTTTCCATGGTTATTTGGGCCCCAAACAGGTTTACTACGTCCCAAATTGGCAGGAAGTCATTTATGAGAGCAACGTACCAGGCCCAGAAGGTGGGGAGGGTGTTCCCCCCCCTTTGGTTATTCGATGGATAACAGAAAATTTTGTCATTTAGGGGAAGAGATTACAAGCTGTTAAATGGTCGTGTTAAATGGGTTTTGGAGGTTAGACCTAGGGACTTCTCTCTGTTTCTTTTCTGTATCCATCTTTCTCTCTTGTGTAGGAGTGAATAGACTTGAGAAAAAATGCGACATAGACATAGTATAGGAAGGATCAAGAAAAAAGGACAGATTATTGAATAAGCCCTTATACCTTTGTATATTGATACAAAATTAATACTATATTAGGCTAAATTGATATTGATCATTGTATATTAATGCAAAATTAAGATTGTATTGGACTACATCGGTACTGATCTTAGTACATTGATACAAAATTAAGAGTATATTTGGCCACATTGGTATTGATCTTTGTATATTGTTACAAAATTAAGGGTAACATTTTTAAAGGTATTGTACCTAGTAATGCTTAAAAAGGAAATGTGAAGTTTTGGCCTTTTGCTACCAACCATCATAATCTGTTTAGCATAATTAAGAAATACAAACTAACAGTCATGCAAGCATGTCATTTTGTTAGTTACTATGACAGCCTATCACAGTTACCTTCTAAGCTACTCAGAAATCAAGTTGTTAAGAGACAGCAACATTTGCTTATCTAAACATAAGAGATAGACAGGGCATCTTCAAAAACCCCAAGAGATCTGCAGAGTATGGCATTCAAAGATATTTTCTTAAATTAAGATTTTTTTTTTATATCAAGACGTGCCAGCTCCTGACAGCATCTTCTGTTCCACTCCAAGTAGAAGATGAGCATCGAAGAATCTCCTGTGTGAGATGGTTGAATTAGTGGCAAGCCTATCTCTTGGCAAAAAAAAAAAAAAACACAAAAAACAAAAAACCTGTGCTTCAACTGTAGACAGACTGCTGTCCAAAAAGGACAAAACTTGGAAGCAGGTAAGTCGACAGCCTAGCTCTGACAAGACAGGGTAGTTAAGTCCTTCATAATCCCTGCTCTACAATCAATATCTGTCAGAGAAATGGGGCCAAACAGATGAAGATTGATTCTGTAATGTATGGAGAGAAAATCGGAACTGTCGAGGCAACCACGGGTATGTCATTTCTTAGTTTTGGAAGCTGCGGGCCCTGCACTTCCTATATAATCAGATATATTTATCCCTCTCAGGTCTCTGAGGTGGTTGAAGAATAGATAGCTAGAGTCTCATAGTTAAATTTTGAGTTGTTTAGGAATCAAGAGGGCATTGTGATCTAAGAAGATGTTTTTAAAATTGTGATGCAAGTTAGTATGAAAGCTGAGTTAGATAGAGAACTTTAAACTCATGAAGATAGATAGTAGAATGTTAAAGTCAGGGGCTAAATACATATGGACTGGACATTGAGAATGTATGCTAAGCCACATAACTCTCAGAATTGTGGCCTATTTATTTCAGTTGTTTTGTACTGTATTTATTGTTATAAGAGAAAGAACCATTTGTTGGACTGAAAAAATAAAAGAATTATGCATTTTGGGGGAAGGGTGAGAGGGTAGGAGGGTGGGTCTGGGAGGGGTGGAGGGAGAGGGCTGTGATGGAGATGTAACTTGAAGTAATAAATAAACATTAAAAAATAATAATAACCAGAAGATCTGCGGTATGTGTAAGGCCAGGCTATACATGACTCTCAAGTAAAAACACCTGTTTATCCCAAGCTCTTCCTCACTAGATCTTTATCTTGAATATTGATTCTCAGTCAAAAGAATTTATCCTTATAGGATATGTCACATATACTTTGAATCTAGGTTACTTCTGTGCTATCAATAGGGCTAGGACACTTCTGACTCCCGCAGATTTGTCTACTTCTAAAGAATTTCATGCAAATATGTATTAATGCTTTGTTTTACACATAGGATTGAATTATCAGCAGGAAACTTTTTTTTCCAAAATTTTGCTATGCTTAAATATGGCAAAAATAAACGACCTAAAGTCATATTCTAGAAGTTTGAATCAATACTGGCTACTGAGTCATGTTGAACTTGATTTCTTTCTTGCCTCACACTGATTCACCCTTTGCTGGCCTTGGTTTTCTCAGAGACCACAAGCTCCCCCCCCACCCACCCACACACACAGTTTGCATGTCTGTGTGTGTGAATGTCTGTGAGCCTTAAGCTCTCTGTATCCATAAATCTATGAATTCTTTGTCTGAAACTATTTAGTGTTGTATTTCCAAAAATGTATTTGCATATTTACAAAAAAAATTGTCACATGGATGCCTTTGCTTAGAAAAACATCAGGTGTCATCATCTGCACCAGTAGATCTGCTTTGAACGCAAGACTCAGTGGACTCTGTTAGGTTGAAATAATTATCAGCAACCAGAGAAATGTAGAAATCATTTTGTTTTCTGTGAATGCTTCTGGATATTTTTCCTATTTGTTTGCTTTGGTTTATTTCTTTTAGTTTTTTCTTTTGTCTTTTTCAATCTACAACTGTGATAAAGAGAATTTTCTTTAAAATTAGCTAAAGTTTGTAAAACACAAAAAGCAAACTTAATACCCAGAGTCTTTCTTTATGTCTATATAATACAGTACCTGTTTCTGTCCCGAGACTCCTTGTGGTAAATTTTCTTGGTCTGACCAAAATGCTGATCTCTTTCATTTATTTTTTAAAATATATTAACCATGTAAACTTTATGTTTTAAAAAGTCTCAAAAATAAAAAATGATTAGTAATTCTGAGATACTTCCCAAGTTAAACTGATTATTTAGTACAAAAAAAATTCTAAAATACCAAAACAGTTCTTTAAAAAAGGCTGGTTTTATCTGTAAAATTTTATACTCTAAAGAGAGTATACTATTTCTATGTATGAAGAGTAGATATTAATTATCATTGTTCTTACTTTTACATTATTCTTCATGTTAGAATTTAGAAGTAAAACTGTTGTTGCCACTTGTGTAAAATAAAAATTTTTCATTGCTGCTTGTGTAATAATTAGACTCTTCCTTATAAAGTTAGCTGAGCTAGGAACTCTTGCTTTGTGGGTCAAAAAACTGATCCTGACAAGATGCCCACATTTTCCTAGAACCTGGTAGCCAAGGCCTTTCCAGAAACTGAGAGGCCTATTTGTTATTTTCCACCATTCCATGTGTTGTAACAGTGCTTAGGACAAGCAGCAGGGCTGTCACAATCCCCTCCTACTCTTATTTTATCTTAGTGTTAAGAGAAAAGCAAGCTCCTACTCTTATCTGTTCCTAAATGGTGAAAGAAAAAAATTAATCCAGAGGGCTACATATTTCAAGAAAAGATAAGGAGTCCTATAGCTTCCTCCAAGTGAAGATTATTTTTTAATCTGGCATATTTCAAACATTCACATTTCTTGTCTTCCCCCATAGGCATTTGACTTTGCAAGTCTATCCCTAAGCACTAACTCTGGAGAGCAGTGTGAATGAGGCTATAAATATTCTGAAAAGTTCACCATTATATATCCTCCCTGAGGGAAGCAGGTGATAAAAGATTTTATTAGGGGAGATAAGGGCATGTCTTGCTGTTCAATGTTTAATATGTATTTTTTTCTGTTTTTCCTGAAAATGAGTAAAAACCCATTAGTTTGTGAATCCCACAAAGTATAGTACTTTCCAACATTTTTTTCAAAATATGCAAAAATTTAAAGAACATAAAACAAAAGTTTTGCTCAGTTTTCTCTGTGTATCTGCTAATATGTAATGTTTTCCATCATTACTACTCAGGCAGTCATGTTCTCATAATAAAAGGTTACTAAACAGCAATGAAGTGTGTTAAGAATAATCACATTTCAAGAAAACAATAGTTCAGTGCTGTATAGCAATATAATCTCATAAAATGTATAGAAAATTGAAAAACCATAAAAACCACCATCAGATCAACAGAAAATTGTTAAACGATATATGATGTCATTTCATGTTTCCTCAGAGCTTTCTCAATTCTGATCCTCTCAAAAAGTTCACAGCATTTGGGTAGGTTAGCATAATCCACAATTAATTAATCAACTTTTGGTTTTAATGAGCAATATAAAGTTACATAATATGTGTTCATTGCTATTCTGAGATTCTGAAAATTACTAGTTTCCTAAAATTACAAATATTAAGAATAATACTCCAATGTTAATAAGAATCACATAATTAACATATACATATACAATCATAAATTATACATAATTTTTAAAAACTAGACTGTATATATTTTCTACATATGCTCACATAACCAGCATTTCTTTCTCCTGTGTTCTGTCATGTATTGTTTTAGTCACCAAATTACAAGGGCAAAATACAGAGAGCCTAAAAGTTCTGTTTCAGTGTTTTTTCATCCTTGTGGGGTAAGAAGGCAAAATACAATCTAGCATTTGGTCTATCATCAAAAATATCTCAGTCGGGCGTGGTGGCGCACGCCTTTAATCCCAGCACTTCGGAGGCAGAGACAGGCGGATAACTGTGAGTTCGAGGCCAACCTGGTCTTCAAAGTGAGTCCAGGACAGCCAGAGCAGTTACACAGAGAAACCCTGACTCAAAAAAAACAAAAAACAAACAAACAAAAATCTCATCCAAGGGTTCTTACACTAGAATATAAATTCATAATAAACATTCAATTTTTAAGTTCCACTTTATGTTATAAATTATGGGTGCCAACATACTAAAATGAAGATCATAATAGAACAAACAATTTAAAGTGAAAGTTAAGTTTAATTGTAAGTATCAGGATATGATGGTCTATTTGCAGTAACTGTGAGAATTATAAAGAAATACTAAGTATATAAGAGGCATAAAAATTATCAAAATAATTTAAATATCACATTCTTATGACATATTTGAAGTCTTAGAGTCTGTATCTCACCCCTAAAAATTCTAAGATATGATGTAGATGTTTGTTTATTTGAAAGCTTCTATGGGGTTCAGAGGTGCAGGAAGAATTAAGAATCACTTAGCCTCCTCCAGCAATGATTCCTGTATTGGTTGCCCAGTGCAGAGAAAACAAACTCAGTTGCTAATACTTGTATATTTTTACACACACACACACACACACACACACACACACACACACACACACACACACACATATGTAACAATAATAACTGAAAACAAAAAGGTTTTCAACTTGAGGTGGGTTGTTATCATGTGAATGTTTGACAGAGTATACCTAGAAAAGCCTGAAGGGGTGAAAGCAGGGACAAGAGAGAGTATTCCCTTTTTAAGATTTATTTATTTATTATGTACACAGTGTTTTGTCTGCAAGTATACCTGCAGGTCAGAAGAGGGCACCAGATTTCATTGGGGATGATTGTAAGCCACCATTTGGTTGTGGGAATTGAACTGAGGACCTCTGGAAAAGCAGTTAACTTCTGAGCCATCTCTCCAGCCCTGAGTATTGTAAATATATTTCAATTACGAACATATTAAATTTAAAAAATAAAGAACCACTGAAGAACAGGAAATTAATATATGCAAGACTCAGGAAAAACATGTAACATTTACCAGGTTCAGGAAGCTCAGAAAGTTCCTAGATTTGTAAGTACCCTACATAAGATTATAGAGGCTGTTAAGCAATTATTGCAGGAGAGGGCAATTCTTCAGTGTAATTCTCCATAGGAAATCAGCTTTTGTGATTCATTACCATGGTATTAGTAATGTGATATAGATTTAAAAAAATTTAATTAAAATTGATGTACAGTCATCTTGATAGAGTCTAAGGGTCTTGCAATGATATAAGTTAGGCTCTTCAAATGGTACAGTTTAGGGGTTTTGAAATGGTGTAGTCTAGGGGTTTTGAATGACACAGTCTAGGAATATTAAAATGATATAGTCTAGGGATCTTGATCAGGTTTGTTTTCTCTGCCAAATAAAGAACTAAAAAGCAGGTAAAATCTTAAGCACAAGTAGTAGCAGAGAAATGTCATGCAACTTACAGAGAGTAAGCAGTTCAAAAAGACATTTTATTGGGTGAGGAAACATATGCACCAGACACACAGAGAAAAAGTCCCTATGCATAGCAGACTCAGAAAGCCAAACTATCCAGTCTCTTCTAGAGACTTGGGAATTTTCAAGTCTCTGAAGAGATTTTCTTCCCTACTCTAGGGTTGGTCAATTTGAAGACAGATAGGATGGTTGATTGGCCAGAGGTGTGGTGTGACATGTCCTCATCTAGTCTTGAAACCCTTGAGCAGGTCTGTCAACAAGGGGCCTGTTGGTGGAAGACAAAAGCTGTAGAAATTTTGTTTCAAGACAGAAGTTTGAGGAGGTTGCTGGCCATCATCTTGAAGATTCTCCACATTTATTAACTAACCATAACTCCTCTCTGCCCATTGTGGACCTATCAGGCAGTCTATCTAACACCAAGTATCTCATTACCTCTCACTTTGAGTCATCCTTGTTCCTTTAAATAATCTCTCATCCATTCTCCTATCAGTAACTTCAATAAACTCATTGATTCACCAAGTTAAACTAGGGTAGAAAATTTTACTTGATTTTTTTGTTAGTGCTCTCTCTTCGGTGAACATATGTTCCTAAAGGCCTTTTCAAGAATAGTCATACAGTAATGTAATGATTATGGTAGAGTGCAAAGTCTCCCAACTACAGTTATTGTATGGAACAAAGTCACAGTAATGGTTATGATACAGTGAAAAGTCAACAGTGATCGGTATGTTACAGTCCAAAGATGAATATAACATGCTGTTGTTATAAGAAACAAGTCCCTAGACAAAATGATGAATTCTAAGCTATTAAAAAATTGTTGATGACAGCTAATACAGATGAATGAATGTCCTGACTGAAGAAATTGTGATGTTGATAAGCTAAAAGTTGGAAACTTTTCTCAGTTTATTAGGAAAGTTAAAGAAACTTATTTGTAAATGGTATTAATAAAATTGTGATATTTTATAAAACAGTTTATTGAGTCATTCTAAATATATTTTAGGAAAATGTTTTAAATAGATGTTATTTCGACAATAAATTACAATAAACTTTAGAAGAAACAAAGATTTATATTTGGTTTAGTTCCAATTCAGGTGCTATAAATACCACTTTACTGAATATAATTTATTAATCAAAACAAACAAAGAAAGAAAAGAATAAAAAGCATCACTAGCTGAGATGAAAAGAATCTCTTTCTCTCACATAATACTTTTCACAAGGAATTAGTGGTTCTTTATAGAAATATAAAATATCAGAAATTTTGGATTCTAAATTTCTAAAGTGCATTGCATATTGGCAATGCCATCTGAAAGCATGGAATGATTAGCTGGATTGAAGATGTTCCAATTGATTTAGAACAAGAATGTGCCTGAAAGGAAATCAGAGGAATGTGGGAAGAGTCCTAATTTTTAAGAACATTTGCTGAGATTAAAAATATAATACCAATAACTCTAAATGTTCAAGGAATGAAAATATCTACATATCAAAGACAATGCTGTCAGCTACAATTCATAGAAGTGGCAGGAAAAGAATACTAGCAGGAATAATCAGGTGACAAAAGGGAAATAAAAATGAAAGAGTTCATCAAATAAATTTAAAATTTAGAAATCCATAGAAATTATAAATAACCTTGTTAAATATTCTGGAGAAAATGTCATGGAGAGATTGGAATAGTTTGAGTGACCAAATTATTGGGAATAAAGGTTTACACAATTGCTGGGTAAGTCCTCTAGTGAACAAACAACTGTTAAACATAGCTAGGACAACAAGAACAAAGGAGTCACTCCAGCTTGGTGGTTTAATCAGATCCAAGGGAGCATGGGTGAGAGGTTATTTGTAGGAATCTGGGGGATTTTTGTATAGCTACATTTTTGTCAGTCTACTCTAGCACTAATATGACTAATGAAACCTTTATCCCTGGAGGTCACTGCATGCAGCCGGTTCCAGAAAAATATCCTCTTTTTCCTAGCAATTGTTGACTGCTTATGAGAGTTTGGTGATTGGTCTTAAGTATCTTTTAAACTTTTGAGCTCCTATTGTCTTATAAGATACCTGAGTTTTTTGATTATTCACATTTCCTTAGGTAAGTATTTAAGAGCTGCTCCAGGAAACAGTGTTTCAATTTGGAAGAAATAATTATAAAACAGGGCCAATCCAGATGTGTTATATGTCTATAGTCATTGATTAATATTAGATTCTGATTCCTTCATTCATTGTACTTATTAGTACACACTTTAATGTTTAAGTATAATACATGTGTGCATAGGCGCAGGTGTGTGCATGTGTGTGTGTGTGTGTGTGTGTGTGTGTGTGTGTGTGTGTGTGTGTGTGTGTAACTCCGGTTTGTGGTAGTTCCACTGGTCTTGCCACATAATGTTCAGAGGAAAGACAAAGCCTAAACGTATCTTCTGATTAGGGGAATTTTCAGCTAAGAACCACAATATAACAGATTCTATCTGCCTCTTTTCATTCTGTCCTCCCTTTATTTCTATGTTTTACAAATTGGGTTTCAATTAAGCTGGATAAGTATATTTAAAAATCATTATTATAAGAAGAAAGTGATAGAATTATAATTAAAATTAAAATTCTAGTACAAAGGTTGATATTTCAATTGTCTAGCCAGAATTCTGCCAAGTAGGACCTATGGGACCATCAGGAAGCTAATTAATTAAATCATATGTCAAAATACAGAATAATAATACTAAAACTTAAAAATGAAGCAAATTCTATCATCTTTATTATATTGGTCTTCAATGGTTTCAAAAAAGTATTCTGCCAGGAATTTAGAAGATTTGAATGTATTTTACATTGGATATTTCCAAACAAATGTTCAACTTATACTCTAAAATTAACAATACATATGTAGATCTTTGACAAATAACTATTTAAATATAGTAAATGTTTAGATCATATAATTTCAATGTGAAATGTTAACTAGTTCTTGTTAAAATCACTTATGATTTTATCAACAAAATATACAAAGGCTGTCCAACTACTTTGATAATAGTCTTTTACTACAATGAACAATTTGTCAAAATAACTAGACATGATAATATCCCAATTGTATAAAATGTGGCTTCCATTATGCAGTTGCAATCATTTTGTGGAACTGTTTTAATCATGTCTTTAATCTAATGATATATTATAATACATATATATGTATATATATATATATATATGATCATTAATAATAAACTCACTTATAAAGTCAGCTTTGTTTATTTTCCCAAACTGTTTTTAAAATTATAGAGTAAAGAAAGATAATAGAAAATAGGCTATAAATACTACAATGCTTTGTTGATAATTTCCATTTTCAATAATTTGGTACTGAGTTTTTAGCAGGGTATCTTTTAGGTATATTTTTTTTCCAGTTCAATGTGGTAATTGATCTCCTTTCTATCTCAAAGTAGCCAAATATAGGTTGAATATTAAACCCGTCTACTTAATCGGAACCTATCACTATTCCAGTATCTCATTTGGCATTCATTTTATGGAGATAAAACCAATATGTAAATTTCATTCTCCTTATTAAGTATAAGGATCTTTCAAATAGTAATTAATACACACTAACCATAAGGTTGAGAATGCATATTATACTTCCTCACACCTTTCTTCACTTCTCTCCCTTTCCATCTCTCACTATGATTTAATTGCTTAGAATGTTATTATTGAATACATTATTCATAGCACTGATGGAAAGAGACAATTAAAGAAAATACACATTGAACTCAAATGGAATAAATCTGTTCGGTCATGAAGTTTAATTCTTAATGTTGAAACTTCAGACTTAATGCTTTTTACAAACTTCAGTAAAAGAAAGATTATTTCAAATACAGTTAGACAAAGACAAACTGGTAGTTTCTTCACAGGCTCACATATTCAAAAATGGACTTCTAACCACCGTGTGGCAATGGCTTCTCTCTGGAAATGGAGATGTGAATATATAGCTCATTACAAGTTTTCAGAGTTTCTCCCCTTCCAGCATGATGATATTCTGATGAATTCCCAAGTATGCAAAGCCTTTCCAAACATTTGTCACTGGTTAATAAATTATGCTTGTTAATATAGCATCTAATAAAATATTTACTTTAAATATCAGGAGGCTTCATTGCAGCTAAGACTTTAGTTTTAAAAAATCTATGGGTCAGTAGCTTGATACATTCCCTTTAATCAAAAAGAATAATGAATTGAGTCACAAACAGTGGGACTCAGGTAGAATGCCTGCTGTGAGGGAGCACCCTAATTCATGTAGCCCTCATTGTTATTAACCTTATTACCATATAATCTAAAGGTAATAATAAATACAGTCTTAAATGAGCTCAGACTAAAGTGTGAGCAATTATGCCAAGCACTTAATAGAAGGTACAAAGTTTTATCAATTGGTTTCAATTCAATTTGACTTTCTGTTAAACTCCTAAATGGAAATAGATTAAATTTCTAGCCAAAAAAAAGAAAGAAAGAAAATTTGAGAATATCCATAATAAGAGAAGAGTAAAACACTTCCCTTTGCTCCTTTCCTCTGTTGCTACAATTATAGTTTGAGTTGCAGGCCATAAAATGTTACAGTGATACAGGGCAGAGGAGTGATAAGATTTAGTACATTATTTATACAGCAATGCAATACCCTATCTTATTAGCTATAAATTCACTATAATGAAAAGCTTTGTTTGATTTTACAGAAAATCTATAGTTGAAACTTAAATTGTATACACATTTGTGGGAATTTTAGTCTAAACCTTCTCTTAGACAGAATAGATGGATTGGTTATTCTTTTTCTTTTATCTTTTTTCCAAATTAGGGCTTCATTCACTCCACTTGTTAAAACTTAAAATAAGTAGAATTGCTAATAATCATAGTCATTGTGCTTGATATAATGAAATAATAATTGGAAAGTAATGTAACAGCCTGAAAAAGATAAAAGCTGACTCTTCCTTTTAATTATGTTCTTGGGAAAATTGTCTTGGAAAAGTGAAATAATCTAAGCTATATCTATTACCTGATAAAGAAGAAGCACCATTATTGCAACAATAGTAGTAATAGTGGTAGTAGTAGTAGAAATTTATTTTTGTGAGGGCATATGTGTTCGTGTGTGTCTATCTATTTGTATAGAGTTGTGCATGCTTATTGATGCACTTGGAGGCCAGAGGTCAGCATAGGATATCCTCAGTTTCTCTCTGCTGCACCTATGGATTTGTTCACTTATATGTTTGTTTACCTTGTGATAGGGTCATTTACTGAACCTAGAGCTCACTGATAGCTACACTGGCCAACCATAAAGCTCAAGGAGAGCTTTTTTTTTTTCCCCCTTTCTGGCTATGAGATTGAAGGCCTGTGATGTTGCAACAGATCTTTCCTCATGTACACTAGGGAACCTAAATTAAGTCTTCATGCTTTCATGGAAAGAGCATCTCCCACAACCCAAGACCACTTATTAGTATGATTTTTTTCTGACATTATTAGGTCCATAACAAGCATACTGATACTATTTCTTTTTTATGTTTATTTATTACTTCAGGTTACAACTCCATCACAGTGTCCTCTTTCCACCCCTCCCAGTCCTGCTCTCCCACCCTCTACCACCTGTCCCTTCCATCCCACTCTTCTGGAGTGGAGTGTCCCTACATAACAATCCCCTGTCCTAGTTCAGCAGTCATATAAGGGCCAAGAGCCTCCTCATACACTGAGAGCCTACAAGGCAGCACCACTAGGGCAAAGTGTCTCATTGACAGGAAACAAAGTCTATGTTCCTGTTCTCTTTGGTGCATTGGCTATGGTATAGTTATCCTGTACTATATGGCTAAAATCTGATTATAAGTGAATAGATGCCATGTGCATCCTTCTGAGTCTGGGTTAGCTCACTCAGGATGAGCTTCCCTAGTTCCATCCATTTGGCTGCATATTGCATGATTTCGTTGTTTCTGATGGTTGAGTAGTATTCTATTGTGTAGATGTACCACAGTTGTTTTTTGTTTTTGTTTTTGTTTTTTTTTTAAATCCTATTTCTTAACACAGAGCATTTACTTTCAAGTCATTACTACAGTACAT
Organism: Lophiomys imhausi; assembly: GCA_907164525.1. Classification (NCBI taxonomy): domain Eukaryota; kingdom Metazoa; phylum Chordata; class Mammalia; order Rodentia; family Muridae; genus Lophiomys; species Lophiomys imhausi. The sequence continues at coordinate 3,962,208 of CAJQZJ010031962.1, read as the reverse complement.
TCCACCAACAAACAAAAACAAAAATACTTGAGGAAAGTGATGTTCAGGTTGTGCCTGGGTCAGGTTGCATGTCTGTCTGGCATGCCCCATGTGTACAGGGCCATTGTAAGGAGAAAGCTCAGCACCTATGGTTGTGGCCTTTCTCTGATCTGGGCCCTTAAGAAGAAGGCATGTGTGCAGCTGTGGATACATCTGTTTTCTCCAGCGACATGAAGCACTGGGAAAGGCAGAGTGGAGCTGACTGAAGTTGAGGGTTGTTGGGGAGGGTGTTTTGACCAAAACCGGTGCACCAAGCTGGAGAAAATAAATGTGAAGGTTCTCAGGAATGGGGGGGGGGGGGTGTCAGAGTGGGGATTTGGTTAAACTGGTTCACAGAGGAGCTCCTGCAGGGTCAGAGAGAGCTTCCTCGATGGCCGAAGTTTCTCTAAGAAAAATATCACACTAGTGCTGATGGAGGTTCTTTGGTGAACCAGCAACTCTTTATTGCAGCTTGTGTATAATGGTGATCTTAGCTCTCCCAAAATCTCCTAAAATCGCCTAAACTATGAGATGAGTGAGGGTTTAGGAACTGTGGAAAGTGGGGAGGGATTCCTTGGGAGCTGAGTACATTCTATTTACTAAGACTGAGATGCTGGCAATGCAATATTTACATGGGGAAAGGTCTCAGAGTCTGGTTATTGACCAAGCTCACCTGTGACCTCCTGGGGACTGGTCATTTGGATTACATGCTACAAGGAAGGTAGCCATTTTAGGGGGTATGTCATAATGCTCCTGAGGTAGACAAAAACAGGAAGAGAGGTTGTTCCATGCACTCCATTCTCAGAATGGGCCATGAAGCCTCATTTTTGAGATTTGTAGATTTTGAACATGGTCTTATCTTAGCATCTCCATGCTAAATCCTCTGGAGGCACATCCCAATAGTGCCCCACAACAATAAACATAATACAAAAACAAATGATCAATCAATAAATTGTATGTTTGATCTGCAATTGTTTCTTTTCCACTTATAATTCAATATTATTAGAATTACTATAGAGTAGATTTTTTTCTAACACTTGAGACATTCCAAATCAGCTATCCTAATTTTACAATAAATTTGACCTGGCCTTTATGGAGGCCCTTTAGGAAAAGGGTTTGGTTTTCCTAATCATTGGCCAGTTGCAGTCCTAGTATCAAACATCTCAAACATAAAAAAAACAAGCTCTAAACAGAGAAAAACTTTGATCCAGGAGTGGAGGAGCACATCTTTAATCCCATCAGTTGGAAACCACATGTCTTTGATCCCAAAATTTAGAATGCAGAGACAGGCACATAGGATTTGGAAAGATTTAAGTTTAAAAGCTACTTACAAAAGGTAGGCTGCAATTCAAACAAATTGTCCTTTGAGATCTCAAAATATATACACTAAAGGTTTGTTTAGCTCCAAAATATCAAAATAATTTCTTCTTTAATCCGGATTGAAAGGTAATACTTTATATATTATCAAAAAAAAACAAATTTGCTCCAGGAAAAATATTACCTGACCACCCCCCAAAAAAGGTAATTGTCCCAGAGTTAGGATTAGGGCAGGGCTCTGTTCTTATCTCTCCAGGAGATTTAAAGCATCCATTCAAGGAATCCAGGGTCAACTGGACAACGGAAACCTCAGCAGAAAACAGATCAGACACCAAAGAAGACGAGTGGCCCAGATGATCCAGCCTTGCAGACTTCTTCAATAGCAGTTTCCTCAAAAGTCTATAACCACAACAACTCAAAATCGCTAAGATCGTTCAGCTCCACAGACTACTCCAGCCAGATCTTCAGTAAAGTTCTGAAGATCAGCTTCTGTCTATGAACTTCGTAGGACATCTAAATAGCTGAGCACAAAGGGACTGAACATCAATTGATTCTATTAACATTTTTAACCATTTTTCCATTCTTATTTGGGCCCCAAACAGGTTTACTACGTCCCAAATCAGCAGGAAGTCATTTTAAGAGAACAACGTCCCATCCCCAGAAGGTGGGGAGGGTGTTCTCCCCCTTTGGTTATTTGATAGATAATAGAAAATTTTGTTATTTAGGGGAAAAGACTACAAGCTGTTAAATGGTCTTGTTAAATGGGTTTTGGAGGTTAGACCCAGGGACTTCTCTCTTTTGCTTTTCTGTATCCTCCTTTCTCTCCTATATAGGAGTGAACAGACTTGAGAAAAATGGGACATAGACATAGTATAGGAAAGAACAAGAAAAAAGGACAGATTATTGAATATAGCTTTATACATTTGTATACTGATACAAAATTAATATTATATTTGGCTAAATTGGTATTGATCATTGTATATTAATGCAAATTTAAGATTGTATAGGGCTACATCGGTATTGATCTTTGTATATTGATACAAAATTAAGATTATATTTGGCCACAATGGTATTGACCCTAGTATATTAATGTAAAATTAAGATTGTATTGGGCTACATCGGTACTGATCTTTGTATATTGATACAAAATTAAGATTATATTTGGCCACATTGGTATTGATCTTTGTATATTGATACAAAATTAAGGGTAACGCTTCTTAAAGGTATTGTTTGTAGTAATACTTAAAAATGAAATGTCAAGTTTTGACCTCTCGCTACCAACTGACATAAACTGTTTAGGATAATTAAGAAACGGAAACTAATAGTCATGAAAACGTGTCATTTTGTTAGTTACTATGACAGTCTCTCACAGTTATTTTCTAAGCTACTCAGAAATCAAGTTGCTAAGAGACA
>CAJQZJ010031962.1:3928367-3957174 GCA_907164525.1 Lophiomys imhausi | reverse complement strand
AAAGAAAGAAAGAAAGAAAGAAAGAAAGAAAGAAAGAAAGAAAGAAAGAATCCTTCAATGTAGTGGGATGAGTCCTAGGAAGAAAATTCAGGTCAACCTATGCTAAAACAATGAAATAAATCATTAGTCTTTTAGTGAAATATTTTGTGTTCCTGCCCAGAATTCTAGAATTCCAGGGTTATAGTAAGGTCAAGATACTCTAGGATCTTACATTAATACCTGGCTGTCCTGTACTTGCTTTGTAGATCAGGCTGACCTCAAACTCGAGCACACACACATCTGCCTGCCTATGCCTTCCAAGTGCTGGGATTAAAGGCATGCACCACCATGCTCGGCCACTAATACTTTCTTAAGTTTCCCTTAAACCTGCAATTATTCCTCTCTTGGCTCACCACCCTGATCACAGGACACACTAGCTGAGCTGCCAGAGAGAGAATTAGACTGAGTCACTTTTAGATACACTTACCAACCTGTTGACCTACCTTCAGGCTTGTGCAATGTGATTCAGATTCCCAGTTTTTGTGAGCTTTCACCCATGGTGGGATAGACTTTGGTGAAGAAGCTGTTTGTTAGTAATTTCTGATCTGGTAAGTGACCCCAATAAAACAATTTGGTTCAAAAATTTGACTTTGAAAAATCCATATTTGTGTTTGCCATGGGCTCCCTATCTGGCATGAATAGGTGTATGTGTTGTTCATTCCCCCCAGGAAAAAGTCTTATCATTCAACAAATTCCTCTATCCTTCTTTAATAGTTTCATATGATGTAAAACTTAATATTATTGTACATTTATTGAATATACATCTTTCAATATTACTTAAAGTTTCCATCCCTGTATTTTTAGTTATTTCTTTTATTAAGCATTTTTCTAAATGAAGTCTGAGAACACATGTTTTAATGTTATAAATGTATGATCATGTAGTCTATTTAAATTACAGGTTTGGGATGGACACTACTAATCCCAGGACATTTTTCTTGTTATACCTGGCTTATGCCTGATTATAATTATTTCCACTTTTTATAATATACACCTTGATCCTATTATTATTCATTTCCCACTATACTAAGGCAGTTTTTAATATAATATTTCTATTTTCTTTTGATATTTCTGGATTACAAAATCAATGTTTCACTTCAAAATAGTGTGTTGACTGCTATTTTAATTTCTTTTTTTTAATTTATCTATTTGTTGCTTCAGGTAATATCCCCATCATATTGTCCTCTTTCTCCCTTCTCAGCCCCTCCTTCCCACCCTCTACCCACTAACCCTTCCATCCCACTCCCCTACATAACAGTCCTCCACCCCAGTTCAGAAGTCATATGAGGGCCAAAAGCCTCCTCATACACTGGGGGTCTACAAGACAGTACCACCAGTGAAAAAGGTCTCATTGCCAGGGAGAGAAAACTAAAAAAACACATAAACAAAAAATCAAACAAAAAATGTCTATGTCCGTGCTTCCTTTGGTGCGTTGGTTGTAGTAGAGATATCCTGTACTATATAGCTAAAATCTGACTATAAGTGAATAGATGCCATGTGCATCCTTCTGAGTCTGGTTAGCTCACTCAGAATGAGCCTCTCTAGTTCTATCCATTTGGCTGCAAATTGCATAATTTCATTGTTTCTGATAGCTGAGTAATATTCCATTGTGTAGATGTACCACAGTTTTTTTTAATCCATTCTTCAGTTGAGGGACATCTGGGTTGTTTCCAGTTTCTAGCTATTACAAATAAAGCTGCTATGAACATAGATGAGGAAACTTCCTTGTGATTCGGTGAGCAGTCATTTGGATGTATACCCAGAAGAGGTATGGCTGGGACCTGAGGCAAAGCTATTCCAAGTTTTCTAAGATATCGCCAGACTGACCTCCATAGTGGTTGTAAAAGCCTGCACTATCACCAGCAATGGAAGAGGGTTCCCCTTTCTCCACACCCTTGCCAGCATGTGCTGTCCTTTGAGCTTTTGATCTTAGCCATTCTGACAGGTGTGAGATGGAATCTCAGATTCATCTTGAGTTGCATTTCTCTGATGATTAAGGATGCTGAGCATTTCTTCAAGTGTCTCTCGGCCTTTGGGAATTCCTCCTTTGTGAATTCTCTGTTTAGCTCTTTCCCCCATCTTTTAATTGGATTATTTGGTTTCTTGGCATTTAATTTCTTGAGTTCTTTGTAAATTTTATATAATAGCCCTTTGTCAGATGTGGGGTTGGTGAAGATTTTTTCCCAATCTGTAGGCTGCCATTTTGTTAGAATGGCAGTGTCTTTTGCCTTACAGAAGCTCTTAAGTTTCATGAGGTCCCATTTATTGATTGTTTGTGTTAGGTCCTGAGCTGTTGGTGTTTTGTTCAGGAAGTTGTCACCTGTGCCAATGATTTTGAGGGGTTTTCCCACTTTCTTTTCTAGTAGATTTTGTGTTATCGGGCTTATGTTAAGGTTTTTATCCACTTGGACTTAAATTTTATACAAGGTGATAAGTATGGGTCTAATTTCATTCTTTTACAAATGGACATCCAGTTGGACCAGCACTATTTGTTGAAGATGCCGTCCTTTTTCCATTGTGTGGTTTTGGCTTCTTTGTCAAACTTAGGTGGCCATAGGTGTGTGGGTCCATTTCTGGATCTTCAATACGATTTCATTGATCTACTTACTGGTATGTTTCTATACCAGTACCATGCTGTTATTACTACTGTTGCTCTGTAGTAAAGCTTGAAATCAGGGATGGTGATACGTCCAGATTTTTTTTTAATTGTACAGGATTGATTTAGCTTTTCTGGATTCCATATGAAATTGAGAATAGCTTTTTCCAGTTCTATAAAGAATTGTGTTGTTATTTTGATATATATTTGATATTTTGTTATGTTGATATTTTGCATTGAGTCTATATATTGCTTTTGGTAGGATGGCCATTTTTATTATGTTGATCCTACCTTTCCATGAGCATGGGAGACCTAGATGCACTAGAACTTGACATCTTCATGTGTGGGTGTTAATATCAAGAATTTTTAATTTTGAACTACACTAAATGTTAAAGAATTCTCCTTTATATACTCAACAATCCTTCATATTTTCCAACAATATGCTAATTCCTGTTTTTTATTTATTAATCAATCTCTTAACTTCTATATGATTTTACGTCTTACACAATAAACTGCTTGTGTTTCTTTTCATAATGCTGTCTAGAAGATGTGCAAAAGTAAACCTTCTTGCTTCTAAGGTCTACCTGAAAAAAAAATAGATATATTTCACTTTTCCTTTCAAAGCACCTGTATATGTGTGGGTGTATATGGGTGTGTGTGGTTGTGCATGAGCATACACATGATTGTGTGTGATTTACTCTTTCCACATTGTCATATTGCACACGTTTTCTTTCAGCCTCTTGAAAAATCTAACAGTGTCATCTGATTTCATCATATCTGTTAAGGAGCTGTCTGTCAGAATGTTTGATATATTTGAAGGGACTTTTTTTTTTTTTCTCCTGGCATCCTTGAAGACATACTCTTGGTTTCTACAATTTGCTTTAAGTTTTCTTTGTGAATTTCTTTTCATTTACCTAAATTGTGTTTACTCAGACTTTATAGTTTATTACACAAATAATTTTCTTAATATAGGAGAAGTATCAATTATTATCTTTTCTTATAATCTGACTTCATATTAGGTGTCTATTCTTATTCTGAGTATCATTCAAGTCTCAACTCCACAGTAAATGAATACTAGTCTATGTGACATAAGAAATTTCTGTCTCAAAACAAAACAACCCCCCAAAAGAATAAAAATTGATTTTAATAAGAAAAATTAGTTAATCTTCAGAAGCATTTAAAATGTTTCATTTTCTTTAAGAAATTTTGTCTGCAGAAGCATCACAAGCCACTCTTCCTAAAGAGGATTACAATTTGACTGTCAGTGACATTTCATCACACTTGGTCATTTCCCTCAAGGTAGAGTCTAAGCTCCTTGAGGTTGAAAACTGAGTAATGTTTGATAGGAAGAACATGTTGCCTGAGGTGTGCTAAATGGATGGATGAACAAAAAGTGATGTATATTGGTAATTCTCTGAGTAAAATATTCAGTGTATTCTAAGTTCTATTATACTCATTAACAGATCTTAGTGTTTGCTAAATTTTATGTCTTACTTTAGGATCTCATTTCATGGTAAAGATTCAGCTTTATTGTGTGTACATCAGACAATGTGCCTTTCTGTTTCATGAAGACACCACTGGCATGGAAACCAAGTAACTTTTTACTCATTGTTCCTTCAAGAGCTGGAGACAGTGAGAACTTCACAAGACTTTATGATCTGACAAATGAATGCAAAAAACTAAGATGGTTTACAACTCTAAGGTATTGACTATGGTGAAAGTAGATGGACGTCTTCACAGGTCAATATCTAAAGAAAATGAAAACAGTTCTGACACTCGTGCATGGGTATGATATTGGTTAAAACGTTTTCTGTAACCGATCTTTTAAATTATTATTTAACACTTATTTATTTGTTACTAAATTCACTAATAACAAACACCAACAATTTCTTAACTATTAATCCTATAAGTTCCTACAACCCCTTTAGCCTATCCACTAAACCTATTGATAACTATAACAACTACTTTCATAACCTTTTAGAATGATACAGTCTCTGGGGCAGGTCCTCAGTCGTCAGGAACACAGTCTTTGTTGTAGATTCTTTAACGCACTTAGCAGTCCTTTTTCTGGATCTCTCAGATGCAGGTTCGTCAGGGTAAGTTGGTTATTGCAGTCTCACCTTAAATAAGGCTTCATGCTTTCTTTTCTGTGGGAGACCCCAGCCGTCTGCAGGCCAACTTACTTCTTTTGAATCAGGAACTCAGCTGCTCTGCCTCAGTCCTTAAAGCCAGGCACAGTTTCCCCTAGGCCACTGATCGGACAGGTCAAACCCCTCCAGGCAAAAGCTGAGCCACAGGGTCCAGTCCTTGGCCTTTTGGTGTCTTGCTCAGGCTTTCTTTGCTCACCGGCTTCTTTCTGCTTCAGGGAGAGAGCTGGCCATCAATGGCCAGCTCTTTTTTCAGCAGGACTCTTGGAGCTCTCTAGCATCAGGGGTCTCTTCTCTTTCTGGGCTCCACGCACTGTCCTTAAACAGGAGGAACTCTGTTTCAGCTTAATTTGGGCTCCGCCCACTTAGCAGCTGAAAACAATGTCAGGCCAGATACTTTGTTTCTTCAAGTCTATTGAGTCTTTCCTGTTTTTCCTGACTTCAACCTTGTTTTTCAGTCTATTAAGTCTTTCCTGTTTTTGCTGACTTCATGCTGATAATGCTCTTCAGGCCCCGAATTAAGAGACAGTATCAGAAACTACTATATATTTTCTAAATCTAATTTATCTAACCCCTACAGTTTTCACATTGAATAGCTTGATTGTACCACACTCAGGTTGTATAACCTTCAGGAGTAGAAAATATACAATAAAAATGGGTTGGAAATAATAAAACCAAACAACTTTATTACAGTTAAACTATTTAGGGGAAATGTATACATACTTCACATTTCATATAAAGATAAAAAAATAATGATAGCCGGACACGGTGGTGCATGCCTTTTATCCCAGCAAGAGGGAGGCATAGGCAGGTGGATCACTGTGAGTTCAAGGTTAGTCTTGTCTACAAAGTGAGTCCAGAAAAGCCAGGTATACACAAAGAGACCTTGTCTCAAAAACCAAAATAATAATAATAATAATAATAATAATAATAATAATAATCAGTTCATGTTGAAAGTCATGATGGCTGAAGATATGGCTGAATACATGATGGTGATACAATAACTTAGGATTGTTGGAAAAATAACAGTCACTGCAAGTCTACACAATCCTTGATTTATGTCAAATAAAATTATAAAGTTATCTTCTCTAGCATATTTATTTCATGTTGTCAGGGTGATAATCTTTTAAATAAATTGGGGTATATATTTTTCATTGAAACTGTTCTACAAGATCATTTCTGTATGAGTCTGAAGGCAAATCAGGTCAACATAAACATTTTTACTAGAACATTAAATAATCCTAAAAGTGCTCACTTATCTATTATCAGAAGATTTCTGAAATGGAAACACTTTCTAACAGGTGCTGGAGTGAAAATCAGTTTCTTGGGTGTTGTTGATAGAAGTGTGAATTGGTTGAGTATCTTACAAAAAACATTCAAAGTTATTAAGCAAAATATTTAAATGTTTTAAAACATGGTGACTGCCAGGCATGGTGGTACATGCCTGTAAACCCAATGGTTAGGTGGCAAAGTCAGGAAAATCAGGAGTTCAAGGACATTCTCCAATATACAGTAATTTGAAAGGAAATATGAGTTATGTGAGATTCTATGACAAAGCAGATCTGAGGAGATATATCAGCAGGTTAAATGCCTGCCACACAAGTGTTTGGAATTTAGAATCCCAGAACCTCCACAGAAGCCAATTCGTCATGGCAATCCACTTATAATTCCAGCATAACTGAGCCAGGGACAGAGAACCCTTCAAGAAAGCAGGCCAACCAGACTTTCCTAAAGATCCATCTCTCAGTTTAGGAAAGATCCTGACTCTGATGGAATACAATGAAGAAAGATATCTGATATCAGTCTCAGTTACAGGCAAATGCATACATGTAAATGCGTATGCATTTGAACATGCATGTGTCTGCACACATACACAAATGTTTACACTACACACACATACAAATGTTCTTCAAAAACTCTAAAATTAAATTAAAAAATAAAAACACAGCAACTACACCATGAGTAAAACAAGTGGATAAATATTAATAAGGACTTGTACACACACAGAAAACTATAAAATATTAAATATTTACATGACTTTATTTGTATATTAGACTTCTAGACTCAAGAGCCATGAGTTAAGTAAACTTTTTGATTTCTAGGTCTCTAGAATTCTGTTATGAAATCAAATACACAGTGATAGACAAATGCATCAAGGCAGTATATGTGTTTTAAAATAATAATACTATTAAATGAAACCATACAAAAACAAATAACTGAAGCCTGAAGTATAATAAAATGAAATAATATGCAATGCTGAACATTCCTCTCTTCAAACACACTAAAGAGACTATAATATGAATTCAACTGAATAACCATTCTTGATATTGCACAAATCTCAGAACATATTAAATAAAAATTCCTAATCAAAATCTAGGTTCTAAAGTTAAAACAAGAAATGTGAATCCAATTTACTCTCCAAATGTTAGAGGAATATGGAACACAGAACTAACATTTCTAACTATATTAATAGAAGGTTGTTCAAGAGTACATACATTAAGGTGGAAGATAACATTTTTTGTTGTTAGCATAATGGCCTAGGATTACTGAGGAAGGATAGAAGAGAGCTTCATCTCCAAATACCTCAGACAAGGATGAGAAGAGTTGGTTCCCACCTCCTTCCCCACTCCCAACCTGGTACCATGAAGCCAGCTGCCCTACCATCAACCATAATAAGAATTCATTACCTTGACAGTTATCAGACTCTGAAGCTCCTGAGTACACAGATGAACTATCTTCCAACATCCATGTCCTGGCCAATTGTTCAAACCTTGCATTAGAGACCCTGAGCACCTCCTGAGGGGCATAATGAATCGGTTCTCCCAAACTGTTCCTGGGAGTATGTTCTTTGCCAGTGCACTCACCACACCGACTGAGGTCCTGCCTGCATCCACCATCCCCAGTCAAGTTTCCCTCCCTCCAGTCCAACCCTGCCCACAATGGTCCTACATACCTTGAGAGGAGAAGCAGAAATAGGGTGACAATTATTGTTTCTGGTTTTTGTGTTTTGTCTGTTCAAGTATGCTTTATTACATCATGTGGATAAGTGTGCACGCGCACACACACACACACACACACACACACACACACACACAAATGAATTCCTGTAGACAATTGTGAGGATGTGTCCATTGAACACCATAATCAATATGATTCACTGCATATGTGGTTCAGAATAAGAAAATGAGTTGTTTATAAAAGGGTACAGTTACTATTTTCCCACATACACATGACAACAACGAAGTATAGTAAAGTTCACTGAATGCTGAGTCTGAATATTTGTTGTCTCTATCAAAACGCATGCTGAGGATTAAATGCTTTATTTAGCAGTGTTTGGAGGGAGGATTTTGGAAGATTTTTGGATGTGGGAATTGGGTCTTTTTAATTAGACTAAAAGAATTTTTGTTTGTCACTTTGCTTGCTTACTTAAACAGATTACCTCTATTGGCAGTTTGGCTTCCCTTTGTTCTTTCCATAAGCCCTGTTTTTGCCCACTTCATTTTTCTCCCACCCATGGTGCACTTCATGGTCCCAACCTAAATTTAAACATATATATTCTTGTTATTGGATGTACAGGCCCTGAAACCATTTGCTATGTAGACCTTTTTAAAAATTAGTTTAATTTTTTTTGTCTGTCATATGATGTTATAGAATCGGGATACACAGTAATCGATAAATGTATGACATCTTTATAATACTGACTATTCTAGAAATAAGATCATCTAATGCCATTCTAAATTGTTTGAATGATACTTTCATGTACCATATTATATATGATCTATTATTTTAAATAATATTATCATTGTATAAAGTATAATTTTAGGGAGAATTTCTAAACTCTTGTTTGTTTTTGTTTGGTTCTCCTACGATGATCCTGGACCTTGTAGTAAACATCACACAGAGGAGATTGTAGCTATACTTCTGCAGTCTCACATATTCTGATTGTTTTCTCTGCCCTTTGTTTAACATGATCTTCTTAAAGATTCTCCTCAGCGTATATTTTTTACCACATGTGCTTCTTAATACTTCTCAGTTATCTCCCTGATGAATATGAATTCAATTTCTGTCTTTTTTTCTATGTCCTGTTTCATTTCTTGAATCATTCACTACAACTTCTTATATTCTCACTATTTATATAGTTGTTCAATCATTTATGTTTCTTTCACTTTTGATCTGTACCTTAGTTTGTGTTCCATTAATGTGAAAAGACCCCATGTTCAAGGCAACTTATGGAAGGAAGGCTCTAATTGGCTTACTGAGTTTCAGAGGGCTAGTCCATGGTCATCACTGCATGGACCTTGATGACAGGCAGAGAGACAGTCATGGGTGTGGAGCAGTAGCTGAAAGCACTCTACGTACTAAATATTAAAAATATGTGCCTGTAGGAGACACTCTCAGTCAAAACCCTCAATCTGATTATCCCTTTTATGTTAATCCGCAAACTAGCAAACTTGGGAGTTTTTGTTTTCTGTCCAACTTAAGTTTAATTCTACTTCGAATGTTATTAAGGAAATATTATATTTTTGTATTTTGAAACATTAATTTTCCTTTTATATGAATGACCTCGAAATGTCATTCCAAACATCGTAAGCTGAGAATAGTCTGGGTAGAAGGTAGAAGTATCCTCATTGTTTTTTATCTTCCTTGTCAAACAGCCATGTCTAGTCACCTAAGTTTGCATAGCAGAGGTATATTGTGTGGTATTTTTGTGCTCAAAAAAATATTTTAAACTTAATTTTAGCCAAAACAAATCAGATAGCTCTGAAAACTGAAAATAGCATATGCTATTTTAATCACTATCAGTTTGGGCTAATATTAGGCATGGCATATCACATTTTATCACTGAAACAGATATGCCCAAGACTTTTTTCTGGTTTTGTTTTGTTCTCAAAAGTTTTCTCACCAAGATCAGTTTGCTGTAGGAATTCACTCAGATAATCTGTACTTACATAAAGTTTAGCTTTGGGGTGTTGATTCATTTGGAGCAATAATGAGGCTTAAATAATGTCAGTTGCTAATGGTATATAATTATGGAACAGCAACAGCAGGCCCTCCATGCCTCATGTTTCTTGGGACAATAAACATCGATTAACATTTTCACACACAGGAGGATATCATACATGCACCGGACCAGGCTGTTAATCGAAAGTTGCTATTATTGCTGCTGAAATTTTTCTGTTCAACTTGTTTTTAATTATGTCAACATTACCTACGGTAAAATATTTTCTAAGTTTTGTCAGATAATGTGTGCAGTCTGAAAATACAGCTTCAAATTCTTTGTAGAAATGAAGGAAAATACAGAAGCTTTTGTATTTGAAGTCATGTGTTTGTTCTGAAAATTACTAGCTCAGAAAATTTTAGCTCTTCACTTATTGTACTATATATGATTTAGATATATAAAACAGTTTGTCCTGTTAATCTTATTTCAAAAAAAGACATCAGTCTGATTTTTTTGCATGATTTTATTTTAAAAAGTTAAATCTAGAAATATTTTTGAGTTAGACATAAGTTTAATCACCTTATTTTAAAGGATGCTTTTATGAGGCTGGAAATCTTATTTTATTTTTCAAGTGATCTGAAGTAAGTGTCTAGAAACAACACTTTCTTACATTTTAGTCAGTTAAACACAGGCATGATCAAAGGGGACTGAAATACATTACATATTCTGAGGTTTAGCATTCCAGCAAGATATTCGCTGGAATATTTTAATTGTAATAAGTTTGTGAACATCATATCTCAGCCCTTTCAACATTTCTGCTGCTATTCTCTACATACTTGATTGAATGCCAAGTAAATATCATCCTTAAAGGATATAAATATGTAAATACTTGACTAATTTCTGACATGCATATTATTGAAATCATTGAAAAGCAATTTAGGTTGTTTTTAATCAGATAAGGAAGTATGACAACAGCCTAATTGGATCCAGAGAATGTGAATATGTTTTCTCTGAAGGACTGGTATGCTATAATATTCCCAGTGAATTCTTTCTATACCATTTCTTTTACTTTTTTACCAAGAAGAATTGCCAAATACAGAAAACAATGGTCAAGGCCTGGAAGTATTAATAAAGAATTAGTTCACATCTGGGTTTTGCTATGTCTCTTAGATGGATTTTCTCAATGTATTCTCAATTTACTCAATATATTTTCAAATGTACAGTTTGAAGCTCATTTGATATTATCCAACACAAATTACCCACAAATGTCATAATCTCTGGAGACTCATTAAAAATCTATATTAAGAGGGTTTTTTTTGGTTTGTTATGTTTGTTTGTGGGGGGGTTGTTGTTTGTTTGTTTTGTTTTGTTTGGGGTACTAGAGAAAGTTTTCTTTTTGTGTATAGCCTTATAATTCTCAGAACTAGTTCGGAAGAACAGGCTGGCCTTGAATACTCAGAGATCTGTGTGCCTCTACCTACAGATTTTGGGATCCATGGCATATGCCACCACAACCAGGCTATATTAGGTAATATAAAAACAATATATTCAGACCCATTAAAGTTACTGATAGAGTCTTTCCAAATATTTACTTTGTGCATGAAAGAATGAGTTGATATCAAGAAAGCATTATATACTATTTAAACTAATACAAGTAAAAATATATAAAGCATATAGTACACATAATAAACTGAGAATATCTGTACATATTTCCTGTCAAAGAAGATCATAACCCCAAAAACTAAAGTCAACAAGGTACAACCTGCCTGGCACTGGTTACAAATCTCAGCCAAGATACTTGTGCTAGAAAGTTTATGAAAGCATAAATATAGTTATGAAAGGAAAAAAATATAAAAATTTATGTCTAGGACATTAAATAAATATTATAGAAATAGAAGCAAGGCTCTACACAAAGGTTAGTCATTAAATTCTAACAGTTCCAAGTGCTTATCTGTTATATTTTGGCATGTTCACAAGAATTACGAGCCTTGGCATTTATGCATCCATGTAACAAACGAAATACTATACACTAGATGTGGAATCAAAAGATACCTGGCTCCTGGGCACCATATCTGCCTGCAAGATGCCATGTTTTCCACAATAATGATAATGTACTGAACCTCTGAAACTGTAATTCAGCCTCAATTATATGTTTTCCTTTATAAGATTTGCCTTGTTCATGGTGTCTCTTCATAGAAATGGAAACCCTAACTAAGATGGAGGGTATAACTGCTCAGCCACACAGACACTTATACAGAAGTAGCTGCAATTGTAGATCCGTGAATATGGAGAGGGATTTTGTGAGAAAGACATGCATAACAATTACTGTTGAACCCATCCACAATTTGGAAGATTCCCAAAAGCAATAGACTGAATGAATATAGGTCTATAAATCACTTCTTGTCTGGTTGAATTATAGATTGGGATAGAGTCTGGAAAGAGAAGAGGAAGCCACAGAGTAAAGAAGTTGGAAAAATAAGGAGGAGCTGACATTTCCTCACCAATGAAGATTTCATATAATAGTTTACCATTCAGTGAGCAGAGATGAGACACAATATTTAATTGAAGTTCAAAGTTCTGATTGCATACTGACTCAGGATTCCACCCAATTAAATGGACCTTGTAGAAAAAAAAGTCATAAAACTATTTACCCCGTGTTTATATTATATTTAATTGGTCCGTGGTGTAAGTCCTTAACCCGCCATTATAAATGAATACACACAGACACCAGGTGGATCTTAACAAGCCTAGGCCTAGGTTGTGCAATCCTAGCCTATCTAAGCTAGCTCATAATTCTATTACCCAAATATAACCTCATATATACATATGTCCCTTTGGACTATTATTCTCCACGCTAAGGCTAAGCCGATGTTCCAGGTCACATGGAAGAATCTTCTTTACCCCATGGCGTGTCTTCCTTGTTAGCTCCTTGCTTCTCTCCAGGCGATCTCTTCCCAAGATGCTCTGTATCTCTCTAAAAAGCCCCGAACCTTAGTCCTGCCTACCTCTGTCTTTGCCCAATCTCCAGGCCTCAGCATTTATTTAACCAGTCAGTGTCAAGTGAATAACAGACAGCAAACAGAAACAATTAACATTTAGAATGCTTAGCACCACCCCATCAGGGCCTATTTGAGGCTTAGTCAAGCAAGTGAGTTTAAAAAATGTGAAATGAAATAAAGTTGCTTTATGATCTGCACACCAAAACCAGTGTGTTTAATAAAAAGGTTGCATTACTGTGCACAGCTTTATAGTAATGTTCTATCTTCAATTATTACTCTATAGCATGTTATTATTCCTCCTTTTTATATTTTTTTTGAAAAGTTCGTATGATTTTCTGAAACATTCATATTTTGTTCAATTAAAGTAAACTTTTTAAGATTCTGGTACATGGGTGTTGTGAAAATACTATTTATGTAGTAATTTGAGTCTATTAAAATCATTCCTAAAAGTTGGGTGTTATTGTTTCTGGGCATATACACACAAACTTTAAAGAATGTATTATGCAAGGATCTATAAAATACAGATTTCATTAACTATCTAATATTCTACTGGGCATTGTGATCCATATAAGTGGATGTACAAATATTTGGTTTTCATTTCTGTTTGCATTTATGATACAACTAGAGAGCAAACTCCTTCCAGTATATCAATTATTTAAGAAATGTCTTTGGCATAGCAGATAATCAGTGAGGCAGTCAGTAAGTAAAGAAACCCCAGGGAAGTATTCTTTTAGCTTCTGCTTCAGGTCCAAGGTATTTACCCAGTTTACATAGCAGCTGTCCTCAGTGTCACTAACAGCAAAGCCTTAGAGACACAAGGTTCTTTGAAGTACATTTGACAGCCTTTTTACAGGAGGTGTGAAAACAGTATTTACATCCTTTAATGTTAAAAATAGGAGGAGAAACATAGATCTCACTTTTAGTTCTATTTCTGGAGAAGTAGCTTTTACACAGAGATTTGGTTATTTTGTTTTGTTTCACAATGATTTCTTTAAAGATGAACCATCTTCAGAAATGTTTAATGCCTTTTAAATAATTTTTGGTGTATCTGATGTAAATCTTTCTGCCTTTAAATTTTATTACTGTAAGGCTACAGTGAAGGACTTCGAGACTTTGATATTTCTGCTGTGCACATAGGTAATGCCATGTATTAATATTGGAGTTGAAAGAATTACAATATTAGAATAAATTTAAGGATTATATAAAATATTGTCTTAAGATAACAATTATTATCAATTATCCTTTTATTTTTCTGCATTGCCTGATTCACTATATATATATTATATTTTAATATATATACTAAAATCAATTTTAGAAATCTTTGTGAATTGAAATTGTAAATGTAGCTGGTTGTATCGATTCTGTCGTTATGTATTTTTAGTAACATAATATTTCATTAATTCCTTGAGCATTTTATATAATGTATCTTGATCTAGTTTAGCGCTCACTCTACCCTAACCTCCCTATACCTTACTTGTAACCCTCCTTCAGTTCATTCCCTTGTTTTTCCTGTTCATTTGCAACTCATCATATACAATAAAAAAATCTCATTGTCAGGATGATTTTTTTTCTAGTTCCATCCATTTGCATGAAAATTTCAAGGTGTCAACTTTTTCCCAGCAGAGTAATATTTCATTGTGTAAACGTACCACAATTTCTTTCTCTATTCTCCAGGTGAAGAACATTTAAATTGTTTCAAGTTTCTGGCTATTAATTTTTTAATAATTTATTTTTTATTTCTTCAAGTTACATCTCAATCACAATCCCCTCCCTACTCCTTCCTCCAGTCCCATCCACTCTCCTCCCCCTCAACCCCCATCCTCTTCCCTTCTTTTTTTTTTTTTTTTTTTAGTTTAAGGTATTTATTTTTCCCCCCAACAGCTCTCCCTTTCAGTCCAAAAAATGGTTCTTTTTCTTATAACTATAAATACAATAAAACAACAGAAATAAATAAGCCACAATTATGAGTTATATGGCTTAGCATACATTCCCAGTGTCCAGTCCATATGTATTTGGCACCTGACTTTAACATTCTACTATCTAACCATCTCCATGAGTTTAAAGTTCTATATCTAACTCAGCTTTCATACTAACTTGCCTCATAATTTTAAAAATATCTTCTTAGATCCAGAACAGCCTCTTGATTCCTAAACAACTCAAAATTTAACTATGAGACTCTAGCTATCTATTCTTCAACCACCTCAGAAACCTGAGAGGGATAAATATATCTGATTATATAGGAAGTGCAGGGCCTGCAGCTTCCAAAACTAAAAAATGACATACCAGTGGCTGCCTGGACAGTTCCCATTTTCTCTCCATACATTACAGCATCAATCTTCAGCCATTTCGCCCCATTTCTCTGACAGACATTGATTGTAGAGCAGGAATTATGAAGGACTTACCTACTCTGTCTTGGCAGAGGTAGGCTGTCGACTTATCTGCTTCCAAGTTTTGTCCTTTTTGGACAGAAGTCTGTCTGCAGTTGAAGCAAGGGGTTTTTCTTGCCAAGAGAAAGGCTTACCACCATTTCAATCATCTCCCACTGGAGATTCTTTGATGTTCATCTTCTACATTTGGCCACCTTGGTATTGATCTTTGTATATTGATACAAAATTAAGGGTAACACTTATTAAAGGTATTGTTCATACTTAAAAATGAAATGTCAAGTTTTGACCTCTTGCTACCAACTGACATAAACTGTTTAGGATAATTAAGAAATAGAAATTAATAGTCATGAAAACGTGTCATTTTGTTAGTTACTATGACAGTCTATCACAGTTATTTTCTAAGCTACTCAGAAATCAAGTTGCTAAGAGACAAGCAATATTTGCTTATCTAAATATAAGAGATAGATAGGGCAGCTTCAAAAACCTCAAGAGATCTGCAGAATATGGCATTCAAAGATGTTTTCTTAACTTAAGATTTTTTGATATCGAGACATGTCAGCTCCTGACAGCACCCCCTATTCTACTCCAAGTAGAAGTTTCTGGCTATTATTAATAAAGCCACTATTAGCATAGTTGAACGACTATCACTGGGATAGAATGGAGCATCCTTTGGGAATATGCCCAGGGTGGTATAGCTGGATCTTGAGGTAGATTGATTCCCAATTTTCTCAGGAACCACCATATTGATTTTCAAAGTAGATCTACATGTTTGCACTCCCAACAGCAATGGAGGAACATTCCCCTTTATCTGGATCCTTGCCATCACGAATTGTCACTTGTTTTTGATTTTAGCTTTTTGACAGGTGTAAAATGGAATCTCAAAATCATTTTGATTTACATTTCCTTGATGGCTAGGGATGATGAGCATTTCTTTAAGCCTTTCTAAGTCACTTCAGTTTCCTCTGTTAAGAATTCTCTGTTTAGATATGCACCCCATTTTTAAAATTAGAGTATTTACTTTGTTAATGTGTAGGTTCTTGATTTCTTTATGTATTTTAGAAATTAACTCCTTGTCAGGTATGAGGTTGATGAAAACTTTTTCCCAATCTTTAGGCTTCCATTTTGTACTATTGAAAGTGTCCTTTGCTTTACAGAATCATTTTAGCTTCATAAGGTCCCATTTAATAACTGTTGACCTGTTCTATCATTGTTCTGTTCAGAAAGTTGTCTCCTGTGTTATGCATTCAAGGCTATTCCCAGTCTATCTTTTATTATTTTCAGTTCACCTGGTTTTATGTTGATGTCTTTGATCCAGTTTGACTTGAGTTTTATGCAGAGTGATAGATATGTATCTATTTACATTCATCTAAATGCAGATATCCATTGAGTTTAAACAGCACCATTTGATAAAAGTGCTCTCTTTTATCCATTGTATATTTCTGGCTTCTTTTTTAAATCAGCAGTTCATAGTTGTGTGGATTTATTTTTGGGTCTTTGTTTCAATTCCATCAATCAACTTGTAGCCCAGAACCAAAAAAAAAAAAAAAACAAACAAACATGGTATTATAAAAGTATCCATAAGGCCTTTCTATGCCCACACTAGCTCAGAATAATAGCATGGAGACTTGTATTTATTTGTTTATAATAGCTTTAGGCCTTAAGTTTGGGCTTGCTCTTCAACTAGCTTTCAACCTAAATTAAAATTAATCCATTTGTCCTGTCATGTGACTTGTTACCTCTCAGGCCTAGTCCCTCATCCTGGCACCTCCCTGTTACTCTGCATCTGGCTGGTGACCTCTCCCATGCCTCTTTCCCAGAGTTCTTTCTCTCTGTCCAGAAGTCCTGCCTCATCCCTTGCCTTTTTCTACTGTCCATCAGATGTCTGTTTAACCAATCAGAGGTGATGGAGAACAATTTTTACAAAACATTGAGACAGGATATACTTAACAATGCCAAAGTGTCACCTGCACTCAGCTCTCTGGATATATAAATCAACATTTGTATATATAGTGAACAAAAACATCACTCACTTATAAGGGTACATTAGCTGTTAAGTAGAAGTTAAGTAGAACATTATGCTAAAATCTACAGACCCAGAGATGTCAAGTGAAAGAAGATCTCAATGAGAAACTCATGTATCTCCCTGGGGAGCGGAAGAATAGATATCACAGGTGTATGGGGGAAGATGGAGACAGAAGCAGGAGGGATCAGGTCAGGGAAGATGAGCAGGGATTGTAAAGAGAGAATACTGCTGGAATTGGGGGGAATTGGGAGATGGCATGGAAATCTAGTGAAATAGAAACTCCTCAGAATCCTCAAGGGTATCACTTGAGAAGACTCCTAGTAATGTGATATACCAAGCCTCAACAGGCCATCTTCTGTAACCAGGCAAGTCCTCCAGTCGTGGGATTAGGACATTTACAAAACCTTTGTTCTATAATTTGTGCTGTCTCAAGATGTGCTAGGTTAATGGTGGAGCAGAACTTGTGAGAATGGTTACCAATGACTGGTCTAATTTGAGGCCAGTACCATGAGAGGAAGCCCATAACTGACACAGCCTGGATGGCTAGAAACCAGATGCTGGACATAAGCAAACATGACTGGCAAAACAAACAAACAAACAAAAAGAATGAAAAGTCAGCGAAATGATCCATAATGATATTCTGTTATGCTCGTAGACTGGAGCCTAGGCTAATAACCATCAGAGAGGCTTCATCTAGCAACTGATGGGAGCAAATGCAGAGACCCATAGCCAAACATGAGGCAGAGCTCAGGGAACCCCAAGGACAATGAGAAGGAAGGATTGTAGGAGCCAGAAAGTTCAAGGACATAGGGTTGACTGAGCTGTACTTGGAGGAGCTCACAGAAACTGAGGCAACAACAGGTGAGTCTGTATGGGTTTGGTCCTCTGTATATATGTTATCATTGTGTGTCTTGGTGTTCTTGTGGAACCCCTGACAGGTAGGAATGTGGGAGGTGTCTCTGACTCTTTTGCCTGTTTCTGGGATGCATTCTCTCCTGTTGGGCGTCTTGTGTAGCTTGATGTGAAGATATGTACCTAATGTTGTTTAAAGCTGTTATGCCATGGTTAGTTGATAACACTGGAGGACATACTCTTTTCTGAAGGAATACAGGGGAGGAGCAGATCTAGCAGGTATGGAGGTGACTGGGAGGAGTGGAAAGAGGAAAAACTGCTGTCAGGATGTAACATGAGAAAAGAATAAAGAAAAAAATAATCTCACTATCGTATGATACAACTTTCACACTATTCATTTAATTCCTAACATTTAAGCACTGCTAAGCTCTAAGCAAAACAATTATGTGATTGAGCAAATATAGAGCCCCTGCCCTTTGAAAAATGCCAAACTAGAGCCTCCTCTATAGGTACATGCTTGTAATTTCAGCAACTCGTGAGTATGAGGCAGGACAATTGCCTCCAGTTCTGAGTATAGCTAAAATCTAATATTGGAATACAGTAGTAGATGAAACTTTTTTGGATTCAGTTCAAATGGATTTGAATTTTAGCTCTACCAATTATTATTTTTTAAAGATGTGATCATTACTTTATGAATCTGTTGCTATACAAACTGACATCATCAGAAATAGGGGCATTTCATTCAGATTCAAATTTCAGTAGCAGCTAATAAATATCAAAACATCATCACTGGCCCTTAATATAAAACTTCTACCCCACCTAAAAACCCCTCCCTGTCCCACCCACAAATAACCCTGTCCCACCCCAACACTCCTGGAGGTCGTTTACTGCTGCCATCGCCTACACATACCATATCATGTGGCCTTCTGTAAGGCTGGCTGTGCAGGCTTAAACACCTGAAGAGTGAAGCATGCCAAGGATCCTGCAGATCTGATTCCACATTCCTTTTAGACTAAAACCTTCTTCAAGAATCTGGCCTTTCAACAGGAGCAATAGCTTTTCCAAAAAAAATAATCCTTCCAAAGGAGAGGAGGTTAGTTCTGATTATTCCTATCTGGTCATCTTGTCAAAGTAGAGCAATTCAGAGACTCACAAAGTCCACCAAACAGAGGTGAGGGAGGACTGGGAGGAGAGCCTAGCAGGGCAGGTGGCCTCCAGGTAGATGCTCTGAGGACTTGAGGAGCTGGTGGGGTGGGCAGGACACCATGTACTCAGAGATCTGGCCAGCCATCTGTCCTCCACAGAAAGAGCTGCCGTTAGGGTGTTTTGGTTTAAAATTTCTAGTGAGGACAGGAACTCCTGAAGGGAATACATTTAAAAATAGTGGACACAAGACAGGGGATGAGAGCTGTTGTCCAAGAGCTTCTATGCAAAAATAACAATTGTAAAGAGAACAGGAAAATAAAGAGTCTTTTCAATGGTTTTGAGGGCTCTAATGATGAACTGAAAAAAGGAGGGTGAGTTGATGGAGAGGACAGTTTTTATTGCTGGCCTGCCCCACATGGCTTAGCTGGCCTCCCTCTGGAGCTTCTTCCTGCTCTGGGGCTCTTCAGGCTCGGTCTCTTAAGTTGGAGTCTGAACCCCCATGGAAGGCAGAGATGGTGCCACCGCCCTTTGCATTTGTGTAGAGGCTGTTGTCTGAGGAGGAGGGGTAGTTGGCCTGCAGTTGGGCACTTGACCTTGCCTTCACCAGTGAATGGACTTGTTGCTCCAGAAGAGCATTCTGCCACTTGAGGTCATCGATGTCTTGCTGGTGCATACTCTCCTTGGAGTGGTGGGCCTGAGTTCCGCAAACTGTGAAAGCTGTCTTTGATGTGGTCCCTACTATTTTCGTTCTAATGCATTATGATGAGCCCGTTTGTTGGTTTCAAGTTGAAACCTTGCTTGCTCTTCCTCGCTCTGCACCTCAATGTCATCATTATGGCTCATTTGCTATGGCCCAGGGAGCAGCCACTGGAGCAGTAGCTGGGGAGGGGAGGGGTGGAGGGAAGGGGGAAGTCACTGAGAACAAGCCTAGTGCCCCCAGGCACACACTCACTCACTCAATCGCTCCCTCACTCACTCACACACACACACACACACACAGGCACAACACGGACCCCAATTAATGTTTTTATTAGTTGAAACAAATTAATTACTCAAGATCTATTTTCTTTCAGTTTTAAGTCATAAAACAATCAAATTTATAGTGTTACTGGTCCAGCTCAGATGCAAACAAACACAAAACTTCACTATTTACTATATCAAAATACCATTAAATATAATTTCAACTTATTTTTAAATATATATTTATTTTTACGACACACACACGTACTTTATTTGTATGTCAGGTTCACAGAGGTTAGAGAGGATGTCAGGGTCCATGGAACTAGAGTTATTTGCAATTTTGATCTGACTCTAGGTGTTGGGACCTGAACCTAGGTCCTCTGAAAGAGCAACAAGTATTCTTAAACACTTATCCATTTTCCTAGCCCCCTAAATAATTTTAAAAGTAAAAAAAAATACTTTCATAATAAAAATGTAAATATATAGTTTATTCACATTTAATATTTATCAATTTGTAGTAATTACTTATTTAAATTGATAAAAATAATATAGTGAAACTTTATACAAAAAGGCAGTCTAAATATGTGAAATTATACAGGATATGTCACTTATTGATTCCACTCTACCCTATGAAATTTTTCTTGTACTTTTTCCTTCTGAATATTTTAATTTTAAAAGATAAGCATGTCTGCATTATGGCCACATAATACTATATTGTTGTACCAAGACACTAAGCTTTCTCTGCCATTGAAGACTCAGTGGCACATTCCTGGTATATTTTCATCTGGTTTTCTTCTCTTTGGATTTCTGTTTTAGGTATCATTAAAGTGATTTTTTTCAATGGATTTCACACTCATTATATGAAACAGCAGAAAATTGTGACTGCTCTCTCTTCAAATATATTTGCAGATTTCAGCATGTTTGTGAAGTATGCTTCTTGCCATGACACAATAGTTCTTTGTCTCATGCCTTCACACTTCACTTACAGCACTTGTGAAGCAAATGTTTCTATTTTCAGATACCTAGTCTACAATTTCTTTATATCTAACCATTTTTTACTCTTTTTTATAAATAAGTTTATTCATTTGTTGCTTCAGGTTACATCTCCATCATATTGTCCTCTTTCCCCCTTCCCAGCCCCGCCCTCCCACCCTCTACCCCCTAATTATAATGTATTTTCTCATGGTTTTTATTTGAACAGATGCTTTTAAATTCTCTAATAATAGTAAAAATCCTATATATGCTTAGAAAAGCCATTGTGATTTTTCTTCCACATGATCATAATATGTCTACTTCTTTAAGGAAACCCTTTCCTCTTCTCTCACCTTTCATTTTCATTATATAACTGCTATTATTTCCACATTATATTCCATATTTCTGTGTTCTCAAAATAAATTTCAATTGGTTTTACACCATCCTGAAATCATAATCATACCCATGTGTGTGTTCAAGACAGATGTTTGAAAACAATTCTTCTTAAATGCATATTGATTTTACACCAAAATTGTATATGTTATCCATCCTACTACAAGGAATAAACTGGAATAAAACATTTATCCTGTCTCTCACCCAGTTTGTCATATCAATATTTTTGTCCTCTATTCTTATTATACTGAACTTGGTACTTTTTTTCTTCTGTAAAAAGCAAACTTTTTCCATGATTTAGCATGCTTCTAAATTTAATGTGTCTTAGCATGTGGTTTTTGTTTTATTATTCTGTGGTTCACATTTTTTTTTCAGTCAACTACCTCTGATGAAACATACAGTGATATTGTATATTTGCAGCCTGTCTGCCATGAAAGAGAATAACTACTGTTGCAAGGCATCTTATTCAGTATATTCACTCAGTATTTAGAAATTTTTACATAACCTACTTCTTTCTTTGAATGTGACAAATGGCAAATATGATGCTAATCCTTTTACTTAGTATATAGTTTTTTTATATAATATCATTTGTGCTGTTAGATGTAAAACAGCAATATGTTGTAGAAGTCTGAAGTCAATAAAATTATAACATCTTTAAGTAGAAATTTTAAAAATTTATTGATCCACTTTAAAAGTTTTAATATATATTTCTTTCTGACTTTGGGTCTTTCTGAAAATCCTGTAAGTTCTATTCTATTACTTGGTAGATTGCTATTTGGTTTACCACACCTTAAACTATGTATTTCATATTAAAATTTTGAATTTTGCTTTGTTTCTTATTTTTCATTTATCTCATATATACATTCCTTTCTGTTCTTTAAATATTGTTTGATATTTCTAAAACTAAATTTGAATGGCAACACTGACAATGTACAGTCTTTTTAATGAATGGGATGCTCGAAAAATAATATACACACAACACAAACACACACATATTTTGCATATATATTGTATATATACATATATGTAAATGTAGTTTATGTTTCCTCAGAAAATGGGGATTAGATAAGAGCCATTCTCAAGCTTTATGAATACATGGCTTGGGCTGCGACCAGAGCTTCTAGCCTCTGTACAATATAATCTTCTGCAAGTGCAGACTTTGAAGGCTTCAGCTTCCAGTCTTCATCTGCTAACCTAGGCCTAGAATGTTTTCAGTTACTGAGACTTACTGCATAATAAACTCACCCTTTCCAGCTCCTTCTGAACACTGGATGGTTCAATTTAGCATTCTTGTTCAAAACTCCTTTCCAAATTAACTGATTAAAACTAGTTTTCTCTCCACTTCTCACTGAAAGCTCTGCTTGGAAAAAACTGCCCCTGAATTCTACAAATTGAACTTCATCAAACTGCACTGAACTGTACTGTACTCCCAAACTCTATTGTACTGTCTCCACAAACTCTCTTGTTTGCAGAAGCAAGAGTCATATTACAATGCTTCAGGTATAATTTGCTTTATTCTTATATTTGCTCACTTTACTTAAACTCCTCTAATTCTGCTCGAGGTCCATCTAGAAATTTTCAGTTCCTTTTGTGTGTAAATGTGCTCCTAGTATACTAATTTTGTGCCTATTCAAATGAAAGAGAGAATCTTGGTCCTGCTTTGTAGTTCAACTATGCATATTTCAAGAAAACTTTTACTTCACAGTTATGTACTTTTTTGCAATATATTAAATACACATCATTTCCAACATGTTTGGAGTAGTATTTAAATGAGAGTAATGACCTTCCCCAAATCACTTGTGACCCAGAAAAATCACAATTTGACTGACTTCTTCAGAAACATCATCATACTCCCTGTGAATTAGTCCATAACACTTACATGATTGTTCTTGTGCTATACTTTGTAATTAATTTTCTGTATATGCCATGGGTAGGGGTTTTGTGAGTGTTAACAGATCAAATTTTGCTAAGAAGAAAAGTCCAAGATTAAGCTGTAGAACTTTCATTCGAACAAAAAGGCAGCCTACAGATTGGGAGAAAATCTTCACCAACCCCACATCTGACAGAAGGCTAACATCCAAAATTTACAAAAAACTCTAGAAATTAAATGCCAAGAAAACAAATAATCCAATCAAAGAATGGGGAACAGAGCTAAACAAAGAATTCATAAAAGAGGAATTCCTAATGGCTGAGAGACACTTGAAGAAATGCTCAACATCCTTAATCATCAGAGAAATGCAACTCAAGACTACTCTGAGATTCTATCTCACACCTGTCAGAATGGCTAAGATCAAAAGCTCCTATGATGGCACATGCTGGCAAGGTTGTAGAGAAAGGGGAACCCTCTTCCATTGCTGGTGGGAGTGCAGGCTTGGGCAACCACTGTGGAGGTCCCTCTGGCGATATCTTAGAAAACTTGGAATAGCTCTGCCTGGGAACCCAGGCATACCACTTCTGGGTATTAAATCAAATGATTCCTCACCGACTCACAAGGAAGTTTCCTCATCTATGTTCATAGCAGCCTTATTTATAATAGCTAGAAACTGGAAACAACCCAGAAGTCCCTCAACCAAAGAATAGATAAAAAACCGTGGTACATCTACACAATGGAATACTACTCAGCCATCAGAAACAACAACATCATGCAATTTGCAGCCAAATGGATGGAACTAGAGAAGCTCATCCTGAGTGAGCTAACTCAGACTCAGAAGGATGCACATGGCATCTATTCACTTATAATCAGATTTTAGCCATATAGTATAGGATAGCTATACTACAACGAATGCACCAAAGAGAACAGGAACTAGACTTTGTTACTTGTCAATGAGACACTTTGCCTTAGTGGTGCTGCCCTTGTAGGCCCTCAGTGTATGAGGAGGATCTTGGCCCTCATATAACTGCTGAACTTGGACAGGGGACTATTATGTAGGAACACTCCAATCCAGAGGAGTGGGATAGAAGGGATAGGGGGTAGAGGGTGGGAAGGCGGGACTGTGAAAGGTGGAAAGAGGACAGTATGATGGAGATTTAACCTAAAGTAATAACAAACAATTCCAAAGCAACTGTAAACAGCAAATAAAGAACCTTATGTAGTTCACTCGCAATTTCATAGATGATGAATGAGGTCACCATACTTTCTTGAAAAAATAAATTAAATTAAAAATAAATAAAATACATGGAAAATAAATGAATTATGACCAACTTAGGTTATTTTATCTATAAGTACACTATTCAGAAGAAAATATGTCATAATAGCTTATACAATAGAGTAACTTGGTGATTCATAGTGTTATAATTTCAAGTTTTTGTTTTATAGGCTAAGATAAAACTTGGTAAAATAAATAACACTAATAAAATATATTGAAATTTGATACAAGGCAATAATTTGTATATATATTATAATTTAATATGTAGATATCTAATTAGTCCATGAATACAATTTTCTCATTATTTAGAAAATAAATTAACAGTTGTGTAGCTTGTACTCCTTGTAGGATTCCCAACAGTGGGATCAG
Source organism: Lophiomys imhausi (assembly GCA_907164525.1). Classification (NCBI taxonomy): domain Eukaryota; kingdom Metazoa; phylum Chordata; class Mammalia; order Rodentia; family Muridae; genus Lophiomys; species Lophiomys imhausi. The sequence goes on along the minus strand of CAJQZJ010031962.1, from coordinate 3,932,209 downwards.
GATCTGTCTCTTACTCAGTTGTCTGTCTTTCCTCCTACTGGGTTCCCTTTCTAGCTTTAAAAGAAGTGTAGTGTCTAGTCTTACTGCAATTTGACATGCCATGGCTGGTTGATATCCACTGGAGGCCTGCTCTTTCCTGAAGAGAAACAGAGAGTGACTGGATGGAGGGAGGGAAGAGGTGATGTGTAGGGAAGTGAAGAGGTTGCAAGGAGGGACTGAGAGGAGCCAAGGGAAGAAAATTGTGGTCATGATGTAAAGTAAACAAAATAAAATAAAATATAAAACAAAAAAGAGAAAATATTAAAGTATGGAGATGTTAATTAAATGTTTAAAACTTGAGAAATGACTAATATATTCTAAATTTAAAACTAAATTTGATTCATTTCTTAACTATAACTATGATTTAACTTTCTTTATGAAACTAGTATTATAATAGAAATTAGAAAGATTTTTGATTCATCATTTCAAACACTTTTAAATTCCCTGCATCTGAAAAATTAATTATGAACTTTTGGACATGCCATTTTTCCATTTCACTGTGGATAAAAATCTATTAAGATATCATGTATAAATTCTACAATTGGTTCCTCTGTAGAATTCTCAAGTGAGTTTTGTGATGAATACCCAGTGTATGAATATAATATGGAACATATTAATATACTGCAAAAGATAGTCTCTGACTTTCCAAGTCTGTAAAAATGGCCCACTCAGATGAATTAAATCTGTTATAGTATTTGGCAAAGCTGGTATTCATGATGGCTAATGTGGAGTTAACACATTAATATTGACTTGCTTCTAGTTCTTAGAATTTTCATTCACAAATAGTTAAAATTTATATATCATTCAGAATTATTTCTATGAAAATTCATATAATAATACAATAATAACAAAAAAGCTACTTGTGCTTGTCATCTTTCATAAAGATGATAATTTTGTGTTGATAGGTGTCAAACTTGTTACCTATATATATTTGGGCAGCCATAAGTGAAAGAATGATTCAGAATTTGGAGTCCTGATAATCCAAATTATCAGGTTACTAGAAAGAAAAGTATTTTCCTAGGTTTAATTTACAATTATATTTATTAATCTCAAATTTTTTAAACAACTAAAGAAAGAAAAAAGTTTTTTGAATATATGTGATAGGTATGATAACATGCATGATAATTTATAGACCTAAGTAGGTTAGTAGATATAGATACATATAATATCAAGTATATATACTCATATATATGAAAATAATTAAAATATAAATTGTTATAAAAAGTTAACAGTAGTTTTTCTTCTTTAACAATATTTTTATCCATTCTCCATTCAATCCCTCTTTTTATTTCTAGAAATTTATTTTAATTATGTATATATGTGCATGTTTGTGTGTAGGTAAATATGAGAAATGATGCCAATAGAAGCTGAGTGACTGATGAATCTTCTGGGCCTGGTATAATAGGAGATCCTGATATGGGCACAAACACATCAGTATTTGCAGCATGCAGGGTCCAGTATATAATAAGGCCAAGTCTTTTTTCCACAGAAGCTCATGGATCACTTCATACACTAAAACACCTGGTCATCAAGTAGGAAGATTTCTGGTTGGTTTAAGATTGATTTCTTCATGTTCTGCACCCAAAATATGTGCTGTCTTCAGTAACAGACTCTTACAAAACAGTCATGATGGGTAGCCAAAGGCAGTGACACCAATCTTTGTCCTTTTTGAGAACTTTGTAAACTCCATGATCAGTAACCACTAAAGAGTATTGCATTATTATAGAAAATATTAATATTTATAATTGAAACTTATTAGTGAGATGGAGTTATCCCTTAGCCCACTTATGAATAATAATATAGATACTTAATGGATTTTATCAGACCTTAGCCTGGATTATGCAGTCTTAGCCCATCTAAGCTAGATTTTAATGCTATTTCCCAATAAAACACCACATAATATACATATGTCCCCTGGACTGTTATTCTCCATGCTCTGCTGATGTTTCATATGGAGATATGATTTTCCATCTAAACCATCACATGTTTCCTTGTTCTCCTCTTTTCTTCTCTTGTCCTCCTCCTGCCCTAACAGTCTACAAACCTTCATCTCTCTCTCTCCAATCACAGGCCTCAGCATTTTATTAAAGCCAGTCGGAGACAATGGTGAGCAAGCAAAGTAACAATGTCATTAAGTGTACGTGTATATGGCCTCTGGTAGCAGTTAACTAACATTTAGCATATATAACAAACAAAGCATCCTTTCATCCCACAATTTGCATTGTGATTTTAATTTAGCAATTCATGTCTTTTGGGAGATATATTTACCATTCATGCAGTATAATTCTACTTGAACTCTCTTTGTAAACCTACTATGTGACTCAAATATACTACTGCTTTGCATATACACCGATGGATCAATTTTATACCCCATAAATATTTCCTTAGCAATTTCACTACTGCCACATTCACACTAGCTTGGAAATAGGAACAATCCTAATGCTCTTCATTGGTGAATAGAAAAAGAAGATGTGGTATATACATATCATGGAACACTATTCAGCTATACAGAAAGATAAAATCACACAATTTGCAGGTAAATGAATGGAATTATATTATTCTGAATTATGTACCATCAATGTAAAAAGGGGAACATTATGTTTTCTCTTTGTGTGTGGATGTTTGTTTCAAATCTATATATATGGGAGCATATAATTCAGAGTAATCACAGATAACAGGAAAGTAAAGAAAGGACCCTGATAGGGTGAGAATGAGCAGACACACCATAGGAAGAAATAGTGGTATTCAGTTGCTAGAAAGTGGGAAATGGGACAAAAGGGTGGGATTGAAAAGGATGGAAACACAGAGAGACAGAAAGAAGAAGGTAACGTATTTTCCTTAGTAACTCAGTAATGTTTCATTATATGTCTGTGCCATATTTTTTTTCTTATTCATTCTTCTCTCTGTAGATGGACATGTGGTTCCTATTGCAAATCAAGAAGTTATGAACATGGTTATGTAGATGTCTGTGTAGTGAGATATACTGTTTGATGATAGTATGTCTAAGGATGTCACAGCTGATTCATTTGGCATATTATTTACAGTATGTTAAGCTGTGTCTAGACTGATTTTTCCAATTGTCTGCACAATATTTCACACCTACTGACAGTGCATAAAAGTTCCTTCCTCCACTGTCACATCAACACATGCCTGTGCAAGTCTATATCAAGCCTAAATTCCAACAGGGATGGAATTGATGGTCTTTATGACCCATCTCATCCTTACTTACTAGGTACATTCAGAGGTGGAAGAGTCATTCTTTACTGAAGATGTATCAGATGTTGGATTTCCTATGCTTCCTTGCATGGCTTCACACTCAAAGATTTATGGAGTACTAACTAAATTTAGTGTTCTATAAAACAACAATGGATATTCAATACCAAAGGATAAGCCCTCAAAATATGAGAACAAGTAACTATATACTGATAAAGTAGAATATGTATTTATATTCCTAATACTTGTGTATTTAGGAATATATATGCATACACATATATGCATACAATAACAGTTATGAAAAAGGAAACCATGAATTTGAAAGCGAGCAAATAAAGGTATATGGCAGAATTTGGAAGGCATAAAGGGGTAGGGGAACTGATGTAATCATACTAGAGCACCAAAGATATGAAAGAAGCAATAAAACATTAAAACAAAAGAGATGAAGTTGGAAAACTGATATGTTTTGGGGATAAGAAAAGAGTTAGAGGTGAGAAAGAGGAAGAAAATATAATCACAGTTCATTTTATACATGTATGCATTCACACACACACACACACACACACACACACACACACACACACACACAC
>CAJQZJ010031962.1:3905905-3917602 GCA_907164525.1 Lophiomys imhausi | reverse complement strand
ACTGACTTAGCTTTCATACTAACTTGCATCACTATTATAACCATCTTCTTAGATCTAGAACGCCCTCTTGATTCCTAAACAACTCAAAATTTAGCTATGAGACTCAAGCTGTCTATTCTTCAACCACCTCAGAGAGCTGAGAAGGATAAATATATCTGATTATTTAGGAAGTGCAGGGCCTGAAGCTTCCAATACTAAGAAATGACAAACCAGTGACTACCTGGACAGTTCCCATTTTCTCTCCATACATTCCAGCATCAGTCTTCAGCCTTTTGGTACTGTTTCTCTGACAGACATTTATTGTAGTGATAATCCATGCCTTTAACTTCAGCAGAGACGGGAGGAGCACCATAGAGTTAGTAGACTTATAAATTCTAGAGTTACACGGAAAAGGGTGGTGAGGGTACACACCCTTAAACCCATCATTCAAGAAGAGTACACCCTTAACCCCAACACATTAGAGACAGAAACAGGCAGATCTCAGAGCTCAAGGTCAGCCTGATACAAAACAAAATCTAAATAGAGAAAAACTTCGATCCAGGAGTGGTGGAACACATCTTTAATCCCCTCAGATGGGAACCACAGGTCTCAGATCCCACTAATTAGAATGCAGAAACACACACATAGGATTTGGAAGGACCTAAGTTTAAAAGCTACTTACTAAAGGCCCACTCAATACAAATAAATTGTCCTTCGAGATCTCAAAATATATACACTAAAGCTGGTTTAGCTCCAAAATAACAAAATAATTTCTTCTTTAAACCAGATTGAAAGATAACACTTTATATATTGTCAAAAAACCAAATTTGCTTCAGGAGAAATATTACCTACCCCCCCCTCCCAAAAAAAAAAAAGGAGGGTGATTGTCCCTGAGTGAGGATTAGGGCAGGGCTCTGTTCTTATCTTTCCAGGAGAATCAAAGCATCCATTCAAAGAACCCAGGGACAACTGGACAAAGGAAACCTCAGCAGAAATCAGAATCAGACACCAAAAGAAGACGAGTGACCCAGATGATTCAGCCTGACAGACTCCGTTTCTTAATTATCCTAAACAGTTTTTGTCGGTTGATAGCAAGAGGTCAAAACTTGACATTTCACTTTTAAGTATTACTATGAACAATACCTTTAAGAAACGTTACCCTTAATTTTGTATCAATATACAAAGATCAATACCAATGTAACCCAATACAATCTTAATTTTACATCAATATACATGGGTCAATAACATTGTGGCCAAATATAATCTTAATTTTGTATCAATATACAATGATCAATACAGATGTAGCCCAATACAATCTTAATTTTGCATTAATATACAATGATCAATACCAATTTAGCCAAATATAATATTAATTTTTTATCAGTATACAAAGGTATAAGGCCATATTCAATAATCTGACCTTTTTTCTTGATCTTTCCTATACTATGTCTATGTCCCATTTTTCTCAAGTCTGTTCACTCCTATATAGGAGAGAAAGAAGGATACAGAAAAGAAAAAGAGAGAGTCCCTGGGTCTAACCTCCAAAACCCATTTAACAAGACCATTTAACAGCTTGTAGTCTTTTCCCCTAAATAACAAAATTTTCTATTATCTATCAAATAACCAAAGTGGGGGGAACACCCTCCCCACCTTCTGGGGATGGGACGTTGTTCTCTTAAAATGACTTCCTGCTGATTGAAGAATCTCCAGTGGGAGATGATTGAATTGGTGGTAAGCCTTTCTCTTGGCAAGAAAAACCCCTTGCTTCAACTGTAGACAGACTTCTGTCCAAAAAGGATAAAACTTGGAAGCAGATAAGTCGACAGCCTAGCTCTGCCAAGACAGGGTAGGCAAGTCCTTCATAATTCCTGCTCTACAATCAATGTCTGTCAGAGAAACGGGGCCAAATGGCTGAAGATTGATGCTGTAATGTATGGAGAGAAAATGGGAACTGTCCAGGCAGCCACTGGTATGTCATTTCTTAGTTTTGGAAGCTGCAGGCCCTGCACTTCCTATATAATCAGATATATTTATCCCTCTCTGGTCTCTGACGTGGTTGAAGAATAGATAGCTAGAGTCTCATAGTTAAATTTTGAGTTGTTTAGGAATCAAGAGGGTGTTCTGGATCTAAGAAGATATTTTTAAAATTATGAGGCAAGTTAGTATGAAAGCTGAGTTACATATAGAACTTTAAACTCATGGAGATGGTTAGATAGTAGAATGTTAAAGTCAGGTGCCAAATACATATGGACTGGACACAGGGAATGTATGCTAAGCCATAAAACTCTTATAATTTTGGCCTATTTATTTCTGTTGTTTTGTATTGTATTCATAGTTATAAGAAAAAGAACCATTTTTTGGACTGAAGGAGAGAGCTGTTGGTGGGAAAAAGAAATACCTTAAACTAAAAAAAAAAAAAAAGAAGGGAAGAGGATGGGGGTTGAGGGGGAGGAGGGTGGAAGGGTGGGACTGGAGGGGGGAATAGGGAGGGGATTGTGATTGAGATGTAACTTGAAGAAATAAAAAATAAATTATTAAAAACATGAATAAACTAAAAAAAAGAAATTAAACACTTTCTAAACTTCAATGGACATGCTTAGACATTAAAACCAAATTTATGGGACACAATAAAAGCAATGCTAAGAGGAAACTTCATAACACTAAGAATTTTCATAAAGAAATTTGAGATATCTTACACTAGGGGTTTAAAAGAACATCTGAAAGCTCTAGAACAAAAAGAATCAAATACATTCATAAGAATAGATGACAGGAAATAATAAAACTCAGGGTTGAAACTAACAAATCAGAAGCAAAGAAAATAATACAAAGAATCAAAGACACCAAGAGTTAGTTCTTTGAGAAAGTCAACAGGATATACAAACTCTTAGTCAAGCTAACTAAAAGACAACTGGGGAATACACAAGTTAACAAAATCAAAATGAAAAAGGGGACAACAACAGACACTAGGAAATTTAAGAATCATTAGGTCTTACTTCAAAAGTCTGTACTCCACAAAATTGGAAAATGTAAATGAAATGGATGGTTTACTTACAAAAATTAAATAGAGATCAGGTAAATAATTTAAATAGTTCTATAAACCCTAAGGAAACATAGGCAGTCATTAAATTCTCACAACCAAAAATAATAAATAAATAATATAAACAATAAAGCCCAGGGACAGATATTTTTAGTGGAGAATACTACCAGACTTTCAAAGAAGAGTTAATTATTAGTACTCCTCAATCTATTCCACAAATTGAAAATAGAAGAAACACTGCCAGTTTCATTTTATGATACCACAAACACCATGATACCTAAAACACTCAAACAAGAAAGAGAATTTCAGACAAAATTTTCCTTATGAACATTACTCAATAAAATACTTGAAATCCAAATCTGAAAACACATCAAAATGGCACCCTGATTCTACTTCAAGCACATGATAAGCATCGAGGAATCTCCATTTGGAGATGACTGCATTAGTGGCAAAGTAGCCACTGGGCAAGAAAAAGCCCTTGCTTCAACTGTAAACAGAATACTGTCTGAAATCAACAAAACTTGGAAGCAGGTAATTCAACAGCATAGCTCTGCCAAGACAGGGTTGGTAAGACCTTTGTAATTCCTGCTTTACAATAAATGTATGTCAGAGGTAGTGGGTCAAAAGGCTGAAGATAGATGCTTCAACGTTATAGAGAGAAACTGGGGACTGTCCAGACAGCCAGTTGTCTATCATTTCTTAGTTTTGGAAGGTGCTCGCTCTGCACTTCCTGATTATTCAGACATATTTATCCTTCTCAGGTCTCTGACGTACTTAAAGACTAGATAGTCATAGTCTCAAAGTTAAGTGGTAAATTGTTTAAGAATTAAAAGGATGTTTTATGTCAAAGAAAAGTTTTAAGTTGGTAATGCAGGGTAGAATGAAAATTAAGTTAGATATATAACTTTAAACTCATTGAAATAGATAAATAATAGAATATTCTTATTAGTTGTCAAATATGTATGGACTGGATATCATGCCTGATAGATTTCATAATTGTTTCCTTATTGCTAAAAAAGGGATATAACTATATTTGAAAAAAAAATAAAAGAATGCCTCCAGTGCAAAAGGAAACAACTAATGAACTGAGGGGGCTTGATGTGTGTGGGTCACCCCTCACTGAGAAGAAGGAGAGAAGGGAGAGGGGGAAGAGAGTGGGTGGGTGGGACCGGGAGGGTAGGAGGGAGGGGACTGTGATGGAAATGTAACTTGATTTTATAACTGGCCACAATTTGGTGGTTGAAATAAACTGGCCTTATGAACTGACAAAGTTAGGTGCAACAGACACTAAGCCTGAAAGGGAATGCCTGCTGTGACTACTGTAAATCAGATTATTTCACATGGACCTACACTAAGAATATTAATATCCTTTTAAGGAAATTAAAATAGATTTTACATTATAGGTTTTAGATGATAGGATTCAGGTATTTAATAGCAGTTTTATAGATACTAATAAATATGTGCTATAAATAAAAAATATTCCATTACAGGGCTGAAAATGTAATTAGGGAAACAACACCCCTCACAATAGCCACAAATAAAATACCATATCTTGGTGTAACTCTAACAAAGGAAGTAAAAGACACAATGATAAGAACTTCAAGTCTCTGAAGAAAGAAATTGAAGATGATATCAGAAGATGAAAAGATATCCTATGCTCAAGGATTGGTAGCATGAGCATGGTAAAAATTACCATTTTACAAAAAATGAACAAAGATTCAATTTGTTTCTCATTAAAACTCCAACATAATTATTTTTAAAGACCTTGGAGAGCAATTCTCAACTTCAAAAATAATAATCCCAGGATAGTTAAAACAATACTGTACAATAATAGAACTTCTGGAGGTATCACTATCTCTGATTTCAAGGTATACTACAGAGTAATTTTGATAAAAGACCACATGATATTGACATATAAACTGAAAGGTTGATCACTGCAATAAAATCAAAACCCAGAAATTAACCCACACATATATGGTCACTTGATTTTTGACAAAGAACTAGAAACCATACAATGAAAATACAAAGGCAAAATAATATACTGGATGGCTGCATGTAGAAAAATGTAAATATATCCATATTTATTACCCTGCGCAATGAGCGACCCAACTGGAGACCTATCCCATGAGATAAAGCCAACCCCTGACACTAATAATGATACTCTCCTGTGCTTAAAGACAGGAGCTTAGCATAACTGTCTTCTGAGAGGCTTCATCCAGCAGCTGATGGAAAAGGATACAGAGACCCACAGCCAAGCAATAGGTGGAGCCTGGGGAGTCTTGTTGAAGAGTGGCAGGAAGGATTGAGGGAACCGAAGGGGTCAAGGACACCACAAAAAGATCTACAAAGTAATTCATTGGCGCCCATGCGTGCTCCCAGAGACTGAACCACCAACCAAAGAACATTTATGGACTGGACCTAAGCCTCCTGCACACGTGTAGTGGATGTCCGGCCTGTTCCTCATGTAGGTCTCCTAACTGTGTCTGACTCTTATTGCCTGCTTTGGATTCCTTTTCCATACTTGGCTGCTTTGTCTGGCCTCAGTGGGAGAGGATGTGCTTAGTCCTACTGACTTGATGTACTAGAGTGGGAGCCTCTCCTCTAATGAGAAGGGGATAAGGGAATGTAGGAAGGGCTTGTGAAGGCAGGAGAGGGAAGAGAGGAGGGAGTAGGGCTGCCATAGGTAAAGTGGAATAAATAAATTAATGAAAAAATATTCTCATATTACATGTGAATTTGTTAAGGTCTCTTCATCAAATGTTTAATTATGTCCCCTTTTAGTTTTTTACTCAAAGTGTAAAAATCATCAAATAACCTTGTGTGTGTTTGCAGGCCTCATGTGGTGTTGTGGAGCTGCACTTATCTACCATATATGAGGTCTTGGATTTGAAGCCAATGTTACAAATACAGTTATATAAATGTAAATACATAAATACATAAGTAAGTAATTATCATTTCTTCAGGGCAAATTATTTTCTTTTGGAGATATTGAAATTATTTTAATCATTGATTTAAGATATACTTAAAGTTTCATGAACATAAGTTGTTTTTGAAAAACTACAATATCCCGGCCATTTGATTTTACCAATGAAGACTCAGGAGCCAAAGTGTGGGTTGAAAGCCTGCTAGCTCAGAGAGGCAGAAAAAGTACCCAGCTAATCTTCCTATTTAGCTGAAAACCCTAGAGGAAAAAGTTCAGAGCTAAAAAATTCTTTTCCTTCTCTTAACTGTATTAAATACCCTACAGTCCAATGTCTCTCCTTTCTGTTTAGTCCCTGTCAGCTAACTTCTTGCTCCTCCTCTTGACCTAGTTTTAACTTTATTTAATCCTGTGCATAGAAAAGTCTTGGACTAAGGTCTGTGCTTAGAACTGAGCCACACCATAACCATTTGTATACAATAAACAAAAAGTTTTAGGATTAAAGGCCGAGCTATCCCACAATTAGACATACTTTGGAGGTTCACAATGTGATCAAGTATTCTACAAAAACATATTTTTCAATATTTAAAGAAATCTTGAAATTCTATATTCCTAAACACCAACTAGTTTAGCAGAGAGAAAATAAGTTACTAACACTTGTTCAGATGTTCAGTTAGGATAATACTCTAGGCAATGTGCCTCAGGGGAGTGCACCAACCTACAATGACAGAAAGGAAAATTCAACCTATCACCTTTTCATGTCTCAGTCCCACATATGTTCATTAAAGCAAATATCTAAAGAGCATTTGTGTCTTAAAAATATAACAACAAAAACTTAACTTACACATATTTCAGTGTCCAATAAGTGTCTAATACTATGTCCTGAGGAAGTATCTTTAACCTGCAAAATCATTGAAATCAAAATGAATATCCCAGAGAAATTTAAATTAGGCATTCAATCATCACATATTTGAAACAAATAACAGCAAAAGAATCTCAAGTTAAAGTGTAGCATTTAAATTAAAAGTTAGAATACAATTACTACTGTGCATGAATTATAGAAAAGATAGAATACATCACTTTTAAAAGAAAATCATGTTGTGAATTTTGTTTTGAACATCAAATTTTCACATTTAGCTGGTGTGTTTCTGAATGCACAAATAGTATCAATGTTGAGATAAAAGGTAATTGGCTTTATTGGTTTTCATTGCAATTAATGAAAATGAGTTTTTTGTTACAAAATACATATTTTAAAATGTCAACATTCACCAGGAATGTATACACCTGAAACTTGATTCTATTTGTAAAGAGTATTAAATGCAATCAATGACATTTAAAGTGCTTTACTTATTTCACATGTAATAAGAAGTTCTGGAAATGAGCAGCTACTCTAGGATTCTTACTATTGCTTTGTGCTAGTAACAATATATTTTCACTCATATTTTTAAAAATAAATTTACCTGTTCTCTGTGTATATCATCTTCTCTTAAATATAAAAAGAAGAGGAAATAGTGATCAGTGCAATAGAAATATATTTATTTTATTTAAATGTTATAGGATAATGGCTTCCAGCAAATAAAATGAGTACTGGGCACAGTAGTGACCCAGTTAATCATAGGAAATATATTCTAGCACCTTTAGTAGATGATTGAATATGTAAGTAGCACCAAACAATACATGTATTATTTATTTCTTATGCATGAATCTATAATAATAGATTTCCTTGGAATCTAAATCATCAAAACCCATACTTTGTCCCTTGGCTAGTATTTTAAAATATTTATTTTATTTTTCTCAATTATGAACATGTGTGTATGCATGATCACACAGAGTTTTTTTTTTTTTTTTTAACCAGGATGGTTTTATAGAGACAGGTTGTAGAGAGACATGTGTTTGAAGAAAGAATGAACCAGGGGATTAGAAGGAATCAGAAAATTAAAACAGATTGACAGAATTAGTTTGAGGCCAGACAGGGTATTTGGTAAAAAGCTAAGAGAAGCCTGTTTAAATAAGTCAGCTTTGTATGGAGTTTAGGCCAGACAAGTTGAGGTGAACTAGCCAGTGAGAGTTCAGAAAACAACTAGAAATGCTTGGGAATAGTTTTTATCTCATTCCCTCATTTAATGAAATAAAAAAATTAACAATTTGTTCTTATAGATATACCCTTATAGACTTACCTTTACAGATTTATCCTTAAAGACTTACCCTTAAGTGTATGTGTACGTGTATGTGCATGCACATGCAAATACACACACACACACACACACACACACACACACACACACACACACAAGTCCTATACTTCCATACTTTAGAATGTGTACTTATTAGGAAATAACATTTGTACAGACATTAATTATCTAAGCTAGGCAGTAGAGGCCCTTTGTCTACATCATGAACATCCTGAATAGAAGAGATGCATAGGGAGTTAAAAACAAGACTGAATTTGAAGTGTCTGAAGGCAAAATATTCTCGAGATTATTAGAAGAATCCTCTTGATAACCTGGAGAGCATGTGGCCCTTAATATATATTACTATTATTGTTATCATCATCATTATTTTTGACAACTGGGACTAGGACAATTGGGACATCATTATTTTTGCCAAAAGTCTGACAAAATACATTTCTGTTGTTTCTGGCAGTCGAGTATGCCTCACTTACTACTGCAGCCCAAGAAAACTAGTATATTTCTTACTCAACGTCTATCACTAAATTTTGACTAAAGCTTTAATAAATGGTCTTCACATCATCCATTCATATATATGTTCACATATATTTTTGCAGTAGGTATGTTTGACATGTTCTGCCTTTAAACTCTGAGATTTGCCTGGTGACATCATCATGAGTTGGTTTTCTCATTTTGTGTTCATGGTATTACTCCAGTAGGTGTCAGTCATCTTTCCCCCCTATTTTTTTGTGTATTACTAATAGCTAGTATATGGGAGTATCACAGGATCCAGGATGTTTGGGGACAGTCATATTCACACAAGAAATTCTCAAAAGATGAACGATAGAAACTAGTGAATAAATGCCTCTTTTCTAAGTTCTTAGATGGACAGTTCTACAAAATATTTTATTCTTTTGTGAAGGTTTTCATACTGAATATTAATTTTCCACAGTTGTAACAAATTTAATACAACATTTCTCAATTTTCTTTCCTTCCAGGTTCACGAGCCTACTCTGTCACTTTGCCACCAGTCAAGTCCACAGGATGCTGTTTCCTCCTAGAAAAGCTAGCTTACAGTGGTTTCATATTTCAGACTCTAAAGCACATGACAAATGGAACTATTTAGTTATATTCTAGTGTTTGATGAAATAATTTTTCCTTAACTTTTGATATAGCTTTTAATCTAAATGATTAATTTTGAATTAACATTGCTGTTCTTTAAGAAGTTTTCTTTTTGTTACTTTGACCTAGAGTACATGTGTCAGGAATTGCTTCTTCTGGAAATAAAAGGTATTTGAGTGATTTGTTGTTTTGTTTGTGAAAGAATATAAGCTGCTTTTTCTAAAACATCACCTTGGACTATAATGCATAGTTTCAAGCCTGAGAAATTGTCATTTATTAATGATCAAGAGAACTTGCTGATGAGTTATAAAACACAAGACTAGAATGTCTCAATTCAGTCACATAAATGTTTTTGAATCCTGGAACATACTTATTATTTAGGTTTTAGTTCTATATAGCTACATATATGTGAATATATATATATATATTTATATGTAAACATGAATATATGAACATATATTCCCCTTGACTTATTGCTTTGTTTGTAGTCTATATATCTGCATATTCATATGGATATTTATATATGGGTATAAATATGCAAATATGAATATAAATGCATATATTCATCATACTCTTCCATTCAATTATATGCTAATTAGTCTGTTCTCATGAATTCACATGGGATACCTTCCACAGAAACCATTTAGGATAGTTGATTTAGTTTGGGATTTCAAAATGCAAGTCTCAGTTTTTGTTGCTTGTTGGAACGTTTGTTACTCAACTTGGATATTTTGTCTTTTACATGTTTGTTCGGGTGGGAATTTCCAGGACAAAAACTTCAACTTATCCCCTACTCCCCTTAGCTCCCCACCCTCCACTTCTGCTCCAGCCAGAGGCCCTCAAATAGGACAAAGAGGTTCTCATCAGAAGCCTTTCTGCTAGAAGCCCAGCTTACAAAAGACACTTCAAAACATTGGACAAAGCAAACACTTAATTACAGATTGCAGTGAAGACAGGATTCAGGACACATCTACTCAACCCTAAACCTACTCCAATACTTTATCAAGCAACCTGCCTCCCAGCACTCTGCTACGAAAAGCCCCTAACCCAACCCAGGCCAGAGACTTCATGGATCTTCTACTGTGAGACCATGAATTCCCCAGGGAGAGGCTAATCCCTTAATGAATCTGCCTTTTACTTTATAATTCAGCTATATTAGAATTATTGCAGCAACATCAAGAATCCATTTAATGTTTATGTGGAAGTATCAGGCAATACAAAAAAATTGTAGCTTAGGTACAGAAACAGTGACGCTTTGATTAGTATTTTTAGAATTCATGCACGTATTATTCTCTTGATTTTTTTAGTTACAAATACAAACAAACAAACAAGAACAACAATAACAACAAAACTGTGTAATCCAAATTTGTTAGTCATTCACAATGGTATGACTATTCTAATAAGATGTTTAAATTGCCAAAAAGACAAACTGAAAAAGCCTGCTCACTCAAAACGCTATTGTTATTTGTAATATTTTCCTTCCTGTCCTGTAGTCATATCACAGTAACAGCCATGGGAAACTATTAACATTTTCTATAGCACACGTTCATTCACACTGTGAAGATTGAGACACTAAGAGTAAAACATAATACAGTGTTCCAGTGTTCCACATTGGAGCTCCTTCACATGTGACTTGCACCTGTGACAGAAGCACACTGCAGTAATTGCATTGCTGATGTATTTAATTTGCAGGTTGGGTGACTAGAGAAGTGTGTTTCAAAGTGTTCAGCCTTGTTAACAATTAAGTACAAGCTGGAGGATTTCCACATGCAGGTGAAGCCAGCAGCTGTTTTCAGCTCTGATTTGCAAGTAAGGAAATAACTTTCTTTCTCTCTTATTTTTCTGACAGCTAACATATTTACAGGACAAATGTAAAATACTAACTCCATTAGGAATACATTTCACTCAACTATATGACTAAGTAGGGTGACTCCAAACAACAACAAACCAATTTTTTCCATCTTTCACAGATGCCAGGTGATGCTTTCCCCACACTAAGTGATGCTAGCCTATCTCATGTTTACAAGACACTCTCATGGTTTCGGTCAGATATGATTTGCCTACTAGTATGGTATTGATATGAAGATTTGTGACCAGTACATTTGTTGTGAACACTGCTACCAAATCCTTCTCCAGGCTTCTCAGTCTGTTCTCACATGTGAGGACTACATAATTGGCTGTAGAATAAACAACATGGTAAATTTCATAGCACGTGCAAATCTTTCAATGCTCTCCAAAGTAAACAGGTGTTTTGTGGATGTCACTGCAA
The DNA here is from genome assembly GCA_907164525.1 of Lophiomys imhausi. NCBI lineage: Eukaryota > Metazoa > Chordata > Mammalia > Rodentia > Muridae > Lophiomys > Lophiomys imhausi. The sequence continues at coordinate 3,906,107 of CAJQZJ010031962.1, read as the reverse complement.
TAACATATACTTGTATAAATGTCAATAACCATAATACTTTGTGCAAAGTTTGCTTTGTTTTCATCATTTCACTTTACTGGAACATACAGAAATAAACATTATTTTATGATGATGTGTTTCCTCTAAGAGATTAGAAATCCTATCATTTTTTTAAGAATTTGATTCTATAAATGTATGATTATTTCCTTTGGGTGTTTTTTTT
>CAJQZJ010031962.1:3873552-3904699 GCA_907164525.1 Lophiomys imhausi | reverse complement strand
ATATATATATATATATATATATATATATATATATATATATATATATACACATCATATACACATAACTATATCATCACAAAAATCATAACAATAATAATAATAATAATAATAATAATAAAATAACATAGGAACTAAAAGTAAATAAAAGCAAGATAAAATTCAAGTTTCTCCATATCTTCAATAAAACTTAAAATTGTTTGTGGATTTTTGTCATAGTCATGTCAGTGAGTGCTGTTCGCTGATGATAAGAAAAGAGGAGCTGGAAAAGAAAGGCTAAAGACAGCATATGGTCCATCTCTCTGACAGCCCGACAGACTATTGTAAAAACCTAGACTCAACTTTGCTGATCCAACAGAGGGCTCATATCCATAACGTATAAGGAACTTAAGAAATTAAACACCAAAAAAGCAAATAATCCAACTAAAAAATGGGAAACAGCTAAACCGAGAATTCACAAAGGAGGAATCTCTAATGGCAGTGAGACATTTGCAGAAATGCTCAACATCCTTAATCATCAGAGAAATGCAACTCAAGACAACTCTGAGATTCCATCTCACACCTGTCAGAATGGCGAAGATCAAAAACTCAAATGACAGCATATGCTGGCGAGGTTGTAGAGAAAGGGGACCACTCCTCCATTATTGGTGGGAGTGCAAGCTTGTACAACCACTATGGAAATCAGTCTGGCGATATCTTAGAAAACTTTTAATAGCTCTACCTCGAGAGCCAGCCATACCATTTCTGGATATCCACTCAACACTCAACTGATTCCTCACCAAACCACAAAGACATATCCTCATCTATGTTCATAGCAGCCTTATTTGTAATAGCTAGAAGCTACAAACAACCCATATGTCCTTCAATTGACAAATGGATTAAAAAATTGTGGTACATTACCCAATGGAATACTACTCAGCTAACAGAAATAAGGAAATCATGCAATTTGCAGCCAAATGGATGGAACTAGAAAAGCTCATCCTGAGTGAGCTAACCCAGATTGAGAAAGATGCACATGGCATCAGCTCACTTATAATTGGATTTTAGCCATATAATACAGGATAACTATCCTACAACCAACACACCAAAAGGATCAGGAACATACACTTTGTTACCTATTAGTGGGACAATTTGCCCTGGGGTGCTTCCATGTAGGCCTCCAGTGCAAGAGGAAGCTCTTAGCTCTCATATGACTGTTGAACTGAGAGGGGCTGAAATGTAGGGACACTCTGAATCTGAGGAGTGGGATGGGTGGAAGAGGGAGGAGAAGGTGGGAGGGTGGAACCAGGTGGGGTAGAAAGAGGGTACTATGATGGAGATGTAACTTGAAGTAATAAATAAACATTAAAAAATAACAGAATTTTTTAACCCTAGGTGGGAAAATATGCATTTCAAACAGCTCTTAGCCAGGAGAATGTCAGTTAGCTATACTATCATTTACACTATAGTTTTGAAACTTCTTTTGGGTGGTTTCAACTGTGATAAACTGAGAAGGAATCTGGGCCACCTTCGCACATAAATACACAACTTGCCAAGTAAATATCCACATGAACTTTCTAAAAAATACACAAATAAAATCCATTGTGATGCTAACCCCTTTTGGAGAACTCTATCCTACAGAGTTCTTTTATAGTACTTGTTGTCTTATTTGCTTTGATAAATTAAGTTCTCTGTAAATTTCTGGTATTGCAAGTGTCTTCCATATGTGTCTAAAGCATCTCTCGGGGAACGTAAATTTCTGTAGCTATTATCAAACACAATGTTACAATTATTCAGTAGGCCCACGTACAGTGGTGACCTCTGACACCTAAATTACACTTTCGTGTACATATAAAAGAAAATAAAAATATGTCAACAAAAATCCTTGAGTCAAGCATTCACAGCAGTTTCAATTTTTTTTCTGTTAAATAGAAAGTAGAGGCATTTCTACTGTCTATTGTGTGACCAGTAGATGAACAACAACAAAAAAATGGCCAATCTAACTCATAAAATAGCATTCAGCTATTAATAAAGAAATGTACTGCTATAGATAAAGCTTGTCATCATTATGACAAATAATGGAAACCAGAGTACATGGCCATGTTTTAGGAGTCCAATTATGTGAACTATAGACAACCTGTTTATCTATCAAGAGAATTAATAAGTTAATGGAAGTTAGAGACTGTGGCGTGTAGAGAAAGAAAAAATAAATAATGGTTAATGGATACAGGTATATCTTTGCTATTAATAAAGTGTTCTATAATGATGAGTGAGGGAGAGGTGTCAAACTTTGCATATATATTAAAATGAATTATATATATCTGTAAATGTTAATATTACATTAATTACATTTCATCGAAAAGAATGTAGGTACTGAAAAGTCCTACAAGAAGAACTGAAATATTGATGCAAACAAGTCAACACTAAAAGTGATCATGTATCTCATACACATAAAATGGAAGATCCAGTATTACTAATGGTCCTACTATACAAAACAGTCTGTAGGTTAAATGCAAATTTATCAATGTCTTTTCAATGACCTTCTCTAGGAATAATGTCATTGTGTAACTCAAATGCCAATTTCTGTACCCAACAAATCTGGCTGCAATCCTTGTTTTGATAATCTCATGTTTCAATGCTGAGTATATACTGCTCCCCAATTGTCGCCTGATAATGCCAGTAAAGCGGCTTACAGAAAATCACTGAGCAGAGAAGAGAATAGGGCAGGACTTCCTGTCCTCCAAGAGAAGATGAGTCAAAGAAAGGAAATAAGAGGATTCAGTGAGAGCCAGATCCAGATCCAGAAGAGACATAAGAGAGCCAGCTAAAGCAGGAAAATCACAGAGTACAAGAATCTCTGGAATTTACTCTGGGTAGAAGCCATATTACCTTAGTGGGTTAAGAGCAGAGTAATAACTGCTCAGTGTTTGTGTTGCAAAGCCTGTTTAACAAATAAAATAATAGACTCGATTATTTGAGTAATAGCCAGGTTAAGAGAGAGAATGTAAAATAAACATAATTACATAAACTTATATTTATACCCTCTTTCACAGAACTAGACAAATTACCAAAATGTGTAAGGAATAGCAAAATAAAACAAAAACAATCACACAAAAAGATAGAGAGATGCATTATGATACCTTATCTTAAAGCATAATTCCAGCTGTACTAATCCAAACAGCGTGCTACTTACAAAAAAAGCAAATATTTACACAACATAATAGCCTGGGGAAAGTAAAAGGAAAATCAAATATCTATTATGAAATTATTTAAACAATTTGGTGTTTGTAAAAAATTAGTACTTGCTTGAAGAGATGTAAACTGGGTTTACTATTCTGCATCCTTAAAGGAATAATTAAAACCAAACTACAGTCTTTTTAAAAATATCTATTTATCAGGCTGGAGAGGTGGCTCAGAGGTTAAGAGCACTGGCTGTTCTTCCAGAGGTCCTGAGTTCAATTCCCAGCAACCACATGGTGGCTCACAGCCGTCTACAAGAGATCATTTGCCTGGGCATATATGTAGAGCAAATACTGTATACATAATAAATAAATAAATGTTTTTTAAAAATATCTATTTATCAATTCAACTTATATCTTCATCACAGTTTCCTCTGTCCACCTCTCCCACTCGGTCCCACCCACCCACCCTCTCCCCATTCTCCCACCTATCCTACTCCTCTGGTGTGGGGTTCCTCTACATATCAGACCTCTTCAGTTCAGCAGTCATATGAGGGCTAAGAGCTACCCATTGCACTGGGGACCTACAAAGAAGTTCCACTATGGCAAAGTATCCCCCCAACTGGTAAAAAAAGTCTGTATTCCTGCTCTTTTTGGTCTGTTGGTTGAAGGATAGTTATCCTGTAGTATATGTCTAAAATCCAATTATAAGTGAGTAGAAGCCATGTGCATCTTTCTGAGTCTGGGTTATCTCACTCAGGACAAGTTTTTCTAGTCCCATCCATTTGTCAGCAGATTGCATGACCTCCTTGTATCTGATGGCTGAGTAGTATTCCATTTTCCATTGTGTAAATGTACCACAGGGTTTTTGTTTCTTTGTTTGTTTGCCATTTCTTCAGTTAGGGACATCATACCAAAATCAATATATACATTCAATGCAATTATTATCAAAATGCCAACATAATTTTTAAAGACCTTGAAGGAACAATTTTCAACTTCATATGGAATAACAAAAAAAAAAATAGCTAAGTCAATCCTGTACAGAAAAAAAAAATCAAGCAGTATCACCATCCCGGATTTCAAGATATATAATACAGACCAATAGTAATAAAAACAACATGGTACTGGTATAGAAACAGATCAGTGTTCCATTGTAGCCTCTCTGGGTCGGCAGTACTTCTAACAAATTTGCTGTAGCTAGGGATCAGGACTGTGGTTATGGTCCTCCCAAGCTACACTTAGGGGGTGGGATCTCAGGACTGGACAATGGAAAATATAGTACATGAAGCATGAGATGATACTTTGCTAAGAAAAGCAATGTGGTGAAAAGTCATCTAAGACATACACCTAGCATCATATATTGGGCCAGATTAAGACACATCTACCAAGAACTGGAGACATGGCTCAATGGTTAAGAATAATTAGTGCTCTTGCAGGAGACCCAGGTTCAGTTCCCAGAACACATAAGGTGGCTCACAACCATTTAGAACTCCAGTTATAGGGAATTTGATGCCTTTTACTGATCTCAAAGGGTTCCACACTCAGCTATGGTATAGAGACATACACTCAGACACATTGCATAAAATAAAATAAATATATTTTAAAAAGAAAAAGAAACAGATCAGTGGATCAACTAAATTGAATCAAAGGTCCAGAAATAAACCCACACACCTATGGCCACTTAATTTTTGACAAAGGAGCCAAAACCATACAATGAAAAAAGGACAGCATCTTCAACAAATGGTGCTGATCTAACTAGATATCAACATGTAAAGAAGTGTAAATAGGCCCGTATTCATCACCTTGCACAAAACTTAAGTCAAAGTGGATCAAAGAGCTTAACATAAAGCCCAACACACTAAATCTAATAGAAGAGAAAGTGGGAAAAACCCTTGAACTCATTGGCACAGGTGAAAGTTTCCTGTACAGAACACCAATAGCTCAGGACCTAAGACCAAAAATCAATAAATGGGGCCTCATGAAACTGAGAAGTTTTATATGTCAAAGGACAATGTCACTAGAAAAACGTGGCAACCTACAGATTAGGAAAATATCTTTACCAATCCCACATTCGACAGAGAGCTAATATCCAAAATTTATAAAGAACTCAAGAAATTAAACACCAAGAAACCAAATAATCGAATCAAAAAAAAAAATGGGAAACAGAGCTAAACCGAGTATTCACAAAGGGGAATTCACATTAGAGATTTCTTTTTTTAATTTATTATTTTATTTATTCAAGTTACATCTCAATCATAATCCCCTCCCTACTCCCCCCTCCAGTCCCACACTTCCATCCTCTTCCCCCTCAACCCCCCATCCTCTACCCTTTTTTTTTTAGTTTGAGGTATATCTTTTCCCCCCAACAGCTCCCCCTTTCAGTCCAACAAATGGTTCTTTCTCTTATAATAATAAATACAATACAATACAACAGAAATAAATAGGCTGCAACTATGAGAGTTATATGGCTTAGCATACATTCCCAATGTCCATTCCATATGTATTTGGCACCTGACTTTAACATTCTACTATCTAACCATCTCCATGAGTTTAAAGTTCTATATCTAACTCAGCTTTCATATAACTTGCATCACAATTTTAAAAATATCTTCTTAGATCCAGAACACCCTCTTGATTCCTAAACAACTCAAAATTTAACTATGAGACTCTAGCTATCTGTTCTTCAACCACATCAGAGACCTGAGAGGGATAAATATATCTGATTATATAGGAAGTTCAGGGCCCGCAGCTTCCAAAACTAAGAAATGACATACCATGGCTGCCTGGACAGTTCCCATTTTCTCTCCATACATTATAGCATCAATCTTCAGACATTTTGCCCCATTTCCCTGACAGATATTGATTGTAGAGCAGGAATTATGAAGGACTTGCCTACCCTGTCTTGGCAGAGCTAGGCTGTCGACTTACCTGCTTCCAAGTTTTGTCCTTTTTGGACAGCATTCTGCCTACAGTTGAAGCAAGGGGTTTTTCCTGCCAAGAGATAGGCTTGTCACTAATTCAACCATCTCCTACTGGAGATTCTTTGATGCTCATCTTCTACTTGGAGTAGAATAGGGGTTGCTGTCAGGTGCTGACATGTCTCGATATCAAAAACTCTTAAGTTAAGAAAACATCTTTGAATGCCATATTCTGCAGATCTCTTGAGGTTTTTGAAGACACCCTATCTATCTCTTATATTTAGGTAAGGAACTGTTGCTTGTCTCTTAGGAAGTCATTTTAAGAGAGCGACGTTCCATCCCCAGAAGGTGGGGAGGGTGTTTTCCCCCCTTTTGGTCATTTGATGGATAATAGAAAATTTTGTTATTTAGGGTAAGAGACTACAAGCTGTTAAATGGTCTTGAAAAAAGGACAGATTATTGAATATGCCCTTATACCTTTGTATATTGATACAAATTAATATTATATTTGGCTAAATTGGTATTGATCATTGTATATTAATACAAAATTACGATTGTATTGGACCACATCAGTATTGATCTTTGTATATTGATACAAAAGTAAGATTATATTTGGCCACAATGGTATTGACCCTTGTATATTGATGCAAAATTAAGATTGTATTGGGCTCCATCGGTATTGATCTTTGTATATTGATACAAAATTAAGATTATATTTGGCCACATTGGTATTGATCTTTGTATATTTATACAAAATTAAGGGTAATGCTTCTTAAAGGTATTGTACCTAGTAATGCTTAAAAATGAAATGTGAAGTTTTGGCCTTTTGCTACCAACCATCATAAACTGTTTAGGATTCTTTAGAAATGCAAACTAATAGTCATGCAATCATGTCATTTTGTTAGTTACTATGACAGTCTATCACAGTTATTTTCTAAGCTAATCACATTAGAGATTTATAATGGCCCAGAGACACTTGAAGAAATGCTCAACATCCTTAATCACCAGAGAAATGCAATTCAAGATGACTTTGAGATTCCATCTCACACCTGTCAGAATGGCTAAGATCAAAAACTCAAATGACATCACATGCTGGCGAGGGTGTGGAGAAAGGGGAACCCTCCTCCATTGCTGGTGGGAGTGCAAACTTGTACAACCACTATGGAAATCAGTCTGGTGATATATTAGAAAACTTGGAATAGCTCTACCTCAAGACCCAGCCATACTGCCCCTGGGTATTCATCCAAACAATTCCTCACCAAACCACAAGGACATCTTCTCAAATATGTTCATAGGAGCTTTATTTGTTATAGTTAAAACTGCCATCTACAGTCTTAAATATTACCTGAGAGTATGAGGCAAAGGAGAGAGGGAATTTTTCAGTATTTTGTATTTTGGGGAAGAAAAGGAATCAAAAGCACAGGAATCAAAATTTAAAAGGTACTATGTAGAATCACATCAAGCTAAAAAAAAATGCCCTTCATGGAAAAGCAGATAACCATAAAAGTGAAAATTTAACTTATAGAATGTGAGAATACATATGCATTCTTTCCTCTAACAAGAGATTTATTTATATACAGGGAAAGAAAGAAATTCTAAATGATAAATAAAAATTGAAAATAGAATCCATGATTTTAACTTACAATACATCTACACAGACATTGTTCTATTAATTAATAATGTATACTTTAAAATATGTAAAATTATTTTGTTTTTGAAATAACAATATCAATACATTATTTCTCCTTCCCTATTTTCCTATGAAACCGTCTTCTTTATCTCTTTCAAATACATGGCCTCCTTTTTTTGAATTCCTATTTCATAAGGAATTAACATTCATAGCACGTACATGGAAAGAATTTCAGTATGACTAGTCACAAGCAGGATTGAAGTAGCCCCCTTGAGCTATCACTTCCCTCACAAAAAGAGAATAAGAAGGTTATTACCAAAAAGGAAAAGGAAGTTGCACATGGCAAAGCACACCTGCTATTTCAGCAATTATGTGACTTAGAGGATCAGGTGTGTGAGGTTGTAGTGGTTACATAATGAGATATTGTACACACATAAAATAATTTTTTAAAAAATGAAGAAACTATGGATGAGTAAGTGGGGATATGGGAACACCCTGCATACTGTTAGAGGGAATGTAAATTCGTACACTCATTACATATAGCCATATGGAGGTTCCTCAAAAATGAGAAGTGTAAGTACTATATAACCTAGCAGCTTCACTGATGGATATATATTCATGGAAATCAATATGTTGTGGAAACGTGCCTTTCCACATAAATGCAACACTACTCAAAGTTTCAAGAAATTGAAATCATTGAAATGTTCATTAACTGATGATAAAGTGAGGAACATGCAGTGAGTATATACAGAAGAGTACTGTTTAGACACAGAAATGAATGAATTCTAGTCATGTGCAATAACAGACACTGAGCTAAGGGATGATTACATAAAGCCAGGCATAGACAGACATGTGTTTCACTTTCTTGCTTATATGTGGATCACAGAAAATGCTGATTTCCTGGAAGTTGAAGGTATAGCATGGTTTTTCAAAGCTGGAGAGAAGACAAGTATGCTGAAGGGTGATTGATGGACACCACGTCTCAGAATCTAGATTTGTTATTGTTCTACTGAACAGTGAATGAGCAACAGGTAAATGAGAGAAGACTTGGAAAGTTTTTTTATTATTATAAATAAATGAATTTTGTTTATAGATGGAGATAATGCCTGCAGCCAAAATTTCACATATATACATGTATTAGAACATTGTATAATTTTCAATTAATATGTACATTTTGTATTTTTCCTGTATATATGAAGACATATTTATTTTTATAAAATAAATCTCAATAGAGATAGGCAAAGCAAGATATCAAGAAAAGGACCAGTTCACTCTAGAGATTTTGGGATTTATTTGCAATAATTCCTTTATTAAAAAGAGAAGTCACTGTATCATATTCCCAATGATTAGTGTTCAGAGTTCCTGGCTAAATAAAGGCAACAAAGAAAGAAAGCCAGATTGCATGATTGCAAGTAGGTTTATTCTTGAAGTACAACAGCACTGTTCACAATCAAGGCCAACAAGGGATCACATGCTGCTTATAGCTAATGTAAAACAAACCCACCTGATGTTTGCAATTGTGTTCTTATTTATGATCATATTACATATAGAAGCCGGGGGATAACATGTAGTTTTACTCTATTTCTGTTATGTCAGCTCTGGGGATTAAACTAGGCCCATTAGACTTAGCTGCAAGCATCTTCACTTTCTTAGCCATCTCAACTCTCAAGTAAGATCATGACCAAAATTTGACTTAGTTCATGAGTTCAGAGAGAGAGAAATAAAATAAAATTCATGAAAAACTGAAAATGACAAACATCAAACAGTAGACAGAATGTTTTTTTTTCTGTAATAGAGAAAATAAAGTCATAGCTGGAATAGGATATTTACAGCAAAAAGATTTTTCCAACAGTCTTTTGTTTCTTAAACCTGCTCTGTGCCAATGATAAGCCCTGAAAATACACATATAACTAGTATTATATGGACCAAACATATTATGTTTAGGAGTATGTATATATATACATATATATATGAGTATATATATTTGTATATACATATATATGCAATAACATATATACATGCAATAACAATTAGTGAAAAAAGAGGTAATGAATCTGAAAGAAAGTGGGGAGGAGTATATAGGAAAGTTTGAGTGCTATAATCCATCAATACTGGAAATGGAGATGAGAAAAAGACAGGGATAGAATCTTGGAAAGTTAAGGGGAAAATCATGACATATAGTCCATTATTAGTATTATCATTATTGAATATCAGTTTATTCATGGATGAGCTAAGAAGTATAGGATTAGGCATACACACACACACACACACACACACACACACACACACACACAAGACATTATCCTTGCATTGCTATATTTACAGGAAAATCTGAGTGTAAAGTGGAGAAAACAGTAGGAACCGAACCAAGACTGTGGGGAAAAGCTTTCTGAGGGAGATAAATGGTTTAAAAAATATACTTTGGGTTTTTTTGTATAAATTTTCGATATTAGCCCTCTGTCAGATGTAGGATTGGTAAAGACCTTTTCCCAATCTGTAGGCTGCCGTTTTGTTAGAATGACAATGTCTTTTGCCTTACAGAAGCTTTTAAGTTTAATGAGGTCCCATTTATTGATTGTTGGTCTTAGAACCTGAGCTGTTGGTGTTCTGTTCAGAAAGTTGTCACCTGTGCCAATGAGTTCAAGGCTTTTCCCCCACCTTCTATTCTATTAGATTTAGTGTGTCACACTTTATTTTAAGGTTTGGTCTACTTGGACTTAAGTTTTGTGCAAGGTGATAAGTATGGGTCTAATTTCATTCTCTTACATGTCTACATCCAGGACTATTTGCTGAAGATGCTGTCCTTTTAAACACCAAGAAACCAAATAATCCAATCAAAAAATGGGGAACAGAGCTAAACCGAGAATTCACAAAGGAGGAATCTCTAATGACCAAAGACACTTGAAGAATTACTCAATATCCTTAATCATCAGAGAAATGCAACTCAAGAAAACCCTGAGAATCCATCACATACCTGTCAGAATGGCTAAGATCAAAAACTTAAATGATAGCACATGTTAGTGAGGCTGTGGAGAAAGGGAAACACTCCTCTATTGCTGGTGGGAGTGCAAACTTGTAAAACCACTATGGAAATCAGCCTGGTGATATCTTAGAAAACTTGGAATAGTTCTACCTCAAGACCTAGCCATACCACTTCCGTGTATACATCCAAATGATTACTCACCACTCCACAAGGACGCCTCCTCAGCTATGTTAATCGCAGCTTTATTTGTAATAGCTAGAAACTGGAAACAACCTAGATCCCAGATGTCCCTCAACTGAAGAATGGATATAAAAAATAAACAAACAAACAAAAAAAAACCACTGTGATACATTTGCACCATGGAATACTACTCAGTTATTCAAAACAATGAAGTCATGCAATTTTCAGCCAAAAGGATGAAACTAGAAAAGCTCATCCTGAGTGAGATAACCCAGACTCAGAAAGATGTACATGGCATCTATTCACTTATAATTGGATTTTAGTCATGTAGTACAAGATAACTATCTTACAACCAACACACCAAAAGGAACAGGAACATAGACCTTGTTACCAGTTAGTGGGACATTTTGCCCTAATAGAGTTGCCATATAGGCCCCCCAGTGCAAGAGGAACCTCTTAACACACACATGACTATTGAACTGAGGTGTGCTGATATGTAGCGGCAACCCACTCCAGTGGAATAGGATAGGTGGGAGAGAGTGGGAGGGTGGGACCAGAAGGGGTGGAGAGAGGAGACTGTGATGGAGATGTAAATTGAAGTAATAAATAAATAAATACACACACACACACATTTTGGTTTAGCTTAAAGGTAACATTAAAGCCATATTAAATTTAATGTTTTAAAATGATGGTTATCTTCAGGCCAAGACTCTACATAGTTCTCTTCTTCTGAATTTATGTAGAATTTAAGCCTGTAGTAGGAAGATTATAAAAGTTTCTTCATGTGAAAGATGTTTGTGGATGTGAATATAATGGTTATCCTCCATAGCCATGATGAATAAGGAGGAGGGTGAGATCTGAAGGGTTGAAAGATGATATACTGAATGGAATGTTGGTGTGGTTGGTTTAAAAACTTTTAGAGATGGGATATCAGAATAATGAGTACAAAATAATGTGAGAATTAGAGATAGCAAAAGACTGTTAGCCAACCATAATGTCATTATATAAGAGGCAAAAGAAAACAACCCACTTGCCACCCCCCAAAAAAAATGGAGGAAGAAAGGATAGAAGAAGGAAGAGTCAGAATTGGTGACATTTCTGTACACTGGGATCACTGGTACTACAGGCAGCATAGTCATGAAGGAAACAATGATTTTTTTTTAAGCAGGGAGACAGGCACCAAGAAGCAGCAATGGTAGATAAAAAGGGTGCCATCTCTACTCACAGATGCTGGATCAAATAAGATGGTGGATGTGGGCCCATGAGACCTATACACAAACAAAAATACACAACAGTTGTTCCATTGAATAGAATAGAAATATAGAAAGCAATTGCACAGAAGAGTAGAAGAATCTACTCTTATCTTCAATTTGCTTTTGCTTTCTAGTTTTACATAATTTCTGTGCTCCATGGGGAAAATGGGAATTTCAAGGTCATTCAATTTATTAATCATTTATTTACTTTTGAGCTTTGATAAAATGTATTTGAAATTCAACCATACTATAAATTGCCTGCTCAGGACATTCATAGTTTATTCCACAAAGTTTCACATATTTTCTTATTATTTATATAGGCTATTCATCTATCAACAAGTTAGCTCTTAAATGTCTATTGATTTTCTGGTTTTCTTCAGAATTTCTCATCATATTTATTTGTGTTAATGTTCCAGATGTGAAAAAGTCTTTATTTATAACATTGCAAGTTTCAGGGTTTTTTAAAATTACTTTTACTCATTTGAAAGCACTTGCTTGCAACATTCCAGCTTTCATATTAATAAGCTGTACTGTGTGTGTTTGTGATATTTATTTATAATTTTTCACATTGGTTCACCCTAAGAAAAAGTAAATCAATAATTAAATTTTTTTCTCTCTACTTAATAAGGTTCTAATCATTGCTAGGTCAATCATCAGTTTTATTAAGTGACATATTCCTGTTAGTGTAATAATATAGTTGTTAAAACATTGAATTAGCCAAACCTGCTTTTATATTACATCGATAAGCACTATGTAATAGATAAGCAATTTAGAGATATGGAAGTGAATGCCAAAATTAACAGTAATAAAACTTTTCCCAAACAATATAACTTATGTTAATGCTTTTCCTATAATCATATAATCATATTGTAGTATTATAATGTAATTCTAGTTCAAAGTATCAGAAAATGCACACATTGAAACCCAACAGTGGATTTGAGTGGGTATTTGGGTTGCAGATTTGTTTTAACTTTTGATAAATAATGTCTTCTAATTTTTCTTCAAAAACATATACTGAGATTGTTTGTGAAAATATACTTACTCATTAAAATATTCAAATAAGTGACCTAACAAAACAACTACAGCAGAAAATCAGTTGGAAGAAAGAGAGGGAAAAATCAGTGAGGAAGAGAGAGAAATAGAGAGAAAAGGAGGGAGGGAGAAAGGGGGAGAGAGAGAGATGGAGAGAAAAAGAGGGACAGAGAGAGAGACAGACAAAGACAGAGACAGAAAGAGAGACAGAGAGAGAGTGTTTTCAGTGCATTGGTGCCCCAGGCAACTATCCTTGTTCCAGTTTATGAAATGTGACTTTGTTCTGTTATGAAGATGTCATTTGTTAGACACTGAACCAGTGCCTCCTATATCCCATGAATTTGCTTTGTAAACTAAATCCTATTAACTTTTGTCTATCAAATTACAAATGATAACTTAATGGTTTCTGTTCAGCACACTCTAGATTGATATACCTTCTATAGTTTGTTAATTCTGTTCACAATTTTCAATTTTCATCACTTGAACATTATTAATCCTTTTCATGTGAATTGTGCTTCTATTATTCAAAAAGATTCACCTTTTTTTAAACACTTAGATACTTAGTACTGATACAAAAACACAAATCAGGAAACAGTATGTTGAGTGAGTAAATGAAAAGAAGGTTGGGACGTCCACTGCAGTAGATAAATTAACACCAACAAGCTATTTACCTTGTTATAGTCTTAATCAACTGACTTGAAAGAAAATAATAGAAGAAATACTTTTCCTAAGTATTTCTCATATTCTATATGAAGGATATTTAAACTCTGTGCATACAATGAACAGACAATAGATAAATATCTTACCATTTTTAATCTAGTAGTTATTAAATTGTTTTTAAACAAAATAGCTAAACAGTTTTATGGAAAATTCAGTTCACAACTATGAAAGACTGTCCAGTCAATTATCTATGATTATGAGAAAGAACTAGTGTGCAAATTGTCACTGTCACCATTGACCATTGAGGGCCTATGGTATAGTCTTCCCATTTGCAGTTTTGCACTCCAAATTCTCTTAATCTCTGAGCATTAGGCAGGTGTTTCTGTCTGTTTTAATTGTCACTTACTACAAAAGGAAACTTTTCTGTTGAGGACTGAGAGATGTACTAATATATGGGTATAATAAGGACTTAGGAAGCAGTTTACTAATCATGGAAGTGAAGATCAGGAAGGGCTTAAGCGACAGAAGTAGTGGATCTCTATACCAGAACAGTATTGGCCAGACCATGCTCAAGTGAATTTTCAGTGGCTATGATTAAATGCAGAAGAGCTGCACAATATCAAGCCAGTAAAACTCCAGTATGGATAAGAAAGGAACTCATGAAGCCCTACACTTAACTGAGGTGTACAGGCAATTGAAGGCTAATTGAAGAGAAATAATATGCCTAGTTTTGTTCAGACAGGTATTCACTGAGAGGCTACCTATACTACAGTAGATGTTCTATAATCACGGACAATTATAAATCTGTAGTGAGTAAACTCAGTTGGTTGCAAAACAAGCACATGAAGTTGGGAGGGAAATATCCTGAAAGCATTAGCGAAGGAATCAGAATGGAGAAACTAGGAATGCATTTGATCTTAAAACATCATATGCATGTATGACATTCTCAAGCAAATACATGGTTTTTATTTTTAAAAATCATATATCTTATAAACTATTTGGTAGTATTTGCTTTTATGTCAGTGTCTTGTAATCAATATAAAAGTGACAGCATAAAATTGAAATTGAAATTGATGGATAACAATACAAAGTTGCCATTGCTTGTGTTCAATGACAAAAATTGATAATATATAAATGGAGTTTTTACTGAAGAAAGGAGAAAAAGAATTACAGAAATAAAAAATGACACATATTGAAATGGAAAAGTAAATAAAGAAACTCATGGGAAGGACACAGCTTCTTCTAATTTTAATGAAAGAATCATAAGCCAGACTCTTTCATAGGCTATTAGAATATCAGTATTTTAAACTTATGATAATGTGTCTATTAGTATCACAACCAAGTTTCAGTATGAAAATAAGTCATTTCTGTTTGCTCTACTGGGAGTGGGACTCAAGTCCTAATGGTGGTGGGCAAAAACTATTAAATAAGATCTCATTAACTAGTCTGGGATATATCTGAGATGTAAATATTCATCTATATTATATAGTTTGGCAAAATGATATGCAAAATTTTGCCTATATTGTGCTCCATATATATTAGAATTATTTTACTCCCTTTCTCTTTCTGCATAAATGAAGTAACATATGAGACATTTAAAGAACTTGCCAACATTGCTAGAACTGCTGCATAGATTAGGAGACCTGGCTAATTTATTCACTCAGTGTATTATTAGGGCTTCAGCACTCAGGATGACAGCATTGTGTGAGTCATGTTGTTGATGGTGCTTCATGGGAGTGACTGGCAGCACCTACTGAACAATCTCATTTGTTCTTGATTACTTCTTATTTTTAACTTTAGCAATGAAGTCCTGAGGCGGCCGAGTAAGAAAATAGGCAATTTTTCAATACTAATCTCCCAGCAGTCTCTGCCATATCAAATAAGTTTTTATTGAAAAACAAAATAGAAGAATTCAACACAAACATAATTTAGAATCTACTATATTTTCTTATGAGGTGTAAATTTTGCTACATGATTTTTTTTATTACTTCGCTAGAATAAATGTCATTTAATAAACTCCTGAACTGCATAGTAAAAAGAAGTTTAAAAAAAAAGAAAGAGAAAGAAACCACTGCTCCTTTAAACAAATCACTGCACTTTGTAGCTATTCTGTGAAGTAGTTCTTAATCCTGACACTTATTACAGAAAACCAAAGCAAACTAAGCCCAATGATTGCTAACTTCCATGAATAAATGACACAGAAGAAGGAACAATAACTGAAATATATGTTTAATGATTTTTTAAAGAATCAATTTTCTGTTGAAGAACAAAGAAAATAAATGTCTAAATTTAACTAGAAAAAAAGTAACTGGGTTGTTTAAAAAGTATAAAACCTCTAGTAAATGGGGCTTTAAAGGTTATATTATTAGCCAAGATTAACTTATCCCATCTGTCAGATTAAAATATTTATCTTTACTGGAAGACAAGGAAAAACTAGACATATTTCTAAACAACAAAATAAAGTTACTTCTTATTTTGCATTCTTTATTTGAATTAATAAGAAGTTAATTAGTGCCAAACTTATTAAAGTACCAATCTAATGGCAGTTATGGTAGTTAGAGGTGATTTTCTTACAAGTAAGTAAAACAATTTTTGTCTACTGAAGGTCCATTATATTTCAGAATCTCCAGGGATTAGAACATTCTCCACTTAAATTAATTACATATATAATATTAAATATACAATCAAGTAATTATATATATATATACATATATATGTGTCTCTGCTGTGAGTTAGCATAAAACATCATGTGGATTATCCAAATATAGATGTTTCTCCACAATAACATATTTCCCTGACTGGTAAGATACATAATTAGGACAAAGAAATGGTGTAATTTCTGTTAATTTATTTCCTGGCCTATTGCTTGCCTTGCATAGTCAAATTCTGGGCTGTATAAACTTATATTATTTGTATATTATTGTGAGATAATTTCTTAAATTTACAACATTGATACTAGAAAAACATTTTTAATTATATCAGTACTTATTTAGTTTTTTACTTCTTGGTGTTATAATAACAAAGTGTTAAAATGATTACCAGAACTGCAAAGCAGAGAAAAAAAAAAACTAGAAATGGCATGTCTTTAACTCTCAAAGCTCAGGCTCAGTAACATACTTCTTCTTGTAAATCACATCTGCTCTCTCATCAAACAATGCAACCAACTGGAAATCAAATATTAAATGTTAATAAATTAAATATAAAAATACACACAGACATGGATATATTCTGTGCATATAATATTAAAGATTTTTTATTTAAATTTATTTATTTATTGCTTCAGGTTACATCTCCAGAATAGTGTCCTCTTTCCACCCCTCCCAGTCCCGCCCTCCCACCCTCGAAATCATTGGCACAAGTGACAACTTTCTGAAAAGAACACCAACAGCTCAGGACCTAAGACAACAATCAATACATGGGACCTCATGAAACTGAAAAGCTTCTGTAAGGCAAAGGACACTGTCATTCAAACAAAACGGCAGCCTACAGATTGGGAAAAAAACTTCACCAACCCCACATCTGACAAAGGGCTAATAACCAAAATTTACAAAGAACTCCTTAAATGCCAAAAAAACAAATAATCCAATTTTAAAAATGAGGAAAAGAGCTAAACAGAGAATTCACGAAGGAGGAATAGCTCTGTCTCGGGACCCAGCCATACCACTTCTGGGTATACATCCAAATGACTCCTCACCGAATCACAAGGAAGTTGCCTCATCTATGTTCATAGCAGCCTTATTTGTAATAGCTAGAAACTGGAAACAACCCAGATGTCCCTCATCTGAAGAATGGATTAAAAAACTGTGGTACATCTATACAATGGAATACTACTCAGCTATCAGACACAAGGAAATTATGCAATTTGCAGCCAAATGGGTGGACCTAGAAAAGCTCATTCTGAATGAGCTAACCCAGACGCAGAAGGATGCACATGGCATCTATTCACTTATAGTCGGATTTTAGCTATATAGTACAGGATATCTATACTACAACCAATGCACCAAAGGGAACATGGACATAGACTTTTCTGTTTGTTTGTTTGTTTTCTCTCCCTGTAATTTAGACACTTTTCCCTAGTGCTACTGTCTTGTAGGCCTTTAGTGTATGAGGAGGCTCTTGGCCCTCATGTGACTGCTGAACTGGGGCAGGGGACTGTATGTAGGGACACTCCACTCCAGAGGATTATGATGGAAGGGTTAGGGGGTAGAGTGTGGGAGTGCGGGTCTGGGAAGTGTAGAAGGAGGACACTATGATGGAGATGTAACCTGAAGCAATAAATAAATATATTTTAAAAATGGAAAAAAAAGAATAAAATATTTTGACTGCTTATTGTCATAGCTTTTATTAGTTTTGTTGTTCAGTATCTGGTTCTTGGTTTGAATGACATTCACCTGCTCTATGACACACAGTGTCATAACACTAACTTTGGAGTTAAGCAATGATTAGAAGCATGTCTAATATGTCATTCTTGTTCTCTTGAGGCTTGGCATTTTGTTTTATGGTTATTATAGACTTAAAGACATGTTCCAACTGCAATACATCTCTCACCTTTGTTCATATGACTTTACATAAAAATACATCTCTGTTTACCACTATAGTGACTCAAAGAACAAGTCTCTTTTTCCAAGTCAGCCACTATCAGGACATTGTCACATACCAAAAGTCAGTACTGCAGTACTTAACTGTGTTATATGATTAATAGCTTTGAACAGAAATTATATAAAATAGACATTGCCCTCGTCTTAGTTCCATTTTGGTGTATCTTATATGAGTTCAAATAACATTTTTTTAAATAAATGCAAAAGTGAAGCTAAATGACTCTGTGCTAATCTGTTATAACTGTGGTGACACTGTCAATTATAAAATAATAGTAACTTTTTACCCTTCATTCCTATGTTTTCTTTAATTATTGTAGCAATTGTAGTTCATAAACCTTGAGATACAGGCAACTACATTTATTAGATCATCTTTTCTATTTTTATATATTTCTTCAGCATAAATTTGATCTAGTTTTGGATATTTTTATTCAAGTAGAGAAATAGGTTTACCAAGAATTCAGAAAGTACATAGGTATCATTTGATTTATAAGAGTGTTTACTTAGATAATAGCATACTCATTAAATCATAATTATCAAGTGGTTAATGTTAACCATGCAGCTCTTCTGTCTATACAAACAATAGCAAACTTCTTTATCATACTATATTTAATCTCTTGTTGCATTCATCTCTAATCCCTCACTACTTTTTTTTTTTATAAGCTGTGTTTTGTCTTTGGTCTTAAATGTTATTAGTTCTGTATTGATTGTTCCAGTTTATGTTCTTTCCAATTTACTATCAATTTAAATATTCCCTATTCTGTTCTCTGATATGCATTTGGACACAATACACAAAGAACACTTATCAAATTGTACTACAGTTAGCCAAATGATATTCTTTTTTTTCTGTAGACAGGTAACCCAGAGAGAGAAAAAGACAGACAGATTTAGGCATTTCTGTATCATCAGAGCATGGCATAATATTTAGAACAAGTTGAGACACTCAATATGGCAGAGATTTTCATTTAGTAAGGGGATAAAGTAGTGAATGGAATTCTATAACTAAGATAAAAGGCAAAATGATTGCTAATGTACAGCTTTTGGGCAGTAGAACAGTTAAAACATTCACATATTTAACATTAGCTATGGACTTAGGAGATAATTTGACAGAATATTGTCCAATGTAGAAGTTACACCTGGAATGAAAATTGTTTTCTTCAGATATTTAATATTGCTTTTGTTGAAGTGTTATATAATGTTGCATAATTTGGACAGTACAAATGAACCAGTGGGTTTATTTGTCACTTCCTTACAAGAACAAGTTATGATTAATGTCGGTGAAGAGCTTATTGCAGACAGTTCTGAAGTTATTTAGTGTGATTGTCATTTCTAATGTTAATGTAAACATATAGGTATGATATAAAATAACATTACTTTTATTCTCCAGTTCCATATTTTTCTCATGTTTAGCAATCAAGGAGAACTAAACTGAGGTCAGGTTGGATTCTTGGAAGAAGCACAATGGACTTGCTATTTTTGAATAAGTGCAGAAAGATCTTCTGATTGGTTACCATAGTGCTTTATTCTAGCTTCCCCTAAATTATGTATTTATGCATTAATGGTCAGCCACTGATTTTTAGG
Organism: Lophiomys imhausi; assembly: GCA_907164525.1. Taxonomy (NCBI): domain Eukaryota; kingdom Metazoa; phylum Chordata; class Mammalia; order Rodentia; family Muridae; genus Lophiomys; species Lophiomys imhausi. Next base: position 3,884,712 of record CAJQZJ010031962.1, on the reverse strand, counting down.
CTTAATTCTTTCCTTACAATATCATTTATAGAAATAACACAAACAAGGTTTGATTTATATTTGTATATCAAGGACAGTTGTGGATGCTTTGAGGTCCTAGCTGACTCTGCATCCACAGTCTATGATGTACACATAGATTTTGAGAGTTTAAATGGTATAAGGCTGCGGCTGACTGAGGTTTAGTAATTTGTCAAATGACAGTCATTTGTGAGACAGTCATAGCCAGGGGTTTAGAGTCCTACTGTTCTTTTCATGTGTCTCTCTGATAGAATCTTTCTGGAGAAGAATTAGGTCAATAAAATGTTGCATCAAAAGTACCTGTGCAATAGTTATTTAATTACTGAGACCAAATAATTTTTAAGTTGTTAAAAATCTAATTATACAGTTTTAAAATATTCACTTTATTTTTAAATTTCTCAATTATTTCACAATTGTTCCTCCTTGTTTTTCCTTATCATTCTCACTATTAAAAAAATATGTCATAAAGCAAATTTTTAAATTTCCCCTGTATGCATTGGCTATAACAATGTCACCTACTTTATAGGTTTCTATTATTGTTATGAAGATTAAAGGAACTTTAGTTAATAAGCTTAGTTATCAGAACAATACCTAGAAAATGATACTAAATAATTCTTAGCTACTGTTATTTTTCTTATTGGATGAGAACATTTTCATTATATATCTCACAGCAGAACAATTATATAGAGATCTAGAAATTTGATTATTTGAATCCCAGTCCAAGACTAATATTCTATGCTAAATATTAAAATATTTTGGAGTATAGCTCTTCAGAAATGATATGGCTTAAGAAAATAGAGAATATAATTGCTGTCAAGCCTGGCAAAATTATTAGTGGGAATATTTTAATGAGGTGAAAATCAGTTCCTTCCATTATATTATGGCACAGTACAGTAGTTTTTAAATTTTCAAGTTTATTATCTGTGTAACCTTAGATAATCTACTTGATTTTTTTAATATAAAAATTTTAAACCATTTTGAGATAGATGATAGAATATTAATATCAGTTGCCAAATATGTATGGAATTGACATTGGGAATGTATGCTAAGCCATATAATTTTCATAATTGTGGCTTAATTATTTTTGTTGTTTTGTATTGTATTTGTTGTTATAAGAGAAAGAGCCATTTGTTGTACTGAAAGGGAGAGCTATTGGGAAAAAAGATATACTTTAAACTTAAAAAAAAAAGGAAGCAGATGGGGGGATGTGAGAGGAAAGAGAGTGGGAGGATGGGGCCAGAGGGGGAGTAGGGAGGGGATTGTGATTGAGATGTAACTTGAATAAAAAATAAAATAATTAATTAAAAAAAGATATGTCATTAGAAATCAAACCAGTATTTCCCTAAGCTGCCAAGATTTTTGGCATTAGTAACATAAATTTGGCGTTAAGAAAATGTTAGTAGACAGTTGCAAGTGACAGCAATATTTCATGTTTGGTTTTTTATACTTCACTGTCCTGCTGAATCTTTTTTTTTTCCTAATGGCTGGATGTTATTTCAGCTCTATGTAGACCTCCTACAACAATGCAAATTTTCTTAGCATCTGAAGGACAGAACATCTGCTTATAGTGATCCTCTAGTTGGAAAACAGCAAGAAAACTTTTCTTTTCTTTCTGTACTAATAATATGATTGTAATGCTCTACTGCATATTAATGAGCCTTGAGAAGCATGCTTGTTTGAATCTGAATGGTCAGAAATAGAAGGAAACAATATTGAGTTATAACACAGAATCAACCATATTTGCCAAATACTTCCTTCATCAAATGAAAACATATACATATGGTATAAAATAAAATGAAGGGAATATTTTAAAGGGAAGTTCTTGTTTATAATCTTCTTTCCCTAGTAACATGAAAGCTAATGTAGTATTCATGGTCAAATTTAACTTCTGAGACCATCTGCTCTATCTGAAATGTCATAGAAATAAAAGCTGTTTTGAAATGAAAAGAGAAGAAAATCTTATTCAGAGAACACCTCCCAGCTGCGTTAGAAGTTACTGTGTAATCATCCTTCATTATGTATGCTGTATGGGAGATAGAAGATGATTAGGATGCAAACCTGATTCTGAATTTTCACACAGCAAGGAATTTAGTTTTAGATTCCAATTGAATCTAATAAAATGCTTTTCTTAGTCATTCGGTGTAAAAGTACATCATTCTAATAATCCATAGGAATCCCTCAAGTCAGAATAAATTATTAAATTTGCAGAAGAGTAGTTACTAAGTGATGTATGACTAAGAGAAATCAGGAACATTCAATCCTCACCCTTATTGTGTGTTTCCCTTCTCAGGGTTCTGATACTAGAATATGTTCTGCAAGAATATATAATACCTTTTCCACCTTAGCTATTTAGGATCTTGTTCCTCTTCCACCCCAAATTAGCTTTATGACTAGCTTTGGTGGTGCTTTTTTGGTAATCTATAGTATGGCATTACTCTAATATGTACTTAGGTGGTGTTGGGGATTTTTTTTATTAGATAAGCTTTAGTTGTAAGTAAGTTTTACTTTTTCTTGAAACATTTGCCATTACACAATAGACAACTCCACCTACATTTAATGTGACAAGACTTGCATTTAATGTGAAGCCTTTGCTCAAAATTATCCCTAAGAGGTCAACTGCTTTATATTTGCTCTTATTACTAGAAGCTCTGTCTTCACTGACTAACTAGATTGAATTACCTACTCTCACTCTGGAAGCCTTTCAGTACTTAACCCTCTTCTGTTTAAAATATTTATAAAGAATGATAGAGCATAAACAAATATGATAATTCTTGCATTGTAGAGGAAAACTGGAGAAAATGAATGTACCCTTTTTTGGACTAAAATGGAAATGAAATCTATGCCATCATCTCCTTGAAAAATTTTGTTAGAATTTCAAATCCCGGGTTCCAAATATGCAAGAATAAACATGCTCCCAATTTAGCTACTTTTACACTCAGAACTTTTGACATGCATGTTCAACAAAACATTTCTGCAGTAAGACATTTGTAAGTTATATCCAAATGATCAAAAAGTAGGGTACTTCAACTTCAGAAAAACACAAACAAACATACAAACAAACAAAAACCCAAAAACCTAAAGGACATCTTGGAATCACATTAGAAAATATCTGACTTTATATTTGTTATTATTCCTGAGTTCCTTGATAGCAGGCAAGATTCATGACCTCCAACTGATAAGAAATTTTGGTTCTCTCTTTATCACAGAGCACTGTATTAAACATATAGCTATGCTAATGACTGACAGATTCATAGATTCCATGAAAGTTACCAGATCAGGGTTTTCTTTCTTTTTCTGTCTTCAATTTTGTCAGTTGTTTCCACATTGTTTTATTTCTCAGTGTAGTCATCTACTCTGCCTCTAACAGAAATCAACTCCATCATTTAAATGCAGATTTTTTTAAGTTAGATTTTATTCTTACTTATATAAGTAATAATGACTATTCTTTGATATAGTGATGATATTCAAGAGACAAAAAGTTACTATAGACATAAATATACCATTCCTTGAGAAGCTGAACTCATCACAGGCCACATAACACAGTGTTTGCTCAAAGAAATACACACAATATATAAAATCATGGTCAATTTGATAACAAAATGTTGAGAAAGCATAGACCTCTTTTTATCTTTCAGAAATTTCAGTTAGGTTCTATTTTAGTCACAGAGATTTACGCTAATTCTGTGTTGACATTATATATTTTATTTAGTTCACATGCCCTTTATTTCTTAGAAACGCTTTTTTTGGCACCTGACTTTAACATTCTACTATCTAACCATCTCCATGAGTTTAAAGTTCTATATCTAACTCATCTTTCATACTAACTTGCCTCATAATTTTAAAAATATCTTCTTAGATCCAGAACACCCTCTTGATTCCTAAACAACTCAAAATTTAACTATGAGACTCTAGCTATCTATTCTTCAACCACCTCAGAGACCTGAGAGGGATAAATATATTTGATTATATAGGAAGTGAAGGGCCTGCAGCTTCCAAAACTAAGAAATGACATGCCAGTGGCTGCCTGGACATTTCCCAATTTCTTTCCATACATTTCAGCATCAATCTTCGCCATTTGGCCCCGTTTCTCTTACAGACATTGATTGTAAAGCAGGAATAATGAAGGACTTGCCTACACTGTCCTGGCAGAGCTAAGCTGTCAACTTACCTGCTTCCAAGTTTTGTCCTATTTGGACAGCATTTTATCTACAGTTGAAGCAAGGGATTTTTTTGCCAAGTGATAGGCTTGTCACAAATTCAACCATCCTCAATTGGAGTTTCTTCGATGCTCATCTTCTACTTGGAGTAGAATAGGGGGTGCTGTCAGGAGCTGACATGTCTTGCTACCAAAAAAATTCTTAAGAAAACATCTTTGAATGCCATATTCTGCAGATCTCTTAATCTTTGTGAGACCACCTATCTATCTCCTTATATTTGGATAAGCAAGTGTTGCTTGTCTCTTAGCAGCTTGATTTCTGATTAACTTAGAAAATAAGTGTGATAGACTGCCCTAGTACCTAACAAAATGACATGCTTGAATAACTATTAGTTTGCATTTCTTAATTACCCTAAACAGTTTATGACAGCTGCTAACAAAAGCCCAAGACTTCATGTTTCATTTTTAAGAGTTACCTAGGTACAATACCTTAAGAAGAGTTAACCTTAAGTTTGTGTCAATATACAAAGACCAATGCCAATGTAGCCAAATACAATCCTAATTTTGTATCAATATACAAAGATCAATACCGATGTAGCCCAATATAAACTTAATTTTATATCAATATAAAAAGATAAATAAAATTTAGCCAAATACAATCTTAATTTTGTATTAATATACAAAGGTATAAAAGCATATTCAATAATCTGTCCTTTTCTCTTTATCATTCCTATATTATGTCTATATATGATTTTTCTCAAGTCTTTTCACCCCTACATAGGACAGAAAGAAGGGTACAGAAAAGAAAAACAGAGAAGTCCCTGTGTCTAACCTCCAAAACCTATTTTAACAAGACAATTTAACAGCTTGTAAATCTCTCCCTAAATAACAACAAGTATCTATAACCCATCAAATGACCAAAGGGGAGAAAATCTCCCACCCCACCTTCTGGAGATGGGATGCTACTCTCTTAAAATGACTTCCTGCTGATTTGGGACATAATAAACCTGTTTGGGGCCCAAATAAGAATGGAAAAAATGGTTTAAAATATTAATAGAGTAATTTGATGTTCAGTTCTTTTGTGTTCAGATATTTAAATGTCTTATGAAGTTTGTAGACAGAAGCTGAACTTCAGAGATTTACTGAAGTTTTGGCTGGAACAGTCTGATGTCTACATTCTTGAGTCCTTTACAAATTTGATATGTCAGCCCTCTGTCAGAAGTAGAGTTGGTGAAAAACTTATTCCACTTTGTAGGCTACCATGTTGTCCTATTGATGGCATCCTTAGCCTTGCATAGCTTTTAAGTTTCTTGAAGTCCCATTTATTAATTGTTGATCTTTGCATTTGAGTTGGTGGTATTCTGTTCAGTAAGTTGTCTCCTGTGCCAATCCATTCAAGGCTATTCCCCAATTTCTCTTCTATCAGATTTAGTGTGACTGGGGCTATGCTGAAGTCTATGATCCACTTTAATTTGAGTTTTGTGAAGGGTGATAAATATAAATCTATTGACATTTTCTACACATAGATATCCAGTTATTCTAGACCATTTTTGGAAGATGCTTTCCTTTTTCCATTGTATAGTTTTCGCTTCTGTGTCAAAATTCAAGTGTCCATAAGTGTGTGAATTTATTTCTGATTCTTCAAATCTATTCCATTGAGAAACCTGTCTATTTTCATTTCAGTATCATGCAGTTTTTATTACTATTGCTCTACAGTACAGCTTAAAATCAAACATGCAGATACCTTGACAACTGTAGAAGTTCTTTTGTTATACAGAGTTGTTTTTAACTATTCCCCCTTTTTAAATTTTCCTTATGAAGTTGAATATTATTCTTTTAAGGTCTGTAAACAATTGTGCTGGAATTTTGATGGGAATTTTCTTGAATTTGGACATTGTTTTTGTCAGATGGCCATTTTTCCTATGCTAATCCTACTGATCCATGAGTATGGGAGATTTTTCCTGATATCTTCCAATATCTTGAATTTCTTTCTTCAAAGACTTAAAGTTTTTGTTAAACAGATCTTCCATATGCTTGGTTAGAGTTACATCAACATATTTTCTATTTGTTGTGGCTATTGTAATGGGTATTGTTTCCTTAATTTCTTCATCAGCCCATTTATCATTTGTATATAGGAAGGCTACTGATTTTTTTTTTTTTTTTTTTTTTTTTTTTTTAGTTAATATTGTGTCCTGCCACTTTGGTGAAGATATTTGCAAGCTGTATCAGTTCCTGGGTAGAATTCTTGGGGTACTTGTGTATACTATCATATCATCTGCAAACAGCAATACTTTGATTAAATTTATATGCCCTTGATCTCCTTTAGGTATCTTATTGCCCTCGCTAAAACTTCAAGTACTATATTGAATAGATATAGAGAGTGGATAGCCTTGTCTTGTCCCTGAGTTTAGTGTATTTTCTTCAAGTTTCTCTCCACTTAATTTGATAATGGCTGTCAGCTTGCTGCATATTGCCTTTACTGTATTTATGAATGTGCCTTTTATCACTGATCTCTCCAAAACTTTAATCATAAAGTAGTGTTGGATTTTTGTCAAAGGCTTTTTTAGCATCTAATGAGATGATTATGGTTTTTGTGGTTGTTGTTGTTGTTGTTGTTGTTGTTTGTTTTTCTGTTCCAGTTTACTTATATCATTGACTACATTGATGGATTTTCATATGTCACGCCATCCTTGTATTCCTGGGATGAAGCTTACTTGATTCAGGTGGATAATTTTTTTATTCTTGGATTTAGTTTGCGAGTATTTTATTGAGTACTTCTTTATTAACGTTCCTAAGAAAGATTGGACTAAACCTTTCCTTCTTGGATGAGTCTTTGTGTGCTTTAGGTATCACGGTGACTGTGGCCTCATAAAATGAATTTGGCAGTGTTCTTCCTGTTTCCATTTTTATGGAATATTTGAAGAGTACTGGCATTGCCTCTTCTTTGAAGGTCTTTTAGAACTCTGAAATAGGACCATCTGACCCCAGGCTTCTGCTGTTGGGAGACTTTGAATTTCTCCTATTTTCTTAGGGGTTATATATAGGTCTATTTAGATCGTGTAACTCTTCAATATTTGTCTTTGGTAATTGGTATCAATCAAGAAGATCATCCATTTCATTTACATTTTTCAGTTTTGTAGAGTACAGGTTTTTGAAAAAACACCAAATAATTCTTTGGATTTTTTCAGTGTCTATTTTTATGTCTCTCTCTGCCTTTAGGTTAGATTGGTTGAGCATTTGTCTATATTTTTTATTTTCTCAAAGAATAGGCTATTTGTTTGTTTCATTCATTCTTTGTTTTGTTCTCTTTGTTTTTATTTTATTGACTTCAGCACTGAGTTTTATTGTTTCCATGCCTTATACTCCTATTAGATGTGTTTGATCATTTTCATTCTAGCACTTTCAGGTGTGGTGTTAAGTCATTAGTATGATCAGTAATTTCTTTATAAAAGAATTTAGTTCTATGAATCTTCCTCAGTGCTTTCATTATGTCCCATAAATTTGGGTATTTTATGCATTCATTTTTCATTGAATTTTGGAAAGTCTTTAATTTCTTGGTTTGTTTCATCCTTGACACAGTGGTCATTTAATAGAGAGTTGTTCAGTTTCCACGAGATCGTAGGCTTTCTGTAGATGCTTTAATTTTTCCATTGTACAGTTTTGGTTTCTTTGTCAAAAATTAAGTGACCATAAGTGTGTGGATTTATTTCTGGGTCCTTGATTCGATTCCATTGATCAACTAGTCTGTTTCTATGCTAACACCATGATGTTTTTATTTCTATTGCTCTGTAGTACAGCTTGAAAATCTTGGATGGTAATAACTCCAGATTTTCTTTTATTGTACAGGACTGATTTAGCTATTCTGGGGTTTTTTTTTCCATATAAAATTAAGAATTGTTCTTACAAGGTCTATAAAGAATTGTATTAGTATTTAGGTAGGAATTGCATTGAATTTGTATATTGCTTTTGGTAGGATAGCTAATTTTATTATGTTAATCCTACCTATCCATGAGCATGGGACATTTTTCCATCTTCTGGTATCTTCTTCAATTTCTTTCTTCAGGGACTTGAAGTTCTTGTCATACAGGTCTTTCTTTCACTTGTTTGGTTAGAGTTATCCTCAGTTATTTCATATTTGTGGCTATTATGAAGGCTGTTATTTCACTAATTTCTTTCTCAGTCATTTATCTTTTGTGTAAAGAAGGGCTACTGATTTTTTAAATTAATTTCATATCCAGTCACCTTAATGAAAGAGTTTATTAGCTCTAGGGGTTCTCTGATGGAATTTTGGGGGTCACTTATGTATACTATCATATGATCTGAAAATAGGGATACTTTGATTTCTTCCTTTCCAATTTGTATACACTTGATCTCCATTAGTTGTCTTATGGCTCTAGCTAGAACTTCAAGAACAATGTTGAAGAGATATGGAGAGTGTGGGCAGTCTTGCCTTGTCCTTGATTTTAGTAGAAAAACTTTTAAGTTTCTCTCTGTTTAATTTGATAGTGGCCACTGGTTTGCTCTATATTGCCTTTATTATATTTATGTATGGTCCTTGTATGCCTGATCTTTCCAAGACTTTTAACATGAAGGGGTGTTGAATCTTTCTCAAATCTTTCTCAGCATCCAATGAGATGATGATTTTGTTTCTCTTTCAACTTGCTTATGTGGTGAATTACACTGGTGAATTTTCATATGTTGCACCACCCCTGCATCCCTGAGATGAAGCCTACTTATCATTGTGTATGATACTTTTGATGTATTCTTGGATTCAGTTTGCAAGTATTATATTGAGTATTTTTGCATCTATACTCATAAGGGATAAGAATTTGGTCAGAAATTCTTTGTTGGGTCTTTGTGTGGTTTATGTATCAGGGTGAGTATGGCCTCATAGAATGAGTTTGACAATTTTCCTTCTTTTTCTATTTTGTGGAAGAGTTTGATGAGTAATTCTATTAAATTTTATTTGGAGGTCTGATAGAATTCTGTGCTGAAACATCTGGCCCTGGGTTTTTTTGTTTTGTTTGTTTGGTTATTTGTTTTGTTTTGTTTTGTTGTTGTTAGAAGACATTCTATGACAGTTTCTATTTCCTTAGGGATTGTAGGGCTCTTTAATTTGTTTACCTGACCTTGATTTAACCTTCTTTGTGACCAAATATATGCTCAAATTTGGAGAAGTTTCAGAGCGGTGCTAAGAAGTCGATATATTCTTTTGTGATTGGGTAAAGCATTCTACAGATATCTGTTAGGTCAATTTGAGTCATAACATCTGTTACTTCCATTATTTCTCTTTTTAATTTCTGCCTGGATGATCTATTCATAAGGAAGGATGTGTTGTTGAAATTTCCCACTATTGGTGTGTGGGGTTGGATGTATGATTTAACCTTTAGTGATGTTTCTTTTATAATGTGGGTGCCCTTGCATTTGGGGCACAAATGTTCAGAATTGAGACATTGTCTTGGTGGATTTTTCCTTTAATTAGTATCAAGTCTCCTTTTCCATCTCTTCATTGATTTTGGTTGAAAGTCTACTTTATTAAATATTAGAATAGTTATGCCAGCTTGGTTCTTGAGATGAACTTGCTTGGAATACCTTTCTCCAGCCCTTTAGTCTGAGATAATGCCTATCTTTCGTGTTGAGTTGTTTTTCTTGTAAGCAGCAGAATGTTTGCTCATCCATTCTGATTGTCTGTGTCTTTTGATTAGGGAATTAAGTCCACTGATATTGAAAGATATTAAACACCAATGTTTGTTAATTCCTGTTATTGTGATGTTTGTGGTAGCAATGTGTGTGTTTTTATGTGTGCATGTGTGCTTGTATGTGTGCATGTGTGTTTATGTGTGTGTGTCTCTGTGTCTGTGTATGTGTGTCTGTGTGTGTGTGTCTGTATGGCTCTTTGTGAATCTTTGTGTGTTTATGTGTCTGTATGTCTGTGTATGTATGCATATCATCCTTCTTTTAGTTTTGTGGGTGGGAATTTATTACCCGTGTTTTGATGAGTGTAATGAACCTTCTTAACCTTCTTGGATTGGAGTTTTCCTTCTAGTATCTTCTGTAGGTATGGGTTTGTAAATAGATATTGTTTAAATTTAATTTTGTCATAGAATATTTTGCTTTATCCATCCATGGTGATTGAAAATTTTGCTGGGTATGGTGGTCTGGGCTGGTATCTGGAAGACAATCTGCTCAGGACAGGATCTTTTGGCTTTTAGAGTCTCTGTTGAGAAGTCATGTGTCATTCTAATAGGTGTGCCTTTATATTTTACTTGGCTTTTTTACATTGTGATGTTTCATATACGCTCTTTTTTTCTGTATATTTACTGTTCTGATAAATATGTATCAGGAGAAATTCGTTCATTTATTTATTTATTTATCTATTTATCTATATATCTATCTATCTATTTATTTATTTATTTCAATCTACTTGTTGTTCTGTTAGCTTCTTGTACATTTAAAAGTATTTCTTTCTTTGGGTTGGGATAATTTTCTTCTATGATTTTGTTGAAAATATTTTCTAGACCTTTATTTTTTTTCTAAGTACTTTATTTTTTTTTCAAGTTACATCTCAGTCGCAAACCCTTCCCTATTCCCCCTTCCTGTCCAACCCTTCCACCCTCTTCCCCCCCCACCCAACAGCTTCTCTTTTGATTTCAACAAATGGTTCTTTCTCTTATAACAGTAAATTCTATACAAAACAGCAGAATTAAATATGCCACATTTATGACAGTTAAATGGCACAGTATAACTTCCCAAAGTCCAGTTCATACATATTTGGTCCCTGACTTTAACCTTCTACCTTCTAACCATCTCCATGAGTTTAAAGTTCTATAACTGACTAAGCTTTCATACTAACTTGCATCACTATTATAACCATCTTCTTAGATCTAGAACGCCCACTTGATTCCTAAACAACTCAAAATTTAGCTATGAGACTCAAGTTATCTATTCTTCAACCAACTCAGAGAGCTGAGAAGGATAAATATATC
>CAJQZJ010031962.1:3843549-3863552 GCA_907164525.1 Lophiomys imhausi | reverse complement strand
CTTTAAACTCATGGAGATGGTTAGAAGGTAGAAGGTTAAAGTCAGGGACCAAATATGTATGAACTGGACATTGGAAAAGTATACTGGGCCATTTAACTCTCATAAATGTGGCATATTTAATTCTGCTATTTTGTATAGAATTTACTGTTATGAGAGAAAGAACCATTTGTTGGAATGAAAAGGGAAGCTGTTGGGGGGGAAGAGGGGGGAAGGGTGGGACAGGAAGGGGGAATAGGGAAGGGTTTGTGACTGAGATGTAACTTGAAGAAAAAAAAATAAAGTACTTATATAAAATAAAAAAAAGAAACACACAAAAAAATAAAGACAAACCTTTGGCTTTAAAAAAAACTAAAATAACTATGAATATATTAATGTATATAATCAACAACCATCATGTTGGAGTCAACTGTACCCTATTCTTCTTAGCATGTTGAAGTTTCACCTGTGTTTCTAAAGATGGTAACCATAGAGGCATATCAAAAGTTTAATACATAAGATTCTTAATAACACAAGGCTTCTCTAGGTATCATGAAAATAAACCTGTCACACATCTCTTTAAACATTCATACTATGCACATAATTTTATAAAGAAAATAAATAATCCAAACAAGATGTTTGCACCACCATTTTTACAACTTTTTAAATCCTCAAGGTATATACTTTATTTTTATTTTGATGTTCTAGAGCTATGTTCTCAACTAAACATTTAAAATGTTGACAAAAATCTGGAAAGAAATTTCATAAAATCGGCTTTCTATAGATGATAGCATGTCATTTTGCTCCTTAACACTCTGTAAATATATCCAAAACAAAACAAAACAGAAAAAAAACATTACATTTAATACAGTTGTAGTTATTACATTTAGAAAACGCAGCATTGATCTACACTTCAATGTGAAGTAAGTACATTATTTTATTCATCAGGTTGTGCAGCAGTAACCTGTATAGAATCTTGTAATTATATTTTGTTTTTGTTAGTTCTATTGTTTATATTTTTGGTTGATATGGTTCGGTTTGGTTTAGAAAGACTCAACTTTGCCTTGCTTCTTTGAACATTTTCCTTAATTATTGCTTGTCTTCTTCAACACTTCTAACATCAATAGTTTCAATTTAGGATTATTTTCTGGGTTTTAAAATCATTATTAGTCTCAAGATATGCAATTGTGCTGCAAAAAGATTAAACTATTTTTTCAAAGAATCAAAAGTTGAGATACTTGTTTGATCATATTAATTTTGATCATATGAATAAAACAAAATTTCCCAGATTCATTGTTACTCTATTTCTTTTTAAAAGGTATTTGTGTGTGTGTGTGTGTGTGTGTGTGTGTGTGTGTGTGTGTGCTTGTGTGTGTGCATGTGATGTGTGTTTGTGTGTATATGCGTGTTTTCATATGTGTAAGCATGTGTATCTGTTGGGGTAGTGTTAAGCATTCTAAATGTTAATTGGCCCTGTTTGCTGTCTGTTGCTTATATTGATTCTGATTGGTTAAATAAAATTCTGAGGCCTGAGATTGGCAAAGACAGAGAAAGGTGGGACTTCTTGAGATTAGAACAGGAAGCCTGTGCTTTAGACAGAGAATTAATTCATTCCAGCCAGGAGCAGGAAGAAGAAGACACACACCATAGGTTAGAAAAAAGAACTTCATTCCACATGGCCAGGAACATTGGCATATCGTGGAGAATGGTAGTCCAAGACGTATGTATATATGGGGTCATATTTGGCTCATAGAATTAAGAGCTAGCTTAGATGGCTAGGATTGCACAACTCAGGCCAAGGCTTATTAAAATCCATGTGGTGTCTCTGTGTGCTCTTTTATAATGGTGGATTAAGGATTGACTGCTGCCAAATCAATTAACAATAATCTAAATACTAGTAAACAATTTAATTAATTATTTCCACAAGTGGCACCCAATGCCCAATGTAACATAATTTAATTAAATTTTTTTACATGTATCTGTGGGTACACATACACATTTGTGCCTATGCATGTGGATGCCTGAGGTTAACTATAGAGGACTTTGTTGAACACTTTTCTCTTTATTTATTGAAGCAGATTCTCTCATTCTACCCAGAGCTTGTTGGTCATCTACACCAGCATGCTTGCTTGCCTAAGGGATTCCCTTTCCCTCCCTATCAAGTGCTAGATTACAAGCAACTACTATGCCTGTCTGATTACGTATACCAATTTTAGCCCTAATGCATCCAGTGTAAATGCTTAATCCACTGAACTAAGTCTCAGCCTATTCTGCATAGTATTAAGTACTTTATATACCTTTTATTTGTGATAGTTCAAAAACTTAGGATAGTTTAATAGTTGTAAGATCATATTAAAGAACATTATCTGCAGCATATTTATTAGAATTTTGCAATGAATTAGCCAATATTAAAATTAGATATAATTTAAAGTAAATAAATAAATTAATAATAATAATAAAGAGCTAAGTAAATTACTAAATTTCAAAAACCCATAAATATTACCCAAAAGAATGTAGTAAAATTTGATTAACACTTGACTTCAGATATTTACATTCAAGTTCTTCACTTAGAATATCAATATTGTTATTGGGAATTCATGGCAGATTCAGAGTATGGATCAGATTTATTAACTTGTCCCATGGGTCATTGATAGTTTTACAAGAGTAAAATGAAGACATTCTTACTAAGAACAAGAACAACAATCAAAAGACTTTAGCACTTCTTAGGTGTTTACTAACTTATTTAATGGAAACATATCTTTTCAACCTTCTTACTTAATGTACAGCAGTATCATTTCTAGTTTAGAGATGTTACCTTCTTAGTGTATGAATACATTTGAATCATCATTAATAAAAGACTAAAAAGCATCCTTCTATTTATCTCATTAGTAATGGGTACTATAATATATGTTAAATTTTTAAAAGTTGAAATCAACTGAAAATATCTAATATGTGAATGAAGATAAATTTTGTTTTTTACAGGTATGAATATTGAATTTGGTAATACTGGGTGCTCAAGAATTTACAGTATCTATTTAGACAGCATTTTTTAAATATATAAACCTTCTTTGATGAAATAGAGGAATAAATATTTATGAATGCATCATCAAAATTAACATCAAAAATATGAGATATATAGAAATTAATAGTAGGATAGTTCAAAAACACAGATTATAGTTTGGCTTAACATGAAAGCTATCACACTTAGTGTTAATTCTCAGTCCTATGAAATGTAGTGGACACCTTTGTCATTTTTTTATAATAAATTTCTTATGTTTGTATAAAGTGAGAAAAATTTGTGTATCTATTCAAAATAATTATTCTAAACAGAATTATCATTGGTCAATTAACAATACAGTATAGTACAGTACAGCACAATGGAATAGAGTATAGTAAAATAAAATACAATACAATAACAATGTAATAAAATAACAGTAAATCATTGATCTGTTAACAATACAGATACACACACACACACACACACACACACACACACACACACACACATGTTTAGATAGAAGTCCTAAGAATTTAGGAGCACATTTCTCCTTGATATATGAACTACCATTAGTTTAATAAGATATTGTCCTCTGGCAAGGGCATTATTATAAAATAATTATTTGTAAAGCAATTTTCTGTGTTATTAATTTTGCTTTGTTTTAAAATATGTTTTATGGGGATATGATAATTGTATACAATGACAGATTCCATTATATTTTCATTCACTTACATAATGTATTGCATTAGTGGTCAACCTTCTTTATCTTCTCTTGCCCATCAATACTCCTATTGATCCCCTTTGCCTTGAACAAGATATATATATACTGACTACACCTATACACTATGGCACACTTGCCAGCATAGAAAAAGGAGATATTAATTTTAATAAAATAATTTCCATGAAATTATGGTAAACATTTTATTGCTTCTCATCAATCTCCAAAATGTACATTGATTTAAAATAAATTTTCATGAACTAAAAATATTAAATATGCTATAAATGCATGGACAGTAACCAGTTAAAGAACTTTATTTAATTTCCATAAACACAAATATAAATAGGTTCCAAGTATAAGCAGAGAATGAGAAATTCATGATCAAGTAAAAGACTATATAGACAATTAGAATACACTAAAAGTATAAGCTAAACAGTCAGAAAAGAAATCCAAGCTAAGGTTCAATAAGTAAAATAAAAATAAATTTTTGTATTCTGTATCTGTAGAGATGTTGATGGAGTCTTAAGTTTTCAAATGATAAAGATGAGATAAACTATTATCACCAAAGTCTGATAATGATGTTCAATATACAAAAGAAAAAGAAATCCTACAATAACTCATCTACTCATGTAAGTAAATAGCAAATAATCATCTAATCTCTATATTCTTTCTAAAATTGGTAACTAAAACTGTCTTTTAGGGCTAGGAGTAGTGACCCACATCTTTAATCTCAACACTTGGGAGGCAGAGGCAGGCAGATCTCTGTAAGTTGAAGGCTAGCCTGGTCTACAAAGTGAGTCAAGGACAGCCAGAGAAACAAAGAGAAATTCTGTCTCAAAAAAAAAAAAACCAAAAAAAACCAAACCAAAACAACCAAAAAACAAAATAAACAAACAAACAAGCAAAAAACTTGACCTTTGGACTGGAGAATGGTTCAGCAGTTAATAACACTTGCTGTTCTTTTACAGGATCTGGCTTAGCTTCCCAGCAGACACATGGCCACATACAATCATCTGTAACCTCATTTTCAGGGAACCCAAAGCCTTCTTCTGACCTCCACAAGTACCATCTATACATATAATTCACTTACACACATAAGGACAAAACACTAACACACCTCAAATAATAATGTATATCAGTAGTTAATTTATATAAAGATTATGAAGAGAACAGCACTAAAACTGTGGAATAAAATATCATTTACTTTATGATTACCATGCTTTTAAAAATTTATAAGAGAAAATAAGGTTACATCTTTAATACTCAGTTTTAGTTCTTTTACCTTTGCTCTGATTAAAATACCCTGACAAAGAAACTTAGGAAAGAGAGAATTGATTTCAGCTTACAATTTCAAGATAAAATTCATCTAGTAGAGAAGTCACACCCTCAGCTGTTGATGGATATGGTCATATTGCAGCTATAATCAGGAACAAAATGCAATGAAGGCAAGCATGCTCATGTTCAGATTGATTTCTCCACTGCTGTACATAGCTTGAATATCTGAGGACTCAAAGTGCACCCACAGTGATAAACTTCCTCCAAAAAAGTAACATCTGCTCCAAGGGCACATCTCCTAATATTGTCACTCCTTGTAAACACATGGGGGCCATTTCTTTCAAATCACCACAAAGTCCAAGGTTCTGAATATGAATGCTTAGAATACACATGAATACATGAAAACATGTAGGTATCTGTAATATCAGTCCTGGAATCTCAAAATCCACATAGCCTGACATATGAAGTGGCCAAACCAGAGATCCTGACTGAAAATGAAGTGGAAAGGTGATAACTGAAATACTGATATCATCTGATAGCCACATTGTCACCAAAGTATGACACAGTCTTTCTCTCCCTCTGTAACGCAAGAATTAGAATAAGTAAAAATATATTATCTAACTTCCCACAGAAGAATCACATTATTAAGTTATCTTATGTATTCTCTCTTAGCATATCACATCCTAAATGTTGAAGAATCACATTAAAAGAGACTCTGCAATGCTGCTACCAGCAGAGTTTATATGATGATGGTAGAAATCTAGGACTCAAAGCAAAGAATACCCAAGAGACCTCTAATAGACAAGAATAAAATGGTTCATCTTCATCTGAACAACTACTTTTTACACACTAACTTAAATTTAAAAAATTTAAGAAAAGAAATTGTCCAACAGAACTTCAATAGGTGACCTCTTCAATACAGAAAAAAAAATCAGGACAACAAAAATTCTTATAATCTGGAATGATGAAATAAATCATGACATTCAAATATGCATGCTTATATATGAATAGAATACAGAACCTTCAAACATATCCTAGAATATATTACAAGCAAAAGCATGTACTTGTCAGAGCTAGATATATGAGCACCTCATAATTAAAGCAGATTAAAAGAGATAGGATTGGAAATATTCTAACTTATAATCACATTTATTAGCACATTAGTAAAAGTAATAGTTCCTGTGTAACAGTTAAAGTCTATTAGAAAGTTTGAAACTCTGGTCATAATATATTAATTATTAAAGCTGTTCTCTGTAACACTTGATAAAGTATCAATAAAATAATAATGTCTAGTTCTTAAATTTCTAGTTTTTTCTCTAAATGAATTCCTGGCTTAGAACATGAAATTTATTCTAAAATAAAAACAGCTATAGATTCACATTCTATTTTCATTTACAGACTTGTATAAAAAAGACAAAAGTGGATAACTGGAATTAGAAGATAAAAGGGCAAAGGGAAGGCAAAGAGAAGAATGTTACATAATCTATATTTAATTTACTGATTTAGTTTTCAATTAAAACACATTTTAAATATTCCTCAATCTGGCTTTATTGAAAAAATACTTTAAGTGACAAAGGTGCTGATTCAAATAAGTAAAAGCTAATGGGTCTCTTTATGAAGGGAGGAATTTTACCTTAGTCTCTGTGAGCCTGAGCGCTCTGCTTCAGGGAAGAAAAGGAGAGGTGAACAGTATTGGCATATGTATATAAGCCCTTGATTAGTACTAAAAATAATTACATTGTCAAATATATATATATGGAAGATATTATAGTTTTGAAATGAAATCTTCATTTCTTATATTTTAGGAACATGTGATCTATAAACTTTAGTTTTTATATTAGGGAATAAGAATCAATATTTTTATATGGGAATATTAGATTTAGTCAAGGTAAATATTTATGGTTTATGCATATATCCTCTGCATGATTTGATGCCATCATCAAATCCTCTTAGTGTGCCTATGTTTTTCTACTTGTGAACAATATGTCTACATAAAAATAAAGTAAGAAAACTAATTTACTAATCATTAATTCGTACATTCTTTTTTAGGCCCAATTCTGTGAAAGACAGCATAGTGTTTATGATAAACCAACAAATAAGAACCCTACAACTCAAGATTACATTAAATATCAGAGCTTTGATAGAAAAGGATCCAACAGATTAGGTATCTGAACCTGCCTTGAACTCTTGGGTAAGATTTATATTATTAATAAAATGTATAAAGGCAGAAGTGAAGAGTTCCAGTCTCCCAGTAGTCTCTTTACAAATACACCTGGATTAACTTCACTGTATCTGGGTACCACATATTGTATGTCCTTTAGGGAGGGGATGCATTAGGCTTACAAAGCTCAATTGCAGCCTGAGGCTTGTGTAGATATGATGGCAAATCTTATGTTATGGGTCGGACTCCATGTTCTTAATACCAAACCTTGCCTGATTCCCTTTGAGCTGCCCTAGCATCAATTCCATAACATCTCTCTGCTTTTATTTTTAAAATTTATTTCTGAATTTGAAATACTAAATGCCTTTTCTCAGCAAAAACTTGCAGACACAAATGAGGGCAATTTGGATGTTATTTTCAAGCAACTAAAACAAACCTAGAAACATGACAAAGGGTACTTACTAGCAAATGGAAAGAAAAAAGAAAATTAAATTGTGTTCTTTATTACTATACTCACATAAAATTTTCAATAAGTACAAATAAACCAGAAGGAGCAGTGATGAATAATTCCCCAAGTCATTGTTTGTTTTTTTTTTAAATTCTGTTAATGAGAATAATCTCAAGCTTTAAAAAGCAGCATGAAACTTCTTTACTATACAGCATCAGATATATCTATTGTTTTATTTTATCACTCTAATGTCCAGAGACTAAAGCACTAAATAGTATCGAAGAAATATAACCATGATGACAATAATAGTTGGTAATGGGGTCTCTGTTTTAATTGTGATTATAATAAATATGAAGCAAAATATTGATATTATATTAAATACTACCTACCATTGGTTTTCCATATAAGTTACAGGCCTGATTTCCCTTTGTGCTAGTAAAATGTAAGCTGATTTAATAACCATGTCGTTCTGATTTCTCACTTGGAATGTGTTCTTTGTTATCTTACTCTGGCGCTATCTCATCTTAATATCTTGTTGTAAAATCTTAATGGAGTGCAGCAAAATTCAACCTCCCAAATCAAAAGTGTGTGAAGTTCATGTGAGTGAATATCCACAACAGTAAGTCTCAGCTTAGTTCTATTACCTAATTTTCTAATTTCAAACAAGCATTTACTTAACCAAAATTTATTTTTCTCCATCAGTTAACACTAACAACCAGGTCCCATGAAATTCCTTTCCTCTTATAAAAAATGAAATTCTCCATCTTACTGATTATTATTCTTTCCTGGTTCTCAAGCCTATGCCTTCTCATATATGTTTAAATTTTTTCTCAGTGTTAATTTCCACAAACCTATATGCAGGAAGATTTCACATAGGAATCTTTGCCTGCTTTTTTTTACCCCAAATTTGGCAAAGGAATAAGAATTGTCATAAAAAGTTAACTTCTGATCATCCATTTCTAAATGTCACTAAAGAGTTCAGCGATTATTTTAAAAAGATAAAATGTGATGGGAGCAGTAGTCTTCAATGGGAATAGTAATCATGTATCAGTGGAAATGCATATTTTATAAAAAATAGAATGTGTTGTGCAACAAAATTGATTATGAAATATCCAGATCACCAAGCTGATAAGAAGAAATCAAAACAGAAAATGTAGGGGTCTGTTTTCTTACCATTAGATTTGGAAGCATTAGCCACAAGAAAAGTGTTTTGAAAATGAAACTCTGTCTTATAAATAATTTTATACTTACCTAATAAAAATGCATAGGAAGCACTTTTAACTTCCTGATTAAAGAATAAAAGTGAACACAAAAAATGAATTAGAAACTAAAGACTGGGGAATATGAACTCTTGCAAAGTGTTAGAGAAATTCTGATAGTTTTCCATTGATGTAAAGCACTTGGAAGATGTGTGTTTCATCAAAATTACTTGAGCTTTAAGATGAAGAACATCATGGGGAACCACAGACATGGTTTGTTTACTTCTGCTTCCAGCTATCCTCAGAAGAAATAAACAGCCTAACTCCAGGAACACATATTTCCTTAATAACCCACCAGCACAATGTCCTGTGGGATGGAGCATGGTGGGATGAGAGTGGAGGATATATTGGTTAAGAATACATGCCTCTTCCTGAGGGAAATAAAACATATGACAAACAACAGGAGGTATTCATAACATGAAGCTCACAAATAGAATGGTGGCTTGAAGTTATCATCAGAAATTCAATCTATTTCTGTCTTTTGCTCATTCACCCTTCAAGCTTAATATCTTACCACATTATTTGGGGCTTGGTACCATGTAGTTATTCTTCTCAATACAATAGAAATAGGAAGCAAAGGGCAATATGGTAGAAATAGAAAGCAAAGGGAAGCATGAAATGGCCATAGTCTGAAAATAAGCTACTATCTCTATAACTCCCTTCAGACTATATCATTTTGTTATAATCACATTTAATAGAGTCAAATATTTCACATTCACCTGTGACCATATATAAATTGGAGTGTATAGGGGAAGGAAAAAATTACAAAGTAGTGACAAAATACTCTATTAGCCTCATGGAATCAAATTAGCCTTTCAGGAATCAAATACTACATTAGGATGGAATAATTGAGGAAAGAATATTAATAATCACTTAGATAAGGCAAAATGAAGAAAGGACAAAACAACTCACGTAAAAAGAAAGGGAATTGTTTCCTTTAGTAAATTTGATGTAAAACAACAGGTACTCTCCAGAGAAACAGAGCAGCAACTGAAGAAGGTGCCTTCTGAACAGAAGTTGTAAGAACTTCTAAGAGATACATAGCAGCTACCCAATGCCCAGATATATGATTGACATACCTATTAAATAGACAATTTTGATACTCAGGAAAGATGACCTCCAATATAGTTAAGAGAATCATTTAGTAGGCACCTTATAGGTTATGTAATTCATAATTTTCAGACTAAAACTGTAAACTTGCAAAGTGTGTATGCCAAAAATCATAGAAAATAACTGAAATATTTCAATTAATAATTTTAAAATCATTTAAATTTTTGTACTTTTTATACACTGGCATTGTTATGTAGTCAAATTGTTCATGAAGAAGCTTTTCAAATGTATGTTATTATATTATACACTTTATAATTAGGGTGATTTCTAACTGTGATACCAGCCTTAGAATTAAATTTAAAATTTAAGTTGTATATTAATAGAAAATTGATAATCTATGAAATTTAAACAGGTATAATTATATTAGTCAGATTTAGACTTCTGATATACAGTATACTACAGAGAATTAAAAAATAGTACCTTAAACATAGTTTATAGCTCATCAAGCAAATTGTTTGCCTTGCAAATATGAGGTATGGACTTCCATTTACAAAATTCATATTTAAAAAATATTTTACATTGGTTCTGTGGTCCAGCACTGAAAAAAAGATAGGAAGATCCTGTACTATATGGCTAAAATCCAGCTATAAATGAATACATGTCAGTGCATCTTTCTGTGTCTTGGTTAACTCACCCGAATGAGTTTTTCTAGTTCCATCCATTTGGCAGCAAATTGCATGATTTCCTTGTTTTTGATGGCTAAATAGTATTCCATTGTGTAATTGTCCACAATTTTTAAATCCATTCTTCAGTTGAAGGACATCTGTGTTGTTTCCAGTTTCTACCTATTACAAATAAAGCTGATATGAACATAGTTGAGATGACTTGTGGTTTGGTGAGGAATCTTTTGGATGTATGCCCAGAAGTGGTATGGCTGGGTCTTGAGGTAGAGCTGTTCCAAGTTTTCTAAGATATCGCCAAACTGATTTCCATAGTGATTGCATACATTTTCACTCATACCAGCAATGGAGGAGTGCTCCTCTTTCTCCACAACCTCACCAAATGTGCTCTCATTTGAATTTTTTATCTTAGCCTTTCTGACAGGTGCAAGATGGTATCTCAGGGCCATCTTGAGTTGCATTTCTTTAAGGCTTAAAGATGTTGAGCATTTTTTTCAAGTTTCTCTCAGCCATTAGAGAGACACTTTTTGTCTCTTATGCTTAATTTTGTGCTTAAATTCTCTCTTTAGCTCTGTACCCATTTTTGATTGGATTATTTGGTTTATTGATGTTTACTTTCTTGAGTTCTTTATGAATTTTAGATATTAGCCCTCTGTTGGATGAAGATCTTTTCCCAATCTGTAGGTTGCCAACCTGGGAGTCATAGTTCAGCTATCAAGTTTAAGGACAATGATTAATCTAAGAGACACTGTCACTTACATGAGTACTTACACACATACAAGCACACAACACATACCCACAAGCATAAACACACCCACAAGCACACACACACACACACACATACACACATGTATAATATGTAGTCATTCATGTTCTTATCCTCAAGACCCTATTCTATTTTCATAAGTAATTCTAATACACATATTGAGTTACTCAGCAGGCTAGATGTAGGTGTTATCATTTTTTGGTTTGTCATTACCCTACTTGGAGTAAAGATAAACTTATTCATGTTTCCACTGGAAAAATCACAATTCTCACCTGAAAAGAAAGTGATAGAATAAAAACGTCATTAGTAGGGAGGATTTATTTCATGGGTTATGGGATAAATAGTAACACATGAACTGAGATTGTGATGCTTCTGTGGGGATAATAATCTTGACATGGGTACTTATTCCTATGTGGTAGAGTATAGCCTGACCATTTGTTGTCTCCTGGTTTCATAATCCATGTGCTGAGGAATAAGATGTCACCAAGACTGAGTCTTTTGAAAGTAAAACATCTTTAGCAGGATTTCAGGAATGCAATGTCCTTTTTTGTGCTATAAGATATGCTTCCTTCATTAATGTTGTGCACTTGTATAAGTTGCCACCAAATGGGTATGAAATAACAAATACATTATACTCCTTAAAATTAGCAAGGATAGATAAGTTAATAAACAGACTATAATAGCAATTGGGTGGCTTTTGTTGTGAATATTATGTAACAAAATTAAGCCTCCCATATTTGTCCAGAAAGAACTATCTCCAATAAGGAAATAAATGCAATGAGAAAATTACATGAAACTCACACTGTGCTAGCCTCTGATTGAACATCACACAATAAGAGAGGATGAGTTGAAGGTATCTGTTTGCCACTACTTATAACTGGCATGATCAAAGAAAAGATAGAACAACCATTCTGTGACCCCAAAACATGAAAAATGAAGAATTAAACAAACACGGAGGAGGGAAGAGTAAGGTACAAATAATAGGAGTTATTTCTCAAATCTGACCTTTAAAAACAGAAGAAGAGAAAATCTATGATTCAGTATCCTTAATTAACAACTCAGCATATCCATAAGAGAACACTCTGCCAAACTGTCTGATTTGGGGCCAATTTTAAATGGAAAATTAAAGAATTTCTCTATGCTTGGCTCATGAGGCTATGGGACACAGAGACAAATGGGATAAATCTAAATTTCCCCTCCTTTCCAAATCTCCCATCCTTCCCCACCTCTCCTCTCTCCCAAATCCATTCCCCTTCCATTTCCTCTACAGAAAAGAACAGGCCTCATAGAGATGGCAGCCAAAGAGGACAAAAAAAAAGATACAATAAGACAAGGTAGAAGCCCTCAGATCAAGGCTGGTCAAGATACTACAATAGGAGGAAAGAGTCTCAAGAGAAGGCAAAAAGTCAGAAACACACTTGTTCCTACTGTTAGCATTTTCTTGAATGTAGAAAAGTAACTGTCAATTGCTTCAAATAAACTGAATGATCTTCTTTGTCTCTGTAAAAGATTTATTTTTACAATTGTAAATCTTGAGTAACTTACAGATGTGTAAAATCATCTGGACGAACAGAAAAGATAGCAGCTAATTTTAAATGAAAGTATTCTGCATGAATGAAAATGGCACTCATAGGAGCCATAAATTTTAGTGGAAAATCCCAATACCAAAAATTAAAGCTATTTCCTTAAGATATGTGCCAGAGATGTCACAGAAAGCCATGGAAATCGTAAATACTAATATTCTATTTTTCGAGAAAAAAGAGACTAAGCTACATAGAAGTCGGGCAGGGAGCTACAGGGATAGCACTTTTGTGAATGCAATCCATATTGTGTTAGGCTTTTTAATGATTCACAAGCCTTTACTTTTATCTTCTCTCTCTCTCTCTCTCTCTCTCTCTCTCTCTCTCTCTCTCTCACACACACACACACACACACACACACACACACACACACGCACTCTAGGTCCTTTGCACATATATTATGGCTTCTAGTTTTATGTCTCTATGGGATTCCTGAGTAGTATGTGAATGAATAACTCTTTACATATATACCTGAAACTTGTAATTTTTCTTGGGCTCTTGTTCTTCTGTTTGTCAATTTTGTCCTACTCCAATGAGTTTGTTTCGGGTTGATATATATTATATTATATTGTATTATGTGATATCATATTGTGTTACATTTTATTAAATATAAGAGTGTTTTCTAATGAAAGACAGGAAGGTCCATGGAGAGGACCGGATGGAGAACGAATAGTAATCAGGTTATATAATTTAAATTTTAATAAAGCAATATAAAAATATCAGAGTTTCTGAAAAAGTAGTACAAACATCCAACTATCTCACCCATTCATAGTCGATAAAGACGTAGATCAGCCCCTTTGCTTTTCTTTTATATATCATGCATTTAAATTGACTATACCCTATATTTAATTGTCATCATTTTATAAATACCATTATAAAAGACAACCCAAAAATTATTCTCTAAGAATAATATGTATTTTTGAACACACTACAGTGATTAATATCAAAGAAAAATATTGAGTTCATGCAGCAATGCAAGAGATCCCCACTTTCTGTTTCAGTGTTTAAGCACAGTACAAGAAAATTGCAACTCATTAAATCTATCTGATTTTAAACAATTGAATAGAGAATAGGAGAATAAAATTATAGCTATTATGTATTTAATAAAAACCCATAAGGGTAAAAATTTGTAGAATTTAGTTAAAATATTTTATAATTAATGTACACAGACATTTCTTCTAATTTTTTACAGTAAGAGGTGTATGTACACACACACATATATATATGTGTGTGTATATATATGTGTATATATATACATATATATATATATATATATATATGAAGATCAATCCTTAAGAAGTATAACTGATGTTTCTGTCCACAGCAGGAGGCATGAATGGCGCAGGGGTCATTACATCATAACATGCTGCCTGATGTTGCTTAGTGGTGTTGATGAAATCTTGTTGGTTATTGTTTTATTTTATTAAAATTGAAAAGTTATACACTTGCCTTATGTATAGAACATAAACATCTTAATAGACAAGAATTGATGAAATAGGGAGCCATGCAAGAACGTAAAAAAGTAAATAACTCTTGGACAGATGGTTATGTAAGGCAGTAAAAATTAATGAATACCACTTCCCTAGGAAGGCTTTCTCCTCCTTCATGAGACCCTGACCTCATGACTCCTGAAGACATTCCACAGAACTCGCTCCTTGGGACTATCTAAACTTACATAGCTCTCTGATTTGCTTCCACTCCCCTTTAGTCACTCATTCCCCCCTGCAGCTATCATCAAGCAGGCTGAAAGTTACTCCTTTATGTACCCACCCACCTGTTTGCAGTTTGTGTGCTTAAATACTGCCTGAAAACTGTTTTTGTTTGTTCACTCCTCCTCAGAGGCAGTCGAAACCCAGCACATCGGCTTAAATAAACCTCTTGTATATTGCAATGAATCTGGGACTCTTGTGGTCTCCCTTTGGCCTTGTTCTGTGTAAGGAACACCCCCTCTCATTTCCATCTTACTCCTTTTGAGATTTTGTATGGCATTCCACCTCCCTTGCTCACCCTTGAGAAAAAAATTAACCCCAGCTGTTGTCGTAATAATGATTTGTGTTCTAGATTAAAGGGACTCCAACTGGTCCAGAAGGAGGTGTGGACACAGCTTACTGACACCTATCAACCGCTCACCCATTCTAGATCGGGGATTTTGTCTATGTTCATCAGCATTGCTCACAGAATCTGGAGCCTAGGTGGAAAGGGCCATATGTTATCCTTCTAACCACCCCGACTGCTGTCAAGGTTGATGGAATCTCAGCTTGGATCCACGCCTCCCACATAAAGAAAGCACCTAAAGCCTCAACAGAAGCTCAAGCTCTGGCAATCCTCGGACTCTTAACTCCCCTTTTGCTTACCCAGCTGACTGAGTTTCTCAAGTCCCCATGTGCCTCAACACCTCACTTGGCAGGACTTGTCCCAAACAAGAGATGTGATTTGGTCTAATTTCACCCTAGCTGCTCCCTGGACCTGGTGGCCAGAATTGCATCCTGATTTGTGCCAACTGGCTGTAGGGCTAGACTACTGGCACATCCCTGATTATTATTCAACAAGGGGAAAAGACCCAGCAACAATGGGCTGCCTGAATGTGATGGAAACCCAACCTGCTCTCACAAGCAATGTTCTGGAGTGGGCTGGGAGGAAGAGGATTTGGTTGCAAACACCCCCAGCTACACAATGAACTACGAAAAATCCCAATTTATGTATGCCCTAGGAGTAACTCTAGAGTAAAGGGCCACACATGTGGGAGGATTGAAACCTTCTACTGTGGGTCCTGGGGCTGTGAGATGACAGGAGATACTTTTTGGCATAACTAAAAGAGTGACTTAATACAGGTGAGTTGGGGTTATGAATATAAACAACCAGAGCTAAGTCAAAACACCTGTACTAGGCTTCTAGGTGGTATTACCTTTGTCCAATATGGGGTCTCGGGTCTCCGTCCAGGTAGACCCTCAGCGAGGAGACTTGAAAGAAATGGGCCCATGTCTTAATTTTACTTGTAACCCCCTCCTCTTCTGCTTCACTGAGGCAGGAAAAAAACTTACAACCCAATGGATAAAAGGAATAACTTGGGGCCTAAGATTGTTTGTTGCTGGACATGATAATGGAATGACTTTCACTATAAGACTGAAAATTAAATCCCCACTTCCCACTATCATTGTACCTAACTCTGTCCTAAACCAAGGGGTTCTGGTTCCCAGAGTGGTCACTTGAACCTCAAAAAGTCAACAATGGTCGAGGATGCTAACACCTGTCCCCACCTCATCCCTTGACCTATCTACCCAAATGAGAATGCTAAAATTAATCACAGGTGCTTACCAGGTTCTCAATGCCACTAACCCAGTGGCAACTGAATCTTGCTGGCTTTGCTACATAGCCCCGCCATTTATTATGAAGCAGTTGGGATAGATGCTGAGGTAAGCACCACCCCTCCTCCGAACAATGTAGATGGAAACAAGGTGAGGGAGCCAAGATAACCCTTTCCTCAGTGTCAGGGAGAGGAGTCTGTGTAGGCACTCCATCCCCCTCTCAACAACACCTCTGCAATAGAGCTGAACATGTCACAGACTCCTCTGGGTACCTCATCCCACCTGACGATGGATGGTGTATTTAGCTGTGTTGAACTCACCTAATGAGTTCTGCGTGCTGGTGCAACTATTTCCCAGGCTAATCCACCACCCAGACTCTTCCTTCTTAGACGCCTATGAGGGGGGCCATAAAACTAAAAGAGAACCTGTAACAATGACTTTGGCTGTGCTACTGGGTTTAGGAGTGGCAACCAGAATAGGAACAGCTGCCACTGCTTTGGCACAGCAACTGCAATACTATGCTAGTCTACATCAAGAAATAGATACTGACCTACAGGTAAGGGAGGATTCCATTTCAAAATAAAAACAGTCCTTATCTTCACTATTGGAAGTAGTCATGCAAAATCAGAGAGGGTTAGGTCTTCTATTTCTAAAAGGAGGTTTGTGTGTTGCCCAAAAAGAAAAATGTTGTTTCTACATAGATCACTCTGGAGTCATTACTGACTCTATGAATAAACTGAGGGAAAGGACAGCCGCCAGACAAAAAGAAAAAGTGTAACCGAACTTTTAAATTATTAGTTATCACTTATTTATTTATTACTAAATTCACTTATAACAAACACCAACAATTTCTTAACTATTCATCCTATAAATTCCTACAACCCCTTTAACCTATCCACTAAACCTATTGATAATTATAACAACCACTTTCATAACCTTTTAGAATGATACAGTCTCTGGGGCAGGTCCTCAGTCGTCAGGAACACAGTCTTTGTTGTAGATTCTTTAACACACTTAGCAGTCCTTTTTCTGGATCTCTCAGATGCAGGTTCGTCAGGGTAAGTTGGTTATTACAGTCTCACCTTAAATAAGGCTTCATACTTTCTTCTCTGTGGGAGACCCCTGCCGTCTGCAGGCCAACTTACATCTTTTGAATCAGGAACTCAGCTGCTCTGCCTCAGTCCTTAAAGCCAGGCACAGTTTCCCCTAGGCCACTGATCGGACAGATCAAACCCCTCCAGGCAAAAGCTGAGCCACAGGGTTCAGTCCTTGGCCTTTTGGTGTCTTGCTCAGGCTTTCTTTGCTCACCGGCTTCTTTCTGCTTCAGGGAGAGAGCTGGCCATCAATGGCCAGCCCTTTTTTCAGCAGGACTCTTGGAGCTCTCTAGCATCAGGGGCCTCTTCTCCTTCTGGGCTCCATGCACTGTCCTTAAATAGGAGGAACTCTGTTTAAGCTTAATTTGGGCACCGCCCACTTAGCTGCTGAAAACAATGTCAGGCCTGATACTTTGTTTCTTCAAGTCTATTAAGTCTTTCCTGTTTTCCTGACTTCAAACTTGTTTTTCAGTCTATTGAGTCTTTCCTGTTTTTCCTGACTCCAACCTTGTTTTTCAGTCTATTAAGTCTTTCCTGTTTTTCCTGACTTTATGCTGATAATGCTCTTCAGGCCCCAAATTAAGAGACAGTATCAGAAACTCCTATATATTTTCTAAAACTAATTTATCTAACCCCTACAACAAAGTTCTCAGGGATGGTTTGTGTCATGGTTCAATAAAATCCCATGGTTTTCCACTTTAATATCCACACTGATGGGACCCCTCATTATCTCCTCCTCCTACTCACCCTAGGGCCCTGCATTTTAAGCTGGCTAGTTTCCCTTGTTAGAGAATTGGTCAGCGCTGTTCACGTGCTCATGTTAAGACAACAATATGCCAAGATCCCACTTAAAGAATCAGACCCATGATTTCAGGATTGCAATCACTCATTTGAAGAAGAGGGGAATGTAAGGCTGTAAAAATTAATGAATACCACTTCCCTAGGAAGGCATTCTTCTCCTTCATGAGACCCTGACCTCACAACTCCTGAAGACATTCTACAGAACTCGGTCCTTTGGACTATCTAAACTTACATAGCTCTCTGGTTTGCTTCCACTCCCCTTTGGTACCTCATCATCCCCTGAGGCTATCGTCTAGCAGGCTAAAAGTTACTCCTTTATGCACCCACCCACCTGTTTGCAGTTTGTGTGCTGAAATACTGCCTGAAAACTGTTTTGGTTCGTTCACTCCATCTCGGAGGCAGTCAAACCCCAGCGCATCGGTTAAATAAATCTCTTGTAGATTGCAACGAATCTGGGACTCTGGTGGTCTCTGGGCATTGGGACCTCAGGGAACCGCCAAAAGGGTTCAATAGTTACCTAACTTTTTAAAGTAAAAAGAAGGCATACTGAAAGTTAGAGTATACTGATGTTGAATGTTCTTCTTAAACTAGCACATAAAACAAGAAATAAAATCACAGAATCATACCTGCTTGATAATCTTTAGTTTTGTACTAAATTTATTTTCACTGCTACATTTATTTCAACTTTAATACAATATCCAACATTATTTTTATGCTAGGATTGTCAAAAGATAATTAACAGAGTATATGTCTATGATAGAAAATGTAAATCAAAGGCAACATAACAAAGTCAATAAAGAGATAATTAAATAATGTCATGATTTCTGTACTTTTATATGCCCACATGAAAGACAATCAGTTTAAGAGAAAAGAAATAATACTAGTTGAGAACAGATAGTTATCATATTTTTTTAATTAAAAAAAAAACCAAAGCTATGTTTTCTTAGTCTGAGAAGACTATTTAGCTCAAATTTTCTGTAGCATTAAGAATTTCTCTTTATAATTTAATGAGAATATAGATTAGTTGTAGAACATTTGACTGTCATATTAGACCAAAGGTTCCAAGGCCAATCCCCAGTACTGGAATGGATCTTACCTAGGCCCTCTGTATATATGCTGTAGTTGTTTAACCTGGGGCATTTTTGAACTCCTAATAATGAGAGTAGGAGTGTCTCTGACTCTTCTGCCTACTCATGGAAACTTTTTCCTACTACTACATTGCCTTTTCTAGATTTGATATGAGGTTTTATGCCTAGTCTTGTTGCATTTTGTTATGCCATGATAGGTTATATCACTGAGGTACCTGCTCTTTCATGATGTGAAAAAGAGGAGCAGTGGGTCTGGGTGAGAGGTAACTTGAGAGAGGATTTGGAAGAGGGGAGAGACTAGAGGTGCCAGTCAGGATGCATTGTATAAGAGAAGAATAAATTTAAAAAGAAAAAGAAAGCAAAGAGGCAAATAATAAGTAATGATAACAATAAATTAGAATATAAGAAAACAAACATAAAAATCAAAGAAATGCATGAGTACAAAAACATCCATAAACACACATGCACACAAATGTACACACACACACACACACACACACACACACACACACACACACTCACATACACACAAGACACAGAAACTACAAAATCAGGGACTCAAATGAAATAACATTCGCTTTATGCACACATAGCTTCTTGATTCTAATTATATGAAAAATAGTAAATAATGACACACTAAATGTGATTATTTTAAATATTGAATCCATTCAGAGATTTGTCCCATTTAACTGTTTTTAGATCATTAGATGTTATAAAGTAGGGTACTTATGCTCACACACTTAAACAATTGTCAACTTCACAAATAACCTTATGATTTTTTGAATAAATGTATCATGTACTGTT
>CAJQZJ010031962.1:3799668-3843539 GCA_907164525.1 Lophiomys imhausi | reverse complement strand
CTAATTTCCAGAGGATTTGACATATTCTTATGGCCTTCTTGAGCACCAGGTGCACATGTCAAATCCCTGCTTGTTTACCTGAATCTATATGTAAACTTTGTAAAAGATGAGTCTTCTCTTAGTTATATGCCTTACAGAAACATCCATTGTTAATTCTTGGACATCTTCAGCTATCTTTATGAAGTCAGTCAGAATGAGCAGAACTCCATTTTCTAATTTTGACCTGACTGTGTTTTGGGTAGAAACATGATGTTCATATGATTTTTTTTGGATATTCTTTAAGCCTCAAATTTTTAACCTTAAGTTTAAAGTATCTTGCCAGATATATATGTCAGTTTTCAAGTGGCAGTATCTTAGGAAACCATGATACTGGGATCTTGACACATTATTTGATATGTTTATGTCATTGATTTTCCAACCATAAAATGATTACTGAATCCAAGAATCATTGTATCATTGAATGAATATAATAAGATCTATAAATCAGTTTCAGGCACATGCTAAACTCTCTGAAATTATATTTAAAATACTATAAGTGATCTTAGCATTATTAAATTTGTTATTATATGTTGTTATCAAGCAGCCCATAAATCAATGAGTAGATTCATTTCAATAAGTCATTATATTTCTTTCAGTTGACTTATTACACGATATTATTTACTCTATAATTAGCATTTTAATATCTAACTTAAAATTCTACTATTTAAAATTAATGTCTTAAGTCTTTCATACATCTCCATTGCTTCATAATTTTCCTCTCTTCTAGATAAAATTCTTCCAAATCTGCTTTGATATCAAACAATGTCTCTCCTTCATCTAAACTGAAACTCTGATTGACATAAAAATTAAATTAACATATGTCCTCATCCCTTCACCCTTCCCAGATCCACTCCATCTACTTATCCAAAAGAAGTCACTTGCATGATAGACAATATGACAAGTGGTGTACAAGAGGAACTGAAATGGTGGGAATAAATGCTTCATTCACACACTGTTATAAATTGAATGCAACTCCAAAAATTTGAGTTTGGAAAATTAATCCCAAATTCAAATGACAGTGATATTTGAAGGTAAGGCCATCAAGATTAATTAGTTTTAATTAAGGTCAAGGTAATAGAGACTAATTGCTTTAACAGAAGAAGAACCTACTCTTGTGTTTGGATACCTGCAGCAACTTACATGTTTACCCTCTGCCATGTAATGACATACCAAGAAGACTTTTAGCAAATATCTATTATAATGTAACTTAATGGTTATAGCCTTCTAAACTACTATTAGGTGAGTCATGTAATGTTTTTTTATAAATTCTTGTTTCAAATAAATTGTTACAGAACCCTTAAACAGATAATATACACAGAGTCATCCAGTAAAATGATAATTTACATGCATGTTTCTTGTTTCATGAAATTAGTATAGTAATCATCTACAGTGGAATACTAACTCTTTGGTTGTGTAATGATAATTCAATGCTACATATTTTTCATTGTACAATGTGTACTACATTATATCTTTTAATATAAGCATATGAGAAACCTGAATATAAACTACAAATATTGCATTTTGCTGGAAAACATGCTCTCTAAATGACTCTAAAGAAAACATATTGATACTTTCAGATCATAGTCAATAGGTGAACAGTTCTGAGTAATTACTGCTTTTTGTGTTGTAGGACAGCCTAGCTATGCTGATTATCTAGAACATAGAATTTTGTGAATTTATCTTAGCAGTTGAAATTGTCAAAGACTGTCAAATAAAAGCATATAATTATTTTGTTTCAATTTTGCAGAAAAAGTTTTCCATACAGTATATTCTTTTCACAGAATTATACAATATATTGTGATCCCCTCACTCATCCTTTCCTAGCTCATTCCCACTTCTCTACCCATTCAATTCCATACTTGCTTTCTCTCTCCCTTTAGAAAACAGAGGCAAATTAAAAATAAAAAGACTTGAATGTATTTTAAAAAATCATGAAATATACCCTGCCACACACAAATACCATGAAAACACAAAATTGGAAAACATACTATAAAAACAAAGGACAGGCATTATCAGACAGAAAAAAATGTCCAAAAATGTCATTTAATTTTTTTTGTGTTGGTCATTTACTATGGATATGATGCTCCTATGTGAGATTTATACAGCCAATGATACTCTAGATATTTTCGAATGGCTGATTAAGCATTTTTCATCATTGTTAGATTTTGATTCAGTAATTAAAAAAAATAACTGATAATGGTTTCTAGGTGAGTGGATTTCATTTCCATTACTGGATAACAAGACTCATTGTTAGAATTCACAAAGTTCTTTTTGTCTTTTAAACATTATCAAATATGTACTCTACATACTTATAGTAGCATAATGGAAGTTAATTTTAGTTCAAATATGACAACATTCATCTTCTTTGTAAACAATTGTGATTAGCTATATAATTTGAAACTTGCCTTACTATTCCATCCCATAAAATAGGACAAGAATACCTATTTCAGTAAAAGCTAAACACAAGTTAAAAGTTAAAGCACAATATATGATTCTATATTTTGAAATTTACTACCTATATTTGTTTAAGAATAAAGAAAATATGATTTATGATTATTTTGGTATGGATTAACATATCAATTTGCTATTGCTTTTTAACTGTGCAGTAACATATTTTGTCTGAATCCACTAGCTATTTTTTCTAACATAGAAATCCATCCTAGCATCAATATGAGTAATCAATATTCTTTAAGACTTGAAATCTTCTTCAGTATCTGTACACTTCCTTTTTGACTCTTAGTTTTTATTTTTACTTTTAAATCTAATACTGATATAACGTCATAATGCTATTTTATATCCAGAAGAATAAAATCTTTGATATTAGAAGTGATTATTCCCCCTTGTGCAAATGTAAATATACATTGAAAATAATTCCTTAGAAAGATTTTGTTTCTTGCCTCTTGTGTTGATAAATACTTATAGTGCCTATATAAAATATCTTCTTTCTTTAACATTTCAGACTTTCTTCCTACTAGAAAACACCTGATCACACAGTGTAGAAGTTAAACTGTGGATGTTAATCACTGGTGTGATGTTATCTAGGATGCATTGAGTATTGTTCTAAAATCAAGGGAGAGAAATTCTAATGGAAGCTAAATATATATATATATTATATATTTATATATATAGAAATATATATATATTTCCTACTAAGCCATTAATCTTTTCTTTTGTAGTTATTCTTATATTTTTATTTTGAGAGTGGAATATTCCCAGAGATTGAGTCCATAGGATTCAATATGGTAGGCAACCATCATACCACTGAAATAAATGTTGGATTTTCTATCTCTTTTAAGGAAAGACCTCACTAAGTTTCCATATTGGTCTTGACCTTGTGACAATCTAGCCTCATTTTCTGTAGTAGCTAATACATAAACATATGTCACCAAGTCCACCAACCGCTAATTTTTAATATTTTAACATTTGTTTCATAGCATTCCAAAATATTCCAAATGAGTATCATCATTTTACTTATAAATATCCCCTTTTATGATCTCAGTCCTTTAAAATGAGTTTAATATTTATTACTTCTTAAAACTAATACATTATTACTCTAATAAGTACTCAGTGATAAATTTTTCAATTGCAATTCTTTTATAGATTTGTTTAGTATTTTTATTTTAATCAACCATAGCATATTACTCAGCAATATTAATTACAAAAGCTATTATGAGTACCATTGTTATCATAAAACTGATGTTCATATAGATATGGGTCTTCATGGCATTAGATTCTAGTTATATTTTATTATTATTAAAGTAATTTTAAATGAGATAAAATATATCCTAACTAAAACTACTTTATAGACATATTCAGAAAAAAATAAGGTCAATCTAACCTAGAGAGATTTTCATAAAATTCTCAGCCTCAAGAAAAACTGAACTATGGAATCAGGGATATATTACCATGTAATACTATATAAGAATTTATTAAAACTATGGAGTCATGGAAAATAATTAATAACTTTGAACTAATGAATTAGATCTCTCATTATTCCATTATTTCCATAGTCAAATATTATTGACTACTGAATCAATAATATTTTATTATATACATAATATGCATCAGACTTAATTATGGCTAATCTGTTAAAACTGCTATTAAAATTTATTTGTGTCTCTGACAAAAACAAAAAAAATAAGAGCTGTCTCTTTTCAATGACCACAACTTTCACAGTTACAAATATAGCTGAGTCTGTGCTTGCAAACATGCCCACATATCTTTCTGACTCCATGGAAGGAAAATTAATAATATTGGAAATTGAAGACCACTGGAGATTTCTTCTAATTTCTATCTCTGATACATTTCCTTGTAAAATAAGATTTTAAAAAATTATTCAACTGAAGTTGAAGAGAGTGATTCTGAAAATTATGACAGTTAAATTGCTCCTGAAAGATAAATTATTTGGTCTATAAGATTCAAAGCTGAAATATTAATTTGGAGACACATGTTTTAGTTCAATACCACTTATCATTTTAAAACCCTTCCAAAGTTTGTCAGGGGTCAAGTTTCACTGAAACACAGAATACAGGGAATTAATAGTGTTCACCTTT
Source organism: Lophiomys imhausi (assembly GCA_907164525.1). Lineage (NCBI taxonomy): Eukaryota > Metazoa > Chordata > Mammalia > Rodentia > Muridae > Lophiomys > Lophiomys imhausi. The sequence continues at coordinate 3,838,947 of CAJQZJ010031962.1, read as the reverse complement.
TTCAAATCTGTTTATTTGGGGAATAAAACTTTGAATTGCTAGGTGAGCAGATTTTTTTAACAAGAAGGGAAATTGTTGACATGTTAAAACTAGTAATAACTCATTGTGGAATTATATTAATATTGCAATAGTTTTATTTTTTTACTATCTCATTTTTGGGTACTTGAAAAATTATTTTTATCAGTTTACAGCGATGAGTTAATTTAAAACATATTTATCTCCATTTATGTTTATGTTGGAAAGTGTGTATAGGTGCCAAAGGCATAGAGATCTGTCAATGTTGTTTTTATTTGCTCATATTGTGGCATGAGATGAGAGCCATACCCATCCTTTAATAATGCATGGCTTTGGTTGAGCCCAGAACATTTCAATTTCAATATCCCTAGGATATCTAATTGTCTGTCCCTCAATTAGATGACACTGTTTAGGGCTAAACATGTATACTAAAGGGATATCTGTATGCTAACCAAGGATTTTAGAGGTACATACTAAGGGCATGTCTATATTCCAACTACATCCTCAGACCTAGGGCTTTGGATTTGATTGCTTGCCAGAGTAGCCATTCTACTTGATTAAAATTCCTCTATACTGTCTCTTATACTTTCTGGGAGAGGGAAAATCAGTTTCCTCTCATAGAGTTACAGTGGGTACAATAACCGCTTCAGAGCAGCCCAAAGTTCAAGAGTAGTTTACAACACAATGAATGGACTTCACAGTTTGTGTGTATGTATGCGTGAATGTGTGTGTGTGTGTGTGTGTGTGTGTGTGTGTGTGTGTGTGCACGCGCGTGCTTTAATTTGGCTAAAGTTTGAAATTTTTTCTTTGTTTTGTTTTTATTTTTGAGCATGTTTTATTTTATTTCCTGATTGTGGGGTTTGGGGTATGCTTTATGTTGTTTTCTTGTTTGGGAAGTTTTATTGTTTAATTGGATTTTTGTTTGTTTTGGTTTTGTTTTGTTTTGTTTGAAAAACTTTTAAAGTGTTTTTAGGTTATCATTGGGGAATGGATCTGGAAGGACTTGATGAAGTAGAAGAATATGATTAAAACATATTTAAATTTAAAAATTGTTTTGAATAATAAAAAAGGAAAGATGTAAATTTAGAGAACAGTTTGATACTGTCCATTTAGTAAGATACTAATGATGAGTTCACCCTTGGAGAGTATGAACTTCCCATCTGTATGTTCGTGGACTGATCAGTACCAGGCATAGGTTTTTCTCGTGAAACATGCCTTAACTCAACCCAGAAAATGGTGCATTGCCTATATAACACGTGTGACCCTGTTAGACTCATGGGCATATCTTTGTACAGTAGTGGTTATTGTAACTCACAGTTGGTTAGATTGTTATGATCCACCCCATTAGAATATCAACTTCTTATACTTTGAAAGCTATCAAGCAGGAAGAAAGCTTCTGATTCAATATCAACTTGATTTTCCATGTCCTGTGTCTTAAGTATGTTTAGTTTTCAGAAGCTTGATTTTATCACCAAGTTTTGAAGTCAACAAAGAACAATGATACAACCTTGAATTAGCAGTCTCACTCAAAGACATCCTTGATAATTAGCTGTAGGTGAGGCATACTGTACCTGTAACTTGGAATTTTGTTTGGTGATTTATGATTTCTAGAAGCATTATATCCTATGTAGAGGAAAAAGAAGAGGACAGGGTATTGGGAAGGATATGGCATAGAGGGCTAGGTAGGGAGGAGTTAAAGGTAATAACAGGGTTTGAATATAATCAAAATAAATTTTATCCATGTTTGTTTGAAATTATCATAGGATTAAAGTAGTGGATCACTACAAGGAAACAGCGTTATTCAAATACAACAGAGAACATATATGTATATATTCAGAGCTTCTGACAGCATGCACAAGACCTATACAAGCAAAAGCCAGACAAAAATCCCAGAAGGCAGGAGGAGAGATGGGCACCAAGTCCCACCTCTAGTTAATGAACTACTTACATTCAGTTGCTGCTGGAAGAGGTAATTTTAGTTAGTTTTTTTTCCAATGGAGTGACATTCTGTTTATTGATTACACTGAAGGTCAGTCACCATACCCAGGAATAGTATGCCAACATAAATTGGACTCAGTGGATTCTGTTTTATATATTTTTAAAGAGAAAGAATATTTAGAAGGGAAAGTTAGTAAGGAAGGAATTGAGAGGAGCTTGGGGAAAAAGAAAAATATGATCAATATATATTGTATGAAAGTCAATATGCAATGTTTGAATAATTAAATTAAGTATATCATATTAAATAAATATATAAAATAAATAGCACAAAAATACATAACAATGGAAAAGATGCTACAATAGATTCAAATGAAATGCAGATCATTACTATATAATATTTTAAAACATGTTCTAACAAGTTTCAAAAATGTAGAACAAGAGGACAAATTACTAAAGAGTCATATGATGTACAAAAGGTAAATCACTGTGATGTAAGCATCTTTAACAGCATTGTTTGCATGACATAAATAAATAGATATTCAAATAGTACATGACACAAATAACAGAGCAAAACAGAAAGAGTTCTATCCAAATCTAACTTGTTGAATCAATGGCTTATTGGGATTACTCACAGAAGCATTGCTGATTCAATGCCAGCTACATTATCAGGAAGCCCAAGAAAACATGGAGCAAACTCACCAAAGCACCATTCTCAGGGTTCAATGCCCAAACTGAATGTAGCTCCACTGAAGAAAGTCCATCCTCTGCTGGGAACTTTTTGTTGTTCACCTACATTTGAGGTGTATGTAATTTCATCTACTAAACCTCAATGCTTCCTGGGCCTTGTAAGTTTCCTAAGCTTCTAAGATATACATTTCCTGTCTCAACAGGATACCATGCTTAATTCAAGGAAATACGTATATGATACCCAATAGTGAGTGGAAACCTCCTTGCTATTGTCTGGAATTTATGGTACTGGAGGGCACTGTGTGGGCATTGGAGTGATAATTGGTACCAGTAGTTATCCTCAGTTATGAGTTTCTACAATACAAAGTCTCAAACAAGATGTGCCCACTGGTTATTCCTACAACTTTCTCTATAATATTACATGACTCTTCAAGTGGGTGATAGACATGCTTGATAATTTTCTTCCAGTTAAGGCTGTGCTTTAGGCTATTGTACACCAGAGATGTACTTATTATTGACTGTGTGTCCAATTAAGAATCTCTTATGTCCATTTTTATTGTGTTGATCCTACCTATCCATGAGCATGGGAGATCTTTCCATCTTCTAAAGGCCTCTTCAATTTCTTTCTTCAAGGGTTTGAAGTTCTTGTTGTACAGGTCCTTTACTTGCTTGGTTAGCATTACCCCACATATTTTATATTCTTTGTGGCTATTGTAAAGGGGGTTGTTTCCCTTATTTCTTTCTCAGCCCATTTGTTTGTTGTATAAAGAAGGGCTTCTGACTTTTTTGAATTAATTTTCTATCCAGCCACCTTGCTGAAAGTGTTTATCAGGTGTAAGAGTACTCTGGTGAAATTTTTGGGGTCGCTTATGTATACTATCATATCGTCTGCAAATAGGGATAATTTGACTTCTTCGTTTCCAATTTGTATCCTCTTGATCTCATTTAGTTGTCTTATTGCTCTAGCAAGAACTTCAAGTACTATATTGAAGAAATATGGTGAAAGTGGGCATCTTTGTCTTGTCCCTGAGTTTAGAGAAAACTGAAAAGCTTCTGTAAGGCAAAAGACACTGTCATTTGAACAAAACGGCAGCCTACAGACTGGGAGAAAATCTTCACCAACCCCACATCAGACAGAGGGTTAATATCCAAAATCTACAAAAAACTCAAGAAATTAAATGCTAAGAAAACAAATAATCCAATCAAAAAATGGGGAACATAGCTAAATAGAGAATTCACAAAGGAGGAATCCCTAATGGCTGAGAGACACTTGAAGAAATGCTCAACATCCTTAATCATCAGAGAAATGCAACTCAAGACGACTCTGAGATTCCATCTCACATCTGTCAGAATGGCTAAGATCAAAAGGTCAAATGACAGCACATGCGGGCAAGGGTGTGGAGAAAGGGGAACCCTCCTCTAATGCTGGTGGGAGTGCAGGCTTGTGCAATCACTATGGATGTCAGTATGATGATAGCTTAGAAAAGGTGTAATAGCTTTGCCTCAGGACCCAGTCATACCACTTCTGGGTATACACCCAAATGACTCCTCTCGGAATCATAAGGAAATTTCCTCATCTATGTTCATAGCAGCCTTATTTGTAATAGCTAGAAACTGGAAACAGCCCAGATGTCCCTCAACTGAATAATGAATTAAAAACTGTGGTACATCTACACAATGGAATATTATTCAGCTATCAGAAACAATGAAATTATGCAATTTGCAGCCAAATGGATGTAACTAGAGAAGCTCATCCTGAGTAAGCTAACCCAGACTCAGAAGGATGCACATGGCATCTATTCACTTATAGTAGGATTTTAGCTATATAGGATATCCATATTACAACCAATGCACGAAAGGTAACATGGATATAGACATTTTTTGGTTTGTTTGTTTGTTTTTTAGTTTTCTCTCCCTTTTCACTGGTGGTACTGCCTTGTAGGCCCCCAGTGTATGAGGAGGCTCTTGGCCTTCATATGACTTCTGAACTGGAGTGAGGGACTGTTATGTAGGGACACTCCACTCCAGAGGAGTGGGATGGAAGGGTTAGGGGTTAGAGGGTGGGAGGGCCGGGCTGGAAAGGGGAGAAAGAGGACAATATGATGGAGATGTAACCTGAAGCAACAAATAAATAAATTTATTTATAAATAAAAAAAAACAAAAACAAAAAAAATCACTATGTCACCACTGACCACACCATGAATGATCCTGACAAGAGTTTATTCTGTGGAAATAAATACAAGTGTATAGAGGCAATTTAGTATCCATATTATGTCCAGTTCACAAAACAATACCAACTTCTTACCCATATTGGTCTAACCATGGGGTTTTAATCTTGGCGTACAGTATCAAACAAGATCTCCCTGTTGTGAACCCTGAAAAGCAGACCTAAAACTCAACTATAAAGCAGTTGGTTGTATTCATAATAGCCATGACACTATTGTACCAGTGGTTACATCCTGTCCAAGACTTTGTATTGTAGAAACTCATAACTGAAGAAAACTTTTTATGCCAATTATCACTCCAATGCCCACACAGTGCCTTCCAGTACCATAAATTCCAGCCAATAACAAGGGGGTTTTCCACTCACTATCATCAAGATTTCTTCATTGCTTGCAATATGTATAGATATACAGCAATGGATCTTACTATTTACTTCTGACATGTAATCATTAAGAGTGACAACAGTATTATAATCATATTTAGGACCTCAAAGGCTACTCTTGTCAATAACAATTATGAAAATAACCATCATGGGCACTTCAATTTTTATTTAACAATGCTCTAGATTCTGGAAAGGCTCTTTTCATCTATGCAGGATGCCTTCATTCAAAATTGTAACTGTTGTTTTTGCTGTCATTCTAAATGTTTTTTTTTTTTTCCTGAACATCCAAAATATTCAACGGTTAGCATACTATAAAGAATCATGGCTAAAATATCTGCAGATCTACTGCCATCTGTTCCCACAAAGTGTAAATTGATCTTGGATGCCTGAGGGAAAACTAAATAGAAATACTAATGTGACCCAATATAACAAGGGAAAGCAAGATCAGTTATAAAATTTTTCTTCACATACTATGTTCAGTATAGCAACATGAATTGGGGTAGTAACCTATCAGCTATCCAAAATGCATAGTGATTTTCTATAAGCCCTCCTGTTTTCCACCCTGAGATGATGTTATGAGACTGTCACACATCTCCTTTCATGCTCTAAAAGTTTGAAAAGGCTCACTTCTGCTGATTGGCCCTGGGTGGGAAACACTATCACCCCTACTGGAGAGGCCTTTCTAATTCTAACAGGTTATGGGTGGGGACTGTGGTCATTGGCTATCACATGGCTACACCTGTCTTATAAAAGTTTTCCAGGGTGAAAAATCAATCCCTATTAGCATACATTCTTGCAAGAGGGAAATGCACACAGCATGTTTTAGGGTGATAACCTGTTAATGCTTGTGTGACCTTCATTTGTTCCTCACCTGCCCAGTTTTATACCTTTAGTGAACTGTTCTTCAGAAGCTCATTAATACATTTGGGTTTTTGTGAAAATATTCTTCAGAATTCTACTTAACATAATTCTTGACACATTTGTTTCAGATAATATGGGCAGAATGTCTCTACTGCTTAGTCCTTCATTTGTCCTTTCTTGGAGTCTTCAGAACTTTAGGATCCTCATTTACATGTTAATCTAAGTAAATCAGAATTATCAGAGCCTCTCCTACAATATAAAGATCATATCCAACCATGGCCCTTGAGAAGCCATTAAAAGCTCATACCACTCTTGAAGCCCTTCTTGAATCTATCTCTATTTAAACTCTTCTGCGAACAGTCCCATTAGGTCCTGTAAACTAAACATCAAACAACATTTTTCTCAAGCCCATTTTTTTAGTTAATGTCCCCCTTTCCTCTACTGCCTTCCAAACAGTTACAGTCATTTGTAATTAAGCAATGCTAAAGAAGATTTACTAATGGGTCATATAATTTGAGGCCTATTGGGGAGCCTATTCCAGATAGCCCTGACAAACACCTAGTAGCCAGGGAGATCTGAGCTCCAGCTGCCATCAATTTTGTCTTATGTATCTGGAACGGCCTCCCTCCTTCCCCCATTGTTATTGGAGGTAACTTAGCATTCCATCTGTAAATAATTTCCTTTAAGCCTATCCTTGTCTGAACTATCTCAAAAATGATACACAGAACCACAATTATCAGTGTAAGATTCATTTGCATACTAAAAGAAACAAACTCAATTGGAATACAAATGTATTGAGATATCATGAATTCCTTCACTTTTAATCTAGGCAGTTAATTTTGCTCCCTAACTCATCTAGAAGGCTGCCAGGTTTTTAGTACATAAGGACAGCCTTAGCTCTCCACGTTTGTAGCAAGGCAACAGCTTTTGTTAAGGGAGCCACAACTTGAGATGCATTTGAGTTCAGTTCTTCACTCTTTGGCTAGGAAACTGCCTTTCACCCAGGCCTTCTTAGGCTGTAAGCGTGGATTCTAATTGCCACTCATTGGGTGTCATTTGTAGAAATAATTAAATTAAATTATTTACTAGTATTTATGTTGTATTTAATTGGTTGGTGGTTGTTAATCCTTACTCTGCCATTATAAATGAGTACACAAACACCTGATGGGTTTGAACAAGCCTTAGCTTGAATTGTGCAATTTTAGCCCCTTCTATGCTACACTTTAATTCTATTCCTTAAACATGCCCCCATATATACATATGTCCCCTTAGACTGTTATTTTCCATGCTATGCCAATGTTCCAGGATACATGGAATGAGGTTCTTTTCTCTAGCCCATGGTGTGTGTGTTATTTCCTGTTCTTTGTTTCTCCTCCTTCTACTGGAGGTTTCTTCTACTTCATCTACTGGAGGCTTCTTCTTCCCATGAAACTTTCTGCTTCAAAAGCCTGCACCTTAATCCCACCTACCTATATCTTTGCCCACTCTCAGGCCTCAGCATTTATTCAACCAATCAGAGACACTGATTAGAAAACAAAGTAACAGACAGCAAGCAGGACCAATTAATTAACATTTAGAATGCATAACATCATCCCATCATTTTATAGTAAACTAAATTTGACCTAGAATCATTTAGCTGTAAATCCTTTTAGACATGTGTTTGGGATGGTTTTTGGGTGGTATTAACTGAGGTTGGAACATACCTCCTAATTGTCTACAGTACCATTCTATGCTGAGGTCTCAAACTGAAAAATAGAAGAATGGGGACTAAGCACCAAAATCAACCACTCTTTGTTTCTTGAATTAGAGTGTATGAAATATGACCAAATGCCTTACATGTCTGTCCCATGCCTATCTTGCCATAGCATACAGTATTCCTTCATTAACTTCAATCCTGAATAAACTTAAGTTGATTTTTGTCACATATTAGGTTATAGCTTGAAATAGAGTAATTAATATACTTTTTTGACTTTTTTAAGTTTATTTATTACTTCAGGTTACATCTCCATCACAGTACCCTCTTTAAACCCCTCCCATTCCCAACATCCAACCCTCTACCCCCTATTCCTTCCATTCCAATCCTCCAGAATGGTGTGTCCCTACCTATCAGTCCCCTGCCCCAGTTCAGCAGTCATATGATGGCCAAGAGCCTCCTCATACACTGGGGGCCTACAAGGCAGCTCCACTCTGGCAAAGTGTCTCATTGACAGGTAACAAAGTCTATGTTGCTGTTCCTTTAAGTGTAGGCTGTAGTGTAGTTATCATGTACTATATGTCTAAAATCCAATTATAAGTGAATAGATGTCCTGTGCCTCTTTGTGAGTCTGGGTTAGCTCACTCAGGATGAGCTTCTCTAGTTCCATCCATTTGGCTGGGAATTGCATGATTTCCTTGTTTCTAAGGGCTGAGTAGTATTCCATTGTGTAGATGTACCACAGGCTTTTGTTTTGTTTTATTTGTTTGTTTTATCAGTTTCTCAGTTGAGGGACATCTCGGTCATTTCCAGTTTCTACCTATTACAAATAAGGCTGCTATGATAATAGATGAGAAAACTTCCTTGAGATTTCATGAGGAATCATTTGGATGTGTACCCAGAAGTGGTATGGCTGGGTTTGAGGTAGATCTATTCCAAATTTTCTAATATATCTATCACCAGACTGATTTCCATAGTGGTTGTACAAGCTTGCACTCACATGAGCAATGGAGGAGTGTTCCCGTTTCTCCACAACCTCACCAGCATGTACTGTCATTTGAGTTTTTGATCTAGGCCATTTTGACAGCTGTTAGATGGAATCTCAGAATCTTCTTGAGTTGCATTTCTCTGGTGATTAAGGATGTTTAGCACTTCTTCAAGTGTTTCTCAGCCATTAGGGATACCTCCTTTGTGAATTCTCTGTTTAGCTCTGTTCCCCATTTTTGATTGGATTATTTGATTTATTGGCATTTAATTACTTGAGTTCTTTTTAAAATTTGGATATTAGCACTCTGTCAGATGTGGGGTTGGTGAAGATTTTTTCCGAGTCTATAGGCTGCTGTTTTGTTCAAATGACAGTATCTTCTAATACAGAAGTTTTTCAGTTTCATGAGATCACATTTATTGATTGTTGGTCTTAGATCCTGAGCTGTTGGTATTCTGTTCAGGAAGTTCTCAACTGTGCCAGTGAGTTTAGGGTTTTACGACTTTCTCTTCTAGTAGATTTAATGTTTCTGGCCTTATGTTAAGGTCTTTGATCCACTTGGACTTCAGTTTTGTGCAAGGTGATAAGTATGGGTCTAATGTAATTCTTTTACAAGGCAACATCCACTTAGACCAGCACCATTTGTTGAAGATGCTGTCTTTTTTCATTGTATGGTTTTGGCTTCTTTGTCAAAAATTGAGTGACCATAGGGGTGTGGGTTCATTTCTGGATCTTTAATTTGATTCCATTGATCCACTATCTGTTTCTATACCAGTACTATGCTGTTTTTATTACTATTTCTCTGTAGAACAGCTTGAAATCTGGGATGGTGATGCCTCTAAAAGTTTTTTTTTTTTTTATTGTAAAGGATTTATTTACCTATTCTGGATTTTTTGTTATTCCATATGAAGTTGAGAATTGCTTTTTCCAGGTCTGTAAAGAATTGTGGTGGTATTTTGATAGGAATTGCATTGAATTTGTATTTTGCTTTTGGCAGGATGGCCATGTTTATTATGTTGATCCTACCTATCCATGAGCATGGGATATGTTTCCATCTTCTGATGTCCTCTTCAATTTCTTTCTTCAGGGACTTGAAGTTCTTGTCATACAGCTTTTTCACTTGCTTGGTTAGAGTTAACCCCAGGTATTTTATATTGTTTGTGGCTATTGTGAATGGTGTTGTTTCCCTAATTTCTTTGTCAGGCCATTTATTTTTTGTATAGAGAAGGGGTTCTGATTTTTTAAAATTAATTTTGTGTGCAGCCACCTTGCTCAAGGTGTTTATCAGCTGTAAGAGTTCTCTCGTACAATTTTTGGAATCACTTATGTATACTATCACATTATCTGAAAATAGGGACAATTTTACTTTTTTGTTTCCAATTTGTATCCCCTTCATCTCTTTTAGTTGTCTTATTGCTCTAACAAGAACTTCAAGTACTATGTTGTAGCGATATGGTGAAAGTGGGCATCCTTGCCTTGTCCCTGAGGTTAGAGGAACTGCTGTAAGTTTCTCTCCATAAAATTGATGCTGATTTCTGGTTTGCTGTATATCACCATTATTATTTCTAGTTATGGTCCTTGTGTGCCAGCTCTCGCCAGGACTTTCAGCATGAAAGGGTGTTGAATTTTGTCAAATGTTTTTTCATCATCTAATGAGATGATCATTTTTTTTCTTTCAGCTTGTTCATGTGGTGAATTATGTTCTTGGATTTTCATGTATTGAACCATCCCTGCATTCCTGGGATGAAGCCTACATGGTCATGGTGTACGATACTTTTGATATGTTCTTGGATTCGGTTTGCCAGTATTTTATTCAGTATTTTTGTGTCTATGTTTGTGAGAAAAATTGGTCTGAAGTTCTCTTTATTGGGTCTTTGTGTGGTTTAGGAATCAGGGTGACTATAGCCTCATAGAATGAGTTTGGCAGTGTTCCTTCTGTTTCTATTTTGTGGAATAGTTTGAAGAGTATTGGTATTAGCTCTTTTTTGAGGGTCTGGTAGAATTCTGTGTTGAAACCATCTGACCCTGAACTTTTTTTGATTGGGAGATTTTTAATGACTTTTTCTGCTTCTTAGGGGTTATAGGACTGTTTAATCTGTTAACCTGATCTTAATTTAACTTTGGAAGGTGGAATCTATCATTAAAATTGTCCATTTCACTTAGGATATCAAATTTGATGGAGTACAGGTTTTTAAAGTAAGACCTAAATATTCTCTGGATTTCCTTAATGTCTGTTGTTATTTCTCACTTTTCATTTCTGGTTTTGTTGATTTGGGGTTTTTTCTGCTGCCTTTTAGGTAATTTGGCTGAAGTTTTGTCTATTTTGTTGATTTTCTCAAAGAAACAACTCTTGCTTTCCTTGATTCTTCGTGTTGTTCTTTGTGTTTCTAAGTTGTTGATTTCAGCCCTAAGTTTGATGATATCCTGCCTTCTGCTCCACTTGGGAATTTTTGCTTATTTTTTTCCCAGTTCTTCCAGTTCTGCTCTTAATTCACTAATATGATCTGTCACAATTTTCTTTTTGAAGGCACTTAGTGCTATGAACTTTCCTTGTAACACTGCTTTCATTGTGTCCCATAGGTTTGGGTATGTTGTACCTACATTTTTGTTGGATTTTAAGAAGTTTTTTTATTTCCTTCTTTGTTTCTTTCCTGACCCAGTAGTCATCCACTAGAGAGTTGTTCAATTTCCATGAGTTTGTGTAGGCTTTCTGCTATCTGTTGTTGCTGAAGTCCAGCTTTATTCCTCGGTGGTCTGATAAGAAACAGGGGTTATTTCAACTTTCTTGTATCTGTTGAGATATGCTTTGTGTCTGACCATATGGTCAATTTTGGAGAAGGTTCCATGCAGTGCTGAGAACAAAGCATATTCTTTTGTGTTTGGGTGAAATATTCTGTAGATATCGGTTAGGTCCATTTGGTTCATGACCTCTTTTAGACCCATTATTTGTCTGTTTGGTTTCTGTGTCAATGACATGTCCATTGTTGTGAAGTGGGGTGTTGAAGTGTCCCACTACTAATGTGTGGGGATCGATACATGGTTTAAGCTTTAGAAGAGTTTCTTTTACAAATGTAGGTATCCTTGTATTTGGGGCATAGATATTCAATATTGAGATATTTTCTTTAATAAGTATGTAGTGCCCTTCTCTATCTTTTTTGATTAACTTCAGGTGAAAGTCTATTTTATTTGATATTAAGATGGCTACTCTACCTGGCTTCCTGGGTCCATTTGATTGGAAAACCTTTTCCCAGCCCTTTACTCTGAGGGTAGCATCTATCTTTGTTAGTGAGATGGGTTTCTTGTATGCAGCAAAATGATGGGTCTTGTTTACGGATCCATTCTGTAAGCCTGTATCTTTCTATTGGGAGTTGATTCCATTGATGTTGATGGATATTAATGACTAAATGTTGTTGTTTCCTATTATTTTGGTCCAGATGTTGGTTGTGTGTTTCTTTTGGCTTAGCTGCACTGGAGTATTTTGCATCCTCTGTTTTCTTGGGTGTAGTTATCTTCTCTGGGTTAGAATTTTCCTTCTATAATCTTCTTTAGGGCTGGATTTGTGGGTAGATACTGTTTAAATTTGATTTGTCATGGACTATCTTCTTTTCTCCTTCTATGTTGACAGATAGTTTTGCTGGGTATAGTAGTGTGGCTGGGTACCTATGTTTTCTCAGGGCTTGTAGGACATCTGCCCAGGCCTTCTTGCTTTTATTGTTTCTGAGAAGAAGTCAGGTGTAATTCTGATGGGTCTGCCATTATGTGTTACTTTACCTTTTTTCTCCTACAGCTTTTAATTTTCTTTCTTTGTTCTGTACATTTGTAGTTGCAATTATTATGTTGCTGCGAGAGGAGTTTATTTTCTGATCTAATCTTTTTGGTGTTCTGTATGCCTCTTGGAATTTTATTGACATCTCTTTCTGTAAGTTTGGGAAGTTTTTTTTCTATGATTTTGTTGAAGATGTTTTCTGGACCTTGGAGTCGGGAGTCTTCTCTTTCCTCTATGCCTATAATTCTTAGGTTCCATCTTTTCATGGAGTGCTTGATTTCTTGAATGTTATGGGTGAGAACTTTTTTAGATTTCTCATTTTCTTTTGTTGTTGCACTGATTTCTTCCATAAAATCTTTCATACCTGAGATTCTGTCTTCCATCTCTTGTATCCTATTTTTGATACTCATGTCTGTAGTTCCTGTTCTCATCTCTTGATTGTGCACCTCCCAGATTACTTCTGCTTTTCTTTATTGCTTCCACTACCAACTTCAAGTCTTGAACAATTTTGTTTGTTTTTGACAGTTCCTGCTCCAATTTGCTTGTTGCCTTGTCTCTTTCCCGTTCACGTGAGCCACTTTGGCATGGAGATCTCTAATGATATTCTCCATTGCTTTTGTTTGTAAAATTGAGCAATCTTTGAATTTCTTCAGAGATTTAATTTCTTTTTGTAAGGACTCTACCACCTTCCAGAATATAAATTTGTTGTCATTTTCATGTGTTTCAGGTGTGGTGGCCTGGTCAGACTTGCTAAATTTTGTTGGAGTCATATTTCCCTGACTTTTGTCAGATCTGTTCTTTCGATGATCTTTAGCCATCTGGTTGTTCTTAGTTGTTTGTTCCTGGTTCCTTCTGGGCTTGGTGCCAAGAATGGCACTTTGGTATTGAAGTCATATAGCTTGGTGATCAGTAGCTCTCCCCAGGCTGGATGGGGCCTTGTGTGGAGGTTTTTTTCTCAGTTGTGTCTCTCAGAGCTCACCCCTTCCTGTTGTGTCCCAATTGGGGACTCAGATCAGGGGTTGCGGTGGGATATGTTCCTGTAGGTTCCTGAGATCCAACTGGTCTTCATACCCATGATGGTGTAGGCTGGCAGGCCACAGACTATTGCCTGGGGCTGTAGCTCCCCTGCAGCTTATGTGTTGGACCATGATCGTGGTCCTCCCAAGCTGCTCTCAGGGGGTTCTCAGGATCAATGTGCATCTAATAGCCAGAATCACTATGATCTGGTGCATCCCATGTCTCTCAGGAAATGAGCAATGATCTGGGATTGTTTCACTTTTCCCGAGTCAGACCTCTCTGTGTTTTAGCCTGGGTGTTCAGTGTGTAGCACCTCTGCTGGTATGCTCCTGGGTGTCCAAGCACAGACACTGTGGACCCTGGAGGTCCTAAGTTTGGGGGTTGAATACACCAGCTTGAGACCTGAAAGGATCCGACAGGGAGGGAGTGCAGTTTCCCGGCAGGAGGTGCTCAGTATTCATGTCTGGTGACTTCGATCCTATGGTATCTATATTTCCAGAACTGAGTTCTTCGTTGTCCCTGCTGGGCAGGCCCAGATAGGCTTGTGCCTCACACACTGCCTTTCAGCTCACATATATATCTCTGTTGTAGTCCAATCTGTCTAAATGGTCCCCAGGGCACCTCTGTGCCTCTAAGCCCTAAGCACGAAGCCTTGTAGTCTTAGTCACTCAAGCAGTGTACACAAGCCAAGAACTTGCTGCTCCAGGTGTGGGACTATAGTTGCTGAAGATCTGGTTTCCTGTCAGAGGAACCAGCACTAGCAAAGGTGTCCATATTAACCCCACAACCCATCCAGGGCTTGGACCCAGTGGAATTCCAAGCAGCCTTCCAACCCAACCACCTGCCTTTCAGCCCGCTCTGATCTCACTGCTCCTGTGTCTGTGCTGGTCCCAATTTGGGTGCTGGATCTGTCCTGTGGATACTGGTAATTGGAGCCACTGTCCTCGAGGTCCTGGGACACTGCACTGGTGCTGGTAGTGTATCCCGCTGCTCTGTCTACCTGCAGTCTTCTTCCTAGTGATTGTAAATCCAATAGAGGGGCCTGTATGTCCAACACCTTTCTGGGGAAGTCCAAATATGCTTGTGTCTCCCAGACTGCTGCTCTGCTGTAGTCCCACTGTTGTCCTGCAGCTCAGAATGTGCTGTGGTTTGTGGCTACAATGGCTCCACTGAGAATATACCTGTTCCGGTGCCTCCACTGATCTTCCTCCTGGTGTCTGAGTTAGCTCACTCAGGATGAACTTTTCTAGTTCCATCCATTTGCCTGTGAATTTCATGATTTTGTTGTTTATGACAGCTGAGTAGTATTCCATTGTGTAAATGTATCACAATTTTTTTTTTCCATTTATCAGCTGAGGTACATCTGGGTTGATTCCATTTTCTAGCTATTTCCAATGAGGCTGCTATGAACATAGATGAGGATATGCCATTGTGGTTTGGTGAAAAATAGTTTAGGTGGATAACCAGAAGTGGAGTGGCTGGGTCTTGAGGTAGGGCTATTCCAAGTTTTCGAAGACATCACCAAACTTATTTCCATAGTGGTTGTACAAGTTTGCACTCCTACCAGCATTGGAGGAGTGTTCTCCTTTCACCATAACCCTGTCAACATGTGCTGTCATTTGAGTTTTTGATCTTAGCCATTCTGACAGGTGTGAGATGGAAACTCAGAGTTGTCTTGAGATGCATTTCTCTGATAATTAAGGATGTTGAGCATTTCTTCAAATGTCTCACTGCCACTAGAGATTCCTTCTTTGTGAATTCTTGGTTTAGCTCTGTTTCCTATTTTTTGATTGGATTATTTGTTTTCTTGGTGTTTAATTTCTTGACTTCTTTATCAATTATGGATATTAGCCCCTCTGTCAGAAGTGGGGTTAGTAAAAATTTTTCCCGATCTTTAGGTTGCCATTTTGTTCAAAAAACAATGTCCTTTGTCTTACAGAAGTTTGTCAGTTTCATGAGGTACCATTTATTGATTTTTGGTCTTAGAGCCTGAGCTATTGGTGTTCTGTACTGGATATTGTCTCCTGTGCCAATGAGTTCCAGGCTTTTCCTCACTTTCTCTTATATTAGATTTAGTGTGTTGGACTTTATGTTAAAGTCTTTGACCCATTTGGACTTCAGTTTTGTGCAAGATGATAAGTATGGGTCTAATTTCATTCTTTTATACGTCCACATCCAGTTAGACTAGCACCATTTTTTTGGAAGATGCTGTCTTTTTTCCATTGTATGGTTTTGGTTTCCTTGTCAAACTTTAAGTGAGCATAGGTGTATGGGCTCATTTCTAGGTCTTCAATTCGATTCCATTGATACACTGGTCTATTCTATACCAGTAACATGCTGTTTTTATTATTATTGCTCTGTAGTATAGCTTGAAATATGGGATGGTGATGACTCCAGGTGTTTTTATAATGTACAGGGTTGATTGAGATATTCTGAGTTTTTTTGTTATTCCATATGAAGTTGAAAATGGCTTTTTGCAGGTCTATAAAGAATTGTGGTAGTATTTTGATAGGAATTGAATTGAATCTGTATATTGCTTTTGGTAAGATGGCCATTTTTAGTTAGTTGATCCTACCTATCCATGAGCAAGGGAGATCTTTCCATCTTCTGATGTCCTCTTCAATTTCTTTCATCAAGGACTTGAAGATCTTGTCACACAGGTCTTTCACTTGCTTTGTTAGAGTTACCCCCCAGGTATTTTATATAGTTTGTGGCTATTGTAAATTGGGTTGTTTCCATAATTTCTTTCTCAGCCCATTTATCTTTTCTATAAAGAAGGGCTTCTGATTTTTTTAAATTAATTTTGTATCCAGCCACCTTACTGAAGGTGATTATCAGTTGTATGAGTTCTCTGGTGGAATTTTTGGGGTTACTTATGTACCCTATCATATTGTCTGCATATTGGGATAATTTGACTTCTTTGTTTACAATTTGTATCCATCCCCTTGATCTCCTTTAGTTGTCTTATTGCTCTAGCAAGAACTACAAGTACTATTAAAGAGATATGGCAAAAGTGAGCATCCTTGCCTTGTCCCTGAGTTTACAGGAAATGCTTCAAGTTTCTTTCCATTTACTTTGATGTTGGCTACTGGCTTGCTGTATATTGCCTTTATTATTTCTAGGTATGTTCCTCAAAAGTATCTCCAGGACTTTTAGGATGAACGGGTGTTGGATTTTGTCAAATGCTTTTTTGGGCATCTATAAAGATGATCGTGTGTGTGTGTGTTTTTTTTTTTCCTTTTAGCTTGTTAATATAGTGAATTACTTTGATGGATTTTCACATGTTGAAACATCCCTGCATTCCTAGGATGAAACCTACTTGATCATGATGTATGATACTTTTGATGTGTTCTTAGATTCAGTTTGCCAGTATTTTATTAAGCATTTTTGCATCTATGTTCGTGAGGGAGATTGGTCTGAAGTTCTCTTTCTTTGTTGGGTCTTTGTGTGGTTTAGGAGTCAGGGTGACTGTAGCCTCATAGAGTGAGTTTGACAGTGTTCCTTCTGATTCTATTTTGTTGGAGAGTTTGAATAGTGTTGGAATTAGCTCTTCTTTAATGGTCTGGTAGAATTATGTGCTAAAGCCATCTGGCCCTGGACTCTATTTGTTTGGGAGATTTTTTTAATGATTGTTTCTATTTCTTTAGGGGTTATAGGACTATTTAATCTGTTAACCTGATCTTGATTTAACTTTGGAAGGTGGAATCTATTACAAAAATTGTCCATTTCGCTTAGGTTTTCAAATTTGGTGGAATACGAATTTTTAAAGTCGAGTCTGAAGGGTATCTGGATTTCCTCAATGTCTGTTGTTATTTCTCCCTTTTCATTTCTATTTTTTTTAATTTGTTTTTTTTTCTCTGCCTTTTATTTAATTTGGCTAAGGGTTGGTCTATTTTGTTGATTTTCTCAAAGACTAACTCTTGGTTTCATTGATTCTTTGTATTGTTCTTTTAGTTACTAAGTTGTTAATTTCCCCTCTAAGCTTGATGTGTCCCTGCCCAGTAGTCATTCAGTAGAGAGTTGTTTAGTTTCCACAAATGGATAGGCTTTCTGTTATTTCTGGTTTTGTTGGTGAACATCTTTAATTTATGGTGTTCTGATAAGATACAAGGTGTTATATCAATTTTTGTGTATCTGTTGAGGCTTGCTTTGTGTCTTGCTATATGATTGATTTTGGAGTAGGTTCCATGCAGTGCTGAAAAGAAGGTGTTTTCTTTTGTGTTTGGGTGGAATGTTCTGTAGTTATCTGTTAGGTCCATTTGGCTCATGACCTCTGTTAGGCTCATTATTTCTCTGTTTGATTTCTGTCTCGATGACCTGTCTATTGTTGTGAGTGAGGTATTGAAGTCTACCACTACTAATGTATAGGGGGACCAATGTGAGGTTTAAGCTTTAGAAGAGTTTCTTTTACAAATGTGGGTGCTCTTGTATTTGGGGCATAGACACTCAGTATTGAGATGTCATCTTGATGATTTTTTTTCTTTAATGAGTATGTAGTGCCCTTGCCCAATTTTTTGATTAACTTCAGTTGAAAGTCTATTTTATTTGATATTAGGATGTCTACTCCAGCTTGCTTCCTGGGTCTATTTGCTTGGAAAACCTTTTCCCAGCCTTTACTGTGAGAGAGCATTCATCTTTGTTAGTGAGATGTGTTTCTTGTATGCAGCTAAATGATGGGACTTGTTTATGGATCCATTCTTTAAGTTGAGTCCAGTGCTTTTGAGGGACATTAAGGACTAAAGGTTGTTATTTCCTGTTATTTTTAATGTGGGTGGTGGTTGTGTGTTTCTTTTGGTTTAGCTGCAGTGGAGTTTTTTGTGTACTCTGTTTTCATGGGTGTAATTATCTTCTCTGGGTTGGAATTTAACTTCTACGATCTTCTGTAGGAATGGATTTGTGGGTCGATACTGTTTAAATTTTGTTTTGTCATGGAATATCTTGTTTTTTCCATCTATGTTGATATAGAGTTTTGCTGTGTATAGTAGTCTGTCTGGGCACCGACATTTTCTTAGGGCTTGTAGGAAGTCTGCCCAAGTCCTTCTGGCTTTTAAAGTTTCTGAGGAGAACTCAAGTGTATTTAGGTGGGTCTGAAAGTATACATTACTTGACCTTTTTCTGTTACAACTTTTAATAGTTTTTCTTTGTTCTGTACATTTTGAGTTTCACTTATTATGTGGAGAGTGGAATTTCTTTTCTGGTCTAATTTGTTTGGTGTGCTGTATGCCTCTTGGAATTTTACTGGCATCTCTTTATTTAGTTTTGGGAAGTTTTCTTCTATGATTTTGTCGAAGATGATTCTGGACCTTGGATTTGCGAGTGTTCTCTTTCCTCTACTCCTGTAATTCTTATGTTCCATCTTTTCATTGAGTCCTTGATTTCTTGGATGTTGTGGGTGAGAACTTTTTTAAATTTCTCATTCTCTTTGGTTGTTCCACTGATTTCTTCAATCGAATCTTCCATGCCTGAGTTTCTGTCTTCCATGTCTTGTATCCTATTTTTTATACTCATGTCTGCAGTTCCTGTTCTCTTCCCTTGATTTTCCACCTTCAGGATTGTCTCTGCTTGTGTTTCCTTTATTGCTTCCATTTCCAATTTCAAGTCTTGAACAATTTTGCTCATTTTATGCGTTTCCTGCTCTAATTTGTTTGTCTTTGTCTGCAAATCTTTCAAATCTCTCAAGTCTTTCATTGTCTTGTCTCTTTCCCATTTATGCTGGGTTACATTGGCTTGGAGGTCTCTAATGGTATTCTCCATTGCTTTTGTTTGTAAAATTGAACACTATTTAAATCCTTTCAAGGATTTAATTTGTTCCTGTAATGACACTATCACTTTCCAAAGTATAGATTTGTCATCACTTTCATGTATTTCAGCTTTGGTCAGATGGTCAGAGCTTGCTGTACAAGCATAGCTGAATTTCTTTGAGTCATATTTCCCTGACTTTTGTCAGTTCTGTTCTTTTGCTGGAATTTAGCCATCTGGGTTCTCTTAGTTGTTTGTCCCTGGTGTCTTCTGGCTTGGTGCCAAGAAGGGAGCTTTGATGTAGAGGTTATATAACTTGCTGATCTGTAACTCTCCACAGGCTGGGTGGGGCCTTGTGTAGAGGGCTAGTTCTCAGTGTGTCTCCCAGATTCATCCCTTCCTGTTGTGTCCCAGTTGAGAACTTGGGTCAGAGGTTGTGAGGGGATGTGTTATTCCTGACGGTATGTTCCTGAGATCCAACTGGTCTTCTTAATGATGTGGGTGCAGGCTGGGCAGGCCACATATTGTATGCTGGAGCTGCAGCTGCATTGGGACCATGATTGTGGTCCTCCCAAGCTGTTCTCAGGGGGTTCTCAGGTTCCATGTGCACTTTATAGCCAGAAACACTGTGATCTTGTACAGCCCATGTCACTCAGACAATGAACAATGGTTCAGGGTTGTTTCACTACTCCCAAGTCAGATCTCTCTGTGTTATAGTCTTGGTATTCACCTGAGGGTCAAGGCAGGTGCAGTCTTGGAATTCTTATGTGGAATTCACCCCCTGTCCACAGTGCTTAGATTCAGGGATGCTCAGCTGCATTTTCCCAACCAGAATCACTGTGCTCCAGTGGAGCCTGCCTGTCCTGACATGGCTTCTGACAGTTTCCCTGTAGCTAGGTGCTCAGGACTGTAGTTGTGGTCCTACCATGCTCTTCTAGGTGTGTGGAGGAGTTCAAGATCAACTTGTGCCTCTCAATCAGAAGTTCTTTGGGTAAGTGCAGCTCACCTGCTCGGGCCACATGCAATAGTTCAGAACAGCTTTACCACTCCAGACCGAGATCTAAATGCTGTAAACTGAGGCAGTAGACTGAGAGCACTCCCGAAGTGGGTGTGGGCAGTTGAGTTCATAAAGCATCTCCAGCGCTTGGACTCAGGGGGAATCTCAGTGGCTTTTCCCTGTCAAAGGCACTGTGTTCCACTGTAGCTTGTCTGTATCAGTGGTGCTTCTAACAGATTCCCTGTAGCTAGGGTGTAAGGACTGTGGGTATGGTGCTCCCAAGCTACACTTAGGGGGTGGGGGGGTCCCAGGATCATCCTGTGCCTCTTTGTCAGAAGTTCTGTGGTCAGAGCCACCTCCCCCCTAGGGCAGCATGTGCCAGTCCAGGAACATTTCACTGCTCTAGGCAGAGATCTCGATGCACTAGATTGAGGGTATAGACTGAATGCCCTGCTGAAGTGAGCACAGAGAGTTCCAATATGGAGTTCACTCAACAAGTCTCAGCTGTCTCCCTGCCTGAATAGCAGTGTTGCAGAGCAACCTGGGGCTGGGGCTTCCACTAGACCGCCTATAGTCAGGTGGGGGGAGCAAGTTCCAATTTGTATTCCATATCCTGCCCACAGTGCACTTGGGCTCAGGGAAGCTCAGCACTTGCCAGTTGGATCCCACAGATACTGGTCAGCCAGACGCTGCCATACTGAATATCCCAGGGAGAATCACCCTAAGTCTTAGAGTAGTGGCTCTGCTGGTGGCTCTGTTGGTATTCTCCTGGGTGTCCGAACACCTTCACAGATGCTGCCAGTATAGGAAACTGAGGAATTCCTCTGTTTGGAGGTTGAAATTGCCAGCTGGCATCCTGAAAGGATCTGATATGTCATCTCTTCCACTGTGGCAGGGAGTGTAGTCTCCTGGCAGGTTGAAGCATTCCATGCCCCGTATTTCCATGACTCTGATACTCCAGTGTCTATATTTCCAGTACCGAGTTTTTTGTTGTCCCTGGCTTTTCTGGGCAATCCCAGATAGTAGCTTGTGCCTCACAAACTGCCGTTCAGCAGGAATATATGCCTGCAGTTATCCAATCGGTCTTTCTGAAGATCAAAATGTGTCCTACTTGATGGCTGCCATCTTGCCCCCTCTCATTTTGAATTTTTGTTTGTTTTAACATTAAGAGTTTCTCTCTCTTTTTATGTCTGTGTGTATTTCTATGTGTGTATGTGTGTTCACATGCACGTGCACGTGTGTGTGTGTGTGTGTGTGTGTGTGTGTGTGTGTGTGTGTGTGTCACAGCACGTCTGGGGAGGTCAGACAACAACTTTGGGGCATCATTTCCTTTCTACTCTGTGAGTCCTATGGGATCAAGCATAGACTGTCAGTGCTTTTATCTGAAGAACCATCTCCCTAGTCCACATAAGCTGAATAGCATCAATTTTCAACAACAAGGGCTACATCTGTGTCATTGGCTTGTAATCTGTGCAGCCGTAACACTTGATGAGCACTTCAACAAGCTATCATGCTGACCTTAAGAACAGTGGAAAGCCATATGAATAATAAAATATATTTTGAAATTTGAAAAAAACAAACAAACAAACAAAACAAAGGAGGAATCAGGGAATTGGTTCCCTTACTCCAACATTGGCTTCTGAGGATGATCAACTTCTCCAGAAAGCACCTCTCCCAGTAAGTCCCACAAACTCAAATGTCATCATTTTTAATAGTTATGATTTTGTTATATTGGAATATACTTTTAAAATTGTGTTTACATTTGTTTATAAACAAATTATTTTGTCTACCCTGAGTTCTGTTACAAATGATCTTCTTAAATCTAGATAGCAGGATCTATTAATTATTTTATATGACATGCTACATCATATTTCACATCAACATAATGTGAAACATGAACTATCAAAGGGTCATCTGTTTTTTTAACTAATTATTTGCTTGTGAAAACTGACAGTTTATATTTAAAATTCAGGAATTGACAAATAATAGGCTCCATTTGTGACTTTTAGTAATTCTAGAATAGTGAAAACTGGAAGATATTACAGGCAATGAAGGAGAATTATTTTAAGGTAAGAGATAGAGTAGAATACAAAGGATATAGAGGGAAGAAGAAGAAAGAGGGGTATGTGGGTTAAATTTGGGTGAAGGGTGGTAGGTGAAGGCAAACAAAGAGATAGAGAAATGTCTAAGACTATTTGTAAAAGCCACATAGAAACACATTATTTTATAATTCAATATATATATATGTGTGTGTGTGTGTGTGTGTGTCTGTGTATTTACATATAAAAAAAGTTTTATTGGAATCACCCTGCACAGTGTATTTAATTCTGATTTCCAGAAACCATGTTTTGCCAAATGAAAACCCAAGTGTCAGGTTTGAACAATGTTCCCTTGAATTGTTGATGAGCCATACCATAAAGACCCTAAAACAAACTGGTTCATAGGAACTTTATGAAATTCTACAGATAAAGATACTACAGGACATAGAGAAACAAGTTGGTCTGAGAGGAAACTTTCTCCCAATGTTTGACTTTCATGCTGCCAGGAGGTGCAACATAGCATTTTGAAGGATGTGAGGTTGGATGTATCAGAAGTGTTACCCTCTGTAAAAGCTATACAATAATGAACAGGATACAGGCACAGGTACAATAGTGTCATTTATATTATTAAGGTAAATAATCATGCTCTGATAGAGGTTAAGGTTCATCTTTACAAGAGAAAACTCACTGAGGGACTTGTGATTGGCCAGGAACACATGGTTGGGGAGGGAAAAAAACATAGGAATGTACCTGTTTTTATTATTCTGCCAAATGGGTACAGTATCCAACTGTCCTTTATATTTGTATCTATATATTCATAAATTAGTGAACCTTTCATATCTCATAAGAGTTATTTCTTTTTGACATGGAAAGTAGTTAATATAGGAACTCACATCTAATCACAGTTTGGAGGATAACTGTCCATGGAAGACTCAGCCACACAAACACATACCATCTCCCCAGTGTTTCAGAAAATATTTCAAAAGAGAGGATTGAATGACCTTGAGATCATCCACAGGTTAGTTGGGATTAGAAATAAAACAGTGTCTTCAGGACATGACAGGACAGCTAAGTTCATCGACTCATAGCACCTGTTCTTGGTGGAAAAAAATCAAACAAGATCAAGCATGTCAACATTTTATCATGGAATAAAAAGGGCTCATGACAATCCACTCTCATCTTAGAAGCTATGGGCTGTTGAAGGTTTCTGAGGAGTGTTTAGTTTTCTTTAAGTGTATAAATCCCTTGCTGGTTGACAAAGATCCAGTGAATAGTCCCACACCATGAATACAAACTGAACTTAGTAGGTTATTAAAGAAAGAAAAGATGAAAGGATATTAGGGTGGGAATAGAGGTGAAAGATGGATATAGAAGGAGTTCAGGAAAGGAGGGGTTGGATCTAACTAAAATACAAGCTATGAAATTCTTACAGAATTACAAGTCAATTAATATCAAAGCAAAATGTGATTAGGAAAGGAAAGTGTGTTGATTCAGGGATTTCAGAAGAAAGGAGCCATGGCACTTCTATTTACAACTCTAAAATTATTGTATACTTCTTAGTAAAATTGCATTTCCACATAAGAATATAAGAGAATGCAAGAAGATCTAACTAACCCACACATATTACAAGATTTCCAATGATTCTTCACAGTTCATACAAAGTGAAGACAGAGAAACTCTTCCATGTGAAGAAATTTTTTGAAAGAAGAAAAAACTGCAGTTTCATTGCTCCTTTTTCACACATTTAACTTTGTTCATGATATATGTATGGGTGTGTAGATATAAGAAAATTTACTCACTTTTTCTCAATTCTGCAACACAAAGTCATATCTTCCTACCTAGTCTCAGGCATGACAATCATGAATTTATTGCAGTTTCCCATCAAAGTATTATGTTGTTATCTTTTGATTCTCTAGACTAGTAAGTTTTCTCACATGGAAAACATTCTTTTCCAGCAATTAAAGCAAGTGCTTATTTTAAATAAGCACCAAGAAATCCAGGCTAGGTCATAATAATGCTGATTATTGTCATAATGACACATTCTACTTGAATCTACTTTTCTTGTTTTTAGATTATGTGACATTTAGCTGCCATTTCTTCAATTATAAAATTAATTAGAGTATAATATGCCTTCCATGAATGTGGGAAATTAACATACCAAGCAAAATAGATTGTTTCCAAATGTGAAAATTATCAGTCTTTGCTGCCACTTTAGGTAATTTCCTTTAAAATATGCACAATTACAGTTTTTTACAATGATTTCCTGAAGACAATCTTAGATTCCTTTTAACTTTCAATTTATCTAAGGTAATTTTCAAGAAAAACAAAAATCTTGATCACGATGCTTTATAACCTTATCAAAGAGACAAAAGAAAACAAAAGTATTTTTTTTAACAAAATCATCCTTTAAGGTTACAAGGTTAAAGCCTAAGAAGTTTCATTTTTTTTTAAAGGTAGAGTAATTTTTTTTTAATTTTTACATACTGATGAAGAATCTTTCACTAAATATCTTCTCTAGTGGAAAAACAAACCCTTAAAGGTAGTTTCCAGATACTCCAGTTTCCTTGTGCACAGTCTATTCATTATTTTACAAAACTGTGACATCAGCATTGAAATGGGCTCTTGTAGGGCTGTTCAGTACTTTGGAATGTCAAGTGACAACCAAGGCTAGTGGCTGTCAACCTTTCTGATGTTATGACACTTTAATAGGGTTTCTCAGGTTGTGGTGACTTCCCATCCATTGCTACTTCATAACTGTAATTTTGCTGCTGTTATGAAACATAACATAAATATCTATGTTTTCCAATGGTCTTGGGTGATCCTCATGAAACATTCATGTCTTAAGAGGTCATGATTCAGAGGCTGAAAATGCTGATTCAAATTAATGCCCAGATTTTTCTGCACATCAAGGAAAGGCATAGGTGGGGGACTGGCAAGACATCCTTGTGGGTAAAGATGCCTGGGAGAAGCCCAGAGCCCAAAACACCAACACTGAGAGAAAATTTGTAAAGGAGACTTATTAGTGAAGCTCCTTGTGGATGCTAGCAGACACAGTAGTGTATACTTCCCCACAGCAGTGTCCTTGTCATCTCCCTAGGCACAGTTCATGACCCTTCATTACGTTACTTACAAATTTTAGGAAAATAAATTTTTCTATTTTTTTTAGTTTCTTTTTTTAATAATTTATTTTTTATTACTACAAGTTACATATCAATCTCATTCCCCTCCCTACAACCCCCTCCAGGCCCACCCTCCCACCTTCAACCCCCCATTCTATTCCCTTTTTTAAGTTTAAGGTATATCTTATTTCCCCCAACAGTTCCCCTTTTCAGTCCAGCAAATGGTTCTTTCTCTTATAATAATAGATGCAATACAAAACAACAGAGGTAATTAGGCCACAATTATGAGGGTTATATGGCTTACCGTACATTCCCAATGTACAGTCCATATGTATTTGGTACCTGAATTTAACTTTCTACTATCAAACCATCACCATGAGTTTAAAGTTCTATATCTAACTCAACATTCATACTAACTTGCAAAACAATTTTAAAAGCATCATCCAAGATTTATAACACTCTCTTGACTCCTAAACAACTCAAAATTTAATTATGAGACTCTAGCTATCTATTTCTCAACCACCTCAGAGACCTGGGAGGGATAAATATATCTGATTTTACAGGAAGTACAGGACCTGCAGCTTCCAAAACTAAGAAATGACATACCAGTGGCTGCCTGGGCAGTTGCCATTTTCCATTTTCTCTCCATACATTACAGCATCAATCTTCAGTCGTTTGGTCCCATTTCTCTGACAGACATTTATTGTAGAGCAGGGGTTATGAAGGATTTGTCTACCCTGTCTTGGCAGAGCCAGGCTGAAGATTTACCTGCTTCCAAGTTTTGTCCTTTTTGGACAGCATTCTGTCTACAGTTGGAGCAAGGGGTTTTTCCTGCCAAGAGATAGGCTTGGGACTAATTCAATCATCTCCCACTGGAGATTCTTTGATGTCCATCTTCTATTTGGAGTAGAATAGGGGGTGCTGTCAGGAGTTGATATGTCTCGATATAAAAATAATCTAAAGTTAAGAACATCTATGAATGCCACATTCTATAGATCTCTTGAAGTTTTTGAAGAAGCCCTATCTATCTATTATATTAGGATAAGCAGATGTTGCTTGTCTCTTAGCAGCTTTATTTCTGATTAGCTTAGAAAATAACTATAATAGACTGTCATAGTACCTAACACAATGACCGGCTAGCATGACTATTAATTTGCATTTCTTAATTATCCTAAAGAGTTTATGACAATTAGTAGCTAAAGGCCGAAACTTCACATTTCATTTTTTTTCTTTACCCCCTAATCCTTCCATCCCATTTCTCTGGGTTGGTGTGTCCGTATATAACAGTCCCTCATCTCAGTTCAGAGGTTGTATGAGGGTCAAGAGCCTCTTCATTCATTGGGGGTCTACAAGGCAGTACCACCAGTGAAAAGTATCTCATTGCCGGGAAAGAGAATTAAAAAAAAATAAGCAGACAAACAAATAAAAAAGGATAAAAAATAAAAATAAAAAATAAAAAGTCTATGTACATGTTCCCTTTGTTGTGTTAGTTGTATTATCGATATCCCCTACTATATAGCTAAAATCCTACTATAAGTGAATAGATGCCATATGCATCCTACTGAGTCTGGGTTAGCTCACTAAGGATGAGCTTTTCTAGTTCCATCCATTTGGCTGCAAATTGCATAATTTCATTGTTCCTAATAGCTGAATAATATTCCATTGTGTAGATGCACCACAGTTTTTTAACACATTCTTCAGTTGAGGGACATCTGAGTTGTTTCCAGTTTCTAGCTATTACAAATAAGGCTGCTATGAACATAGATGAGGAAACTTCCTTATGACTCCATGAGGATACATTTGGGTGTATACCCAGAAGTGGTATGGCTGGGTCCTGAGGCAAAGTTATTCCAAGTTTTCTAAGGTATCGCCATACTGACCTTCATAGTGGTTGCACAAACCTGCACTCCCAATAGCAATGGAGTAGGGTTCCCCTTTCTCCACACCCTCGCCAGCATGTGCTATCATTTGAGCTTTTGATCTTAGCCATTCTGACAGGTGTGAGATGGAATCTCAGAGTTGTCTTGATTCAAGAATACATCAAAAGTATCATATACCATGATCAAGTAGGCTCCATTCCAGGAATGCAGGGATGCTTCAACATACGAAAGTCTATCAACGTCATTCACCATATAAACAAGATGAAAAAAAAAACCACATGATAATCTCACTAGATGCAGAAAAAGCATTTGACAAAATCCAACACCACTTCATGTTAAAAGTTCTGGAGAGAACAAGCATTCAAGGACAATACCTAGAAATAATAAAGGCAATTACAGCAGGCCAGTGGCCAACATCAAATTAAATAGAGAGAACCTTGAAGCATTGCCTCTAAACTCAAGGACAAGACAAGGATGTCCATTTTCACCATTTCTCTTCAAAATAGTACTTGAAGTTCTTGCTAGGGCAATAAGACAACTAAAGGAGATCAAGGGGATAAATATTGGAAATGAAGAAGTCAAATTATCCCTATTTGCAGATGAAATGATAGTATACATAAGCGACCCCAAAAATTCCACCAGAGAACTCTTACAGATGAAAAACACCTTCAGCAAGGTGGCTGGATACAAAATTAATTCAAAAAAATCAGAAGCCCTTTTTTACACAACAAACAAATGGGCTAAGAAAGAAATAAGGGAAACAACCCCCTTCACAATAGCCACAAACAACCTAAAATACCTGGGGGTAATTCTAACCAAGAAAGTAAAGGACCTGTACAACAAGAACTTCAAGCCCTTGAAGAAAGAAATGGAAGAGGCCTTTAGAAGATGGAAAGATCTCCCATGCTCATGGATCGGTTGGATCAACATAATAAAAATGGCCATCCTACCAAAAGCAATATATAGATTCAATTCATTTCCTATCAAAATACCAACACAATTTTTTATAGACTTGGAAAGAGCTATTCTCAACTTCACATGGAACAACAAAAAACCCAGAATCGCTAAATCAATCCTGTACAAAAAAAAAAAAAAAAAACATCTGGAGGTATCACCATCCCAGATTTCAAGTTGTACTACAGAGCAATAGTTCTAAAAACAGCATGATATTGGTATAGAAACAGACCAGTAGATCAATGGAATCGAACTGAAGATCCAGAAATAGACCCACACACTTATGGCTACCTAATTTTTGACAAAGAAGCCAAAACGGCACAATGGAAGAAGGACAGCATCTTCAACAAATGGTGCTGGTCCAACTGGATGTCCACTTGTAAAAGAATGAAGTTAGACCCATACTTATCACCTTGTACAAAACTTAAGTCCAAGTGGATCAAAGACCTTAACATAAGGCCGGTCACACTAAATCTACTAGAAGAAAAAGTGGGAGAAATCCTCAAACTAATTGGCACAGGTAACAACTTCCTGAATAGAACACCAACAGCTCAGGACCTGAGATCAACAATCAATAAATGGGAACTCATGAAACTGAAAAGCTTCTGTAAGGCAAAAGACACTGTCATTCGAACAAAACAGCAGCCTACAGACTGGGAGAAAATCTTCACCAACCCCACATCTGACAGAGGGCTAATATCCAAAATTTACAAAGAACTCAAGAAATTAAATGCCAAGAAACCAAATAATCCAATCAAAAAATGGGGGATGGAGCTAAATAGAGAATTCACAAAGGAGGAATTCCTAATGGCTGAGAGACACTTGAAGAAATGCTCAACATCCTTAATCATCAAAGACATGCAACTCAGGAAAACAAATTTTTTCATCAGCATTTTTACCCTTGAACAGCCAGGAGCTAAATTCATGAAAGGTTTACAGATCATAACTGTAGATGTCAGTTCACACCTTGGAGTTCTGGGAGAAGTGATAGAGAGAAAATCAGTCTGGTCTTCAGAATTAAATAAAGTGCAAATCATACAGTCCCAAGAATAGCTTTACCTATTTGGTTGCAGGAGTAGCTCTCCAAATTTTCTCATCCCTCTTAATTTCAGAGAAAAAAATAGACATGAGGTAAATAAATGAATTTTAATTGTAATATCAATTTGCCATCTATGTTTTACACTATCATTTTATTTTTAATTCTGCATTAACTGAAATAAGACACTCACTGGAGTTTTGTATAAAAGAGTAGTAAGCTGATTTATTCATTTTTACATTTATTTCTTTCTTATTAGTTTAATTTACATTCCAATTGCCATCCTCCCAGCCCCACCCTCCCATGCTCTTATGCACACTACCCCACCACCCAATACCAACCCACTCTGCATTTCAAATCATATCAGGACTGAGTGCTTCCTCTTCCACTGAGACAAGAAAAGGCAGCTCTGCTAGGAAAATGGGATCCAGAGGGAAGCACCTATGTCCAAGTCAAAGATAGTCCCCACCCCAATTGTTAGGGGATGTACTTGAGGACCTAGCAAGCCATTAGCCTCATATGTGTAGGGGGCATAGGACTACTCCATGCATGTCCTTTGGTTCGTGGTTCAGTCTCTATGAGCCCTTTGTGTCCCATTTAATTGGCTATATGGGTCTTCTTCTTGTGTGCTTGACCCCTCCAACTCCCACAAACCTTCCCCTAACTCTTCCTGAAGACTCGCTGATTTTCACCTAATGTTTGACTGTGAATCTCTGCATCTATTTCTATTATCTTCTGGATAAAGCTTCTCGGATGACAGTAAAGTTAGGTTCCTGTCTAGATCCCTTTTTAAACCTGTACAAATACAAAAGACATCTTTACTGTGAGGAGCACACAAATGATAATAAAAAAGATTTCAGCCTAGTTTGTTTTCCTGTTGCTTTGATAAGTGAAAAGCAAATAAAATGACCAGAAACAACTTAGTAGAAGAATCCTGGTTTTTTATTGTTTTTGATATTGTTATTTGCTTGTTAGATTTGGTGTTATTTGTATGATTTTTTGACTTACCCTTGTACATTCTAGGGTATTATTCAGGGAAGCCACAACAGAAGCTCAAGGAAGACACCTGAGGGGCAGGGACTGTAACAGTAAAAGTGAAGGAATCCTGCTTACAAGATTGCTCCCTGTGTTTTGACTAGCATAGTTTCTCATAAAACCCAGACATACCTGGCCAGATATAGCACTACCTATAATATCGAGAGTCTCTCACATTAATTTTCAGTCAAGAAAAGACCTCATATACATATTCATAGACCTTTTTGATGGAGTCAATTACTGAATTTAAGTTATCACTTCCTAAGTGACTACAATTTGAATCAAGTTGACAAATAATTAATCAATACAATGCCACATAACCAGATACTGTCTCAAATATGAAGATAAATAAAACATCAAAAAATGTTCACATTAGCATCCATTCAAGGAATCCAGGGACAACTGGATAACGGAAACCACAGCAGAAAACAGATCAGACACCAAAGACGACTAGTGGCCCAGATGATCCAGGCTTACAGACTTCCTCAGCAGATGTTTCCTCAAAAGTCTATAACCACAACAACTCAAAATCTCTAAGATTGTTCAGCTCCACAGACTGCTCCAGCCAAAACTTCAGTAAAGCCCTGAAGATCAGCTTCTGTCTACGAACTTCTTAGGACATCTAAATAGCTGAGCACAAAAAGACTGAACGTCAAATGATTCTATTAACATTTTTAACCAGTTTTCCATTCTTATTTGGGACCCAAACAGGTTTACTACGTCCCAAATCAGCAGGAAGTCATTTTAAGAGAACAACATCCCATCCCCAGAAGGTGGGGAGGGTGTCCCCTCCCCTTGTTTATTTGATGGATAATAGAAACTTTTGTTATTTAGGGGAAGAGACTACAAGCTGTTAAATGGTCTTGTTAAATGAGTTTTGGAGGTTAGACCCAGGGACTTCTCTCTTTTTCTTTTCTGTATCCCTCTTTCTCTCCTATGTAGGAGTGAACAGACTTGAGAAAAAATGGGACATAGACATAGTATGGGAAAGATCAAGAAAAAAGGACAGATTATTGAATATGGCCTTACACCTTTGTATACTGATAAAAAATTAATATTATATTTGGCTAAATTGGTATTGATCATTGTATATTAATGCAAAATTAAGATTGTATTGGGCTACATCGGTATTGATCTTTGTATATTGTTACAAAATTAAGATTATATTTGGCCACATTGGTATTGATCTTTGTATATTGATACAAAATTAAGGGTAATGCTTCTTAAAGGTACTGTACCTCGTAATTATGACAGTCTATCACAGTTATTTTCTAAGCTACTCAGAAATCAAGTTCCTAAGAGACAAGCAACATTTGCTTATCTAAATATAAGAGATAGATAAGGCATCTTCAAAAACCTCAAGAGATCTGCAGAATATGGCATTCAAAGATGTTTTCTCAACTTAAGATTTTTTGATATTGAGACATGTTAGCTCCTGACAGCACCCCCTATTCTACTCCAAATAGAAGATGGGCATTGAAGAATCTCCAGTGGGAGATGGTTGAATTGTGATAAGCCTTTCTCTTGGCAAGAAAAACCCCTAGCTTCAACTGTAGACAGACTGCTGTCCAAAAAAGGACAAAACTTGAAAGCAGGTAAGTCAACAGCCTAGCTCTGCCAAGACAGGGTAGGTAAGTCCTTCATAATTCCTGCTGTACAATCAATGTCTGTCAAAGAAACGGGACCAAACAGCTGAAGATAGATGCTGTAATGTATGGTGAGAAAGTGGGAACTGTCCAGGCAGCCACTGGTATGTCATTTATTAGTTTTGGAAGCTGCTGGCCCTGTACTTCCTATATAATCAGATATATTTATCCCTCTCAGATCTCTGAGGTGGTTGAAGAATAGATAGCTAGAGTCTCATAGTTAAATTTTGAGTTGTTTAGGAATCAAGAGGGTGTTCTGGATCTAAGAAGATATTTTTAAAATTGTGAGGCAAGTTGGTGTGAAAGCTGAGATAGATATAGAACTTTAAACTCATGGAGATAGTTATATAGTAGAATGTTAAAGTCAGGTGCCAAATACATATGGACTGGACATTGGGAATGTATTCTAAGCCATATAACTCTCATAATTCTGACCTATTTATTTATGTTGTTTTGTATTGTATTTATAGTTATAATAGAAAGAACCATTTGTTTTACTGAAAGGGAGAGCTGTTGAGGGGAAAAAGAAATACCTTAAACTAAAAAAAAAAAGGGAAGAGGATGGGGGTTTGAGGGGGAGGAGGATGGAAGGGTGGGACTGGAGGGGGGAGTAGGGAAGGAATTGTGATTGAGATGTAACTTGAAGAAATAAAAAATAAATTATTTTTTTAAATGTTCACATTAGAAAGCAACCATACAATGTTCAGTATTTGTGTTTGTAAATATATACCAACTTAATGTTTAAATCAGGTTAATTAGGAGGGATCCAAGATGGTGGCAGCCCGCACAGATGCATTTTCAATGTGGGGAAAACAGCTATAACACTACAGAGTTATAAGATGCTGAGCTATAATCTTAGTGGTGCAAACCTGCTGGGTTTCACCCAGCGACCCAGGGACCACTAAAAGTCCCTGAGTAAGACACTCCTCTCCTCTCTCGTACACTCAGAAAAACAGACCAGTAGAAATTGCAGAAGCCACCCAATCAGAGAATCATCACCAGGAGAGGTACAGGGTAAGAGCCACTCAAATACCCAGCAAACAACTCTGAACCCCAGGCAAGGTTACTCACCAGCTTCCAGGGCTCCCAGATTCCATGCAGGCATTGCAACACCAAGCAGAAGATTAGCAGAGCCGCAGGAAAAGGATATATTCTCAGTGGAACCATTGTGGCTAAGCAGATGAAGAATCTGTGGGGTCGCAGCAGGAACACAGCCCAGCAGCATTTTGGCAAACGCAAGCATATTTGTGCTTCCCTAGAGGGGTGTGGGACATACAGGCCCCTCTATTGGATTTGCAGTCACAGGGAAGAACTCTGCAGCTAGACTGAGCAGCACGATACACTTTCAGCAGCAGGTTATGCTGCAGCTCCACTGCAGTGCGACTTGGAGGACAGTGGCTCCAATTGCTAGTATCCAAGTACAGCTCCAGACAGATGTAGGAGCAGTAAGGTCAGAACAGGCAGAAAGGCAGGCAGCCAGGTTGGAAGGCGCCTTGGATCTCCACAGGGTCCAAGCCCTGGACAGGTTGTGGTGTTAATATCAGACTCCTTTGCTAGTGCTGGCTTTTCTGGCGGGAATCCAGATCTTTAGCATATATGGCTCCACCCCTGGAGCAGTGAGGTCTTGGCCTGAGTGCACTGCTGAGTGCCTCAGAATAAAGGGCTTAGTGCTTAGGGCCAAGAGGCACAAAGGTGCCCTGGGGACCATCTAGACAGGCACAAGCCCACCTGGGCCAACCCAGCAGGGACAACCAAAAACTGAGTACTGGAAATATAGACGATGAAGGATCAGACACCAAATACGAACACTGAACACCTCCCACCAGGAAACTGTACTCCCTCCCTGTCAGTCCTTTCAGGACTCCAGCTGGTGGACTCAATCCCCAAACTTAGAACCTCCAGAGTACACAGCATCTGTTCCTGGACACCCAGTAGCATACCAGCAAAGCCCCAACATGAGGAATACCCAGACTGCAGCACAGAGAGCTCTGAGTCGGGAGCAATGAAGCAATCTCAGGCCATTCCTCATTGCCTGGGAGAGGGCTGTACCAGCTCACAGTGCTTCTGGCTATTAGATGCACAATGATCTTGAGAACCCCCTGAGAGCAGCTTGGGAGAACCACTAACATAGTCTGACAAGTAAGCTGCAGGGGAGCTACAGCCCCAGCCAATAGTCTGTGGCCTGTCAACCTGCACCATCATCTTTACGAAGACCAGTTGGATCCCAGGAACTGAAGGAATACATCTCACCACAACCCATCATCTGAGTTCCCAATTGGGACAAAACAGGAAGGGATAAGCTCTGAGAGACACACTGAGACCAAACCTCCACACAAGGCCCCTCCATCCTGTGGAAACCTACAGATCACCAAGCTATACAACTTCTACACCAAAGCGGCCTCTTGGCACCAAGCCCAGAAGATACCAGGAACAAACAGCTAAGAACAACCAAATGGCTAAAGGTCAGCAAAAGAACAGATACGAAATAAATTACGGATATATGACTCAAACAAAATGCAGCTATGCTAGTTTGGCAAGCCCTGACCATTCCACCAAGCTGAAATACATGAAAATGATGACAAATATGGAAAGTGATAGAGTCCTTTCTAGAAGAATTTAAATTTGAGGGAATTCAAAGATTCCACAATTTTACAAGTGAAAACAACAGAGAATAATGCCATGAGAGATCTCCAAGCCAATGTGGCTAAAATTGAACAGGAAAGAGACAAGGCAGCAACCAAATTGGAACAGGGCAGGTATAAAATGAATAAAATGTTTCAAGGCTTTAAATTGGAAGTAGAAGCAATAAATAAAACACAGACAGAGATCAGAGAAGAAGTGGACAATTAAGAGAAGAGAACAGAAACTACAGACATGAGTATCAAAAATAGGATACAAGAGATGGAAGATAGGATCTCAGGCATGGAAGATTCGATGGAAGAAATCAGTACAACAACCAAGGAAAATGAAAAAGCTAAAGAGGTTCTCACCCATAACATCCAAGAAATGAAGGACTCAATGAAAAAATGGAACCAAAGAATTATAGACATAGAGGAAAGAGAAGAGTCTGGACTCCAAGGTCTGGGAAACCTCTTCAACAAAATCATAGAAGAAAACTTCCCAAACCTAAAGAAAGAGATGCCAATAAAATTCCAAGAGACATGCAGAACACCATACAGATTAGACCAGAATAGAACCCCTCTTGTCACATAATAATTGAAACACCAAATGTACAGAACAAAGAAAGAATATTAAAAGCTTTAAGAGAAAAAAGGTCAAGTAACAATAATGGCAGACCCATAATATTACACCTGACTTCTCCTCAGAAACTTTAAAAGCCAGAAGGGCCTGAACAGATGTCCTACAAGCCCTGAGAGAACACAGGTTCCCAGCCAGAATACTATACCCAGCAAAACTCCCTAACAGCATAGATGGAGAAAACAAGATATTCCATGACAAAATCAAATTTAAACAGTATCTACCCACAAGTCCATCCCTACAGAAGATTATAGAAGGATAATTCCAACCCAGAGAAGATAACTACACCCAAGAAAACAGAGGAAACAAAAAACTCCACTTCAGCTAAGCTAAAAGAAACACAGAACCACCACCTACACCAAAATAATAAGAAATAACAACCTGTGGTCATTAATATCCATCAACATCAATGGACTCAACTCCCCAATAAAAAGACACAGGTTTATAGATTGGATCCATAAAAAAGACCCATCATTTTGCTGCATACAAGAAACAAATCTCATTAACAAAGATAGATGCTACCTCAGAGTAAAGGTCTGGGAAAAGGTTTTCCAAGCAAATGGACCCAGGAAGCAAGCTGGAGTGGCCATCTTAATATAAAAAAGTAGACTTCCAACTGAAGTTAATAAAAAAAGATAGAGAAGGACATTACATACTCGTTAAAGGAAATGTTCATCAAGAGAACATCTCAATATTGAATATCTATGCCCCAAATACAAAGACACCTACATTTGTAAAAGAAACTCTTCTAAGCTTAAATCCGATATCGATCCTCACACATTAGTAGTGGGAGCATTCAACACCCCACTAACAACAATGGACAGGTCATCAAGATAGAAACCAAACAGAGAAATAATGAGTCTAACAGAGGTCATGAACCAAATAGACCTAAGAGATATCTACAGAACATTTCACCCAAACACAAAAGAATATACCTTCTTCTCAGCACTGCATGGAAGCTTCTCCAAAATTGACCATATAGTTGGACACAAAGCAAGCCTCACCAGATACAAGAAAATTGAAATAACCCCTTGTATCTTATCAGACCATCATGGAATAAAGCTGGACTTTAACAACAACAGAAAGCCTACACACACACGGAAATTGAACAACTCTTTACTGGATGAATACTAGGTCACAGAAGAAATAAAGAAGGAAATCAAAGACTTCTTAAAATCCAACGAAAATGATGCCACAAATTACCCAAACCTATGGGACACAATGAAAGCTGTGCTACAAGGAAAGTTCATAGCACTAAGTGCCTTCAAAAAGAAAATTGTGACAGCTCATATTAGCGAATTAACAACTAAACTGGGTGAATGGGGAAAAAAAGAAGCAAAAACTCCCAAGATTAGCAGAACGCAGGAAATCATCAAATATGGGGCTGAAATCAACAACTTAGAAAAAAAAAAGAATGATACAAAGAATCAATGAAACCAAGAGTTGGTTCTTTGAGAAAATAAAAAAAAAATACACAAACCTTTAGCCAAATAAACTAAAAGGCAGAGGGAAAAACACAAATCAACAAAATCAGAAATTAAAAGGGAGAAATAACAACAGATATTGAGGAAATCCAGAAAAGCTTTAGGTCCAACTTTAAAAATATATACTCATCAAATTTGAAAACATAAGTGAAATGGATAATTTTCTTAGTACATTCCACCTTCTGAAGCTAAATCAAGATCAGGTTAACAGATTGAACAGCCCTATAACCCCTAAGAAAATAGAAATAGTAATTAAAAATCTCCCAACCAAAAAAAGTGCAGGGCCGGATGGTTTCAACACAGAATTCTACCAGACCCTCAAAGAAGAGCTAATACCAATACTCTTCAAACTCTTCCACAAAATAAAAACAGAAGGAACACTGTGAAAATCATTCTATGAGGCCACAGTCACCCTGATTCCTAAACCACAGAAAGATCCAACAAAGAAAGAGAAATTTAGACCAATCTCCCTCATGAACATAAATGAAAAAATACTTAATAAAATACTGGGAAACTGAATCCAAGAACACATCAAAAATATCATACATTATGATCAAGTAGGCTTCATTCCAGAAATTCAGGGATGGTTGAACATATGAAAATCCATCAACGTAATTCACCACATAAACAAGTTGAAAGAAAAAAACCACATGATCATCTAGCTAGATTCTGGAAAAGCATTTGACAAAATCCAACACCCCTTCATGCTAAAAGTTCTGGAGAGAATGGTATACAAAGACCATACCTAGAAATAATAAAGGTGATATACACCAAGTCAGTAGCCAACATTAAATTAAATGGAGAGAAACTTGAAACATTTCCTCTAAACTCAGGGGCAAGTCAAGGATGTCCACTTTTGCAATATCTCTTCCAGATAGTACTTGAAGTTCTTGCTAGAGGAATAAGAAAGCTAAAAGAGATCAAGGGGATACAAGTTGGAAATGAAGAAGTCAAATTATCCCTATTTGCAGATGAATGATAGTATACATAAGCGACCCCAAAAATTCCACCAGAGAACTCTTACAGCTGATAAATATCTTCAGCAAGGTGGCTGGATACAAAATTAATTCAAAAAACCAGAAACCCTTATTTATACAACTAATTAAGGGGCTGAGAATGAAATTATGGAAGAAACACCCTTCACAATAGCCACAAACAATATAAAATACCTAACCTAGAGTTAGGGTAACTCTAACCAAGCAAGTGAAAGACTTGTATGACAGAACATCAAGTCCTTGAAGCAAGAAATTGAAGAGGCCATCAGAAGATGGAAAGATCTCCCATGTTCATGGATAGGTAGGATCACCATAATAAAAATGGCCATATTACCAAAAGCAATATACAGATTCAATGCAATTCCTATCAAAATATCAACACAATTCTTTATAAACCTGGAAAAGGCAATTATCAAATTCATATGGAATAACAAAAAACCCAGAATAGTTAAATCAATCCTGTACAATAAAAAAAAAATCTGGAGGTATCACCATCCCAGAATTCAAGCTGAACTTCAGAGCAATAGTAATAAAAACAGCATGGTACTGGAATAGAAACAACCACTGGATCAATGGAATCAATTTGAAGATACAGATGTGAACACATTCGTGACATACCTATGGTCACTAAATTTTTAACCAAGAAGCCAAAACCATAAAATGAAAAAAGGACAGCATCTTCAACAAATGGTGCTGCTCCAACTGGATGTCCACTTGTAAAAGAGTGAAATTAGACCCATGCTTATCACCTTGTACAAAACATAAGTCCAAGTTTAAGACCTTAACCAAGGCTGGACACACTAAATCTAGTAGAAGAGAAAGTGGGGAAAACCCTCAAACTCATTGACACAGATGACAACTTTCTGAACAGAACACCAACAGCTCAGGACCTAAGACCAACAATCAATAAATGGGTTCTCATGAAACTAAAAAGCTTCTGTAAGGCAAAAGACACTGTCATTCGAACAAAATGGCTGCCTACATATTGGGAAAAAATCTTTACCAACCCCACATCTGACAGAGTGCTAATATCCATAATTCAAAAAGAACGCTTCTTAAAGGTATTGTCCGTAGTAATACTTAAAAATGAAATGTCAAGTTTTGACCTCTCGCTACCAACCGACATAAACTGTTTAGGATAATTAAGAAACGGAAACTAATAGTCATGAAAACGTGTCATTTTGTTAGTTACTATGACAGTCTATCACAGTTATTTTCTAAGCTACTCAGAAATCAAGTTGCTAAGAGACAAGCAATATTTGCTTATCTAAATATAAGAGATAGATAGGGCATCTTCAAAAACCTCAAGAGATCTGCAGAATATGGCATTCAAAGATGTTTTCTTAACTTAGATATCATTTTTTAAATCCAATATTATAGATAAGTTATTTTACAATCTATCTTTTAAAAATGTCCTTTTCAGTCACAAAGGTAAAGACTAGTGATAGCAGCTCACATTTTGTTTTTAAAAATTGCTTTAAAATGGTAGACTTCCAACAAGAAATTAGATCATTTTATTTAAACTAATAC
>CAJQZJ010031962.1:3726483-3799658 GCA_907164525.1 Lophiomys imhausi | reverse complement strand
ATATATAGTATTTCAATAACATATATATTTCATTTCAATGAGATTAAATTTTTGTCTCTTTAAATATTGATTTCTTTAGGTGAAAGTTCCCAAATATGTTTTCTAGCTGATGGAAGGATACAGAACCCTGCCTCCTCTGACACCCTTCTATTTTGCAATAACATTATACCTAGTACCTAATTGTACAATATAATCAGTTAATTGGAATTTTCTTAAACAACCCCATGGATTTGCTCTCTCCCGCTTCTGTAACTACTATTCTCTTCTTAACTACTAGAAATCAAAATATTTAAATTCCACACATGAGTAGAATGAGTGCTTTTACTTCTGTGTTTCTGAGTCTGGTTTATTTAAGTGTGCACCATGGTCTCCAGAGCATTAATGTTGGCATACATGATATCACTGTCATGGGAGAATTTTATTTAATTGTTCAGGTATATACCTGTGCTCTTTATCATTTATTCAGTTGATGAACATTCCCTTTCTTCATATATGTTCTTAAAGTACTATCATTATTGTGTATGTGATATACATGTGGGGGTGTGCATGTCATGGTACACTTGTAAACATGTAGAATAACTTATATAGTTAGTACACATCTATTATCTTTACCTGTATTAGGTGATCACATTTAGGCATTTAAGCTAATATATCAAGTGTTTTTACCCTCTGATTTCATTAGCTCATGTTCCTTAATTAGCAAAAATAATGCTGAGATGACTAATTGAATGAAGTTTTTTTTTTTTTTTTTTTTTTTTAGTTTCAACACACATAATTCATTTCTATGAGGAAATGCTTCAGAATGGGAGTATTGGAATACAGGAAATAATTTTATTTTTTTATATGTTCACACAAATTTCTAGTGCTCCCATGAGCAAAGAAAGATCCCCTTTTGCCATATCATTTTTTTATGATGGCCAATTTTCTTGTGTACTATGGGGCTCATTCTGTCTTTTGAGTGTATTTACTAACCAATTACATTGAACATTTTCCAGATACTTGTTGGCTATTTTATGACTTATTTTTTAAACTATTATGATTTATTATCTAAACAATGCATTGATTTCGTATTGTATAAAATTTTTTACCATAATCACAAGGTAATATTCTAAATGATCTCTCACATATAACTTTCTTATGTTATAATTTTTACATAGCTAACACTGGTGCTGTGTTTTAGCAAAGAACATAAAGCATATCTGTCCAGTATTTTTAATCATAACTGCTCCTCTATGTCACTAGTATCTTCTTTTTGGTTTATTTATTACTTTAGGTTACAGCTCCATCACAGTACCTTCTTTCCACCCCTCCCAGTCACGCCCTCACACTCTCAAACCCCTATCCCTTCCATCCCACTCCTCTGGAGTGAAGTGTCCCTACATATTAGTCCTCCACCCCAGTTTAGCAGTCATATGAGGGCCAAGAGCCTGCTCATACACTGGGGGCCTACAAGGCAGCACCACTAAGGCAAAGTGTCTCATTGACAGGTAACAAAGTCTATGTTCATGTTCCCTTTGGTGCATTCGTTGTAGTATAGTTATTCTGTACTATATGACTAATATATGATTATAAGTGAATAGATGCCATGTTCATCCTTCTGAGTCTGGGTTAGCTCACTCAAGATGAGCTTCTCTAGTTCCATCCATTTGGCTTGAAATTGCATTATTTCGTTGTTTCTGATGGCTGCGTAGTATTCCATTGTGTATATGTACCACAGTTTTTTTTTTTTTTTATCCATTCCTCAGTTGAGGGACATCTGAGTTAATTCCGGTTTCTAGCTACTACAAATAAGGCTGCTATGAACATGAATGAGGAAATGTCCTTGTGATTTGGTGAAGAATCATTTGGATATATACCCAGAAGTCCTACGGCTGGGTCTTGAGGTAAAGCTATTCTAAGTTTTCTAAGATATCTCCAGACTGATTTCCATAGTGGTTGTACAAGTTGGCACTCCTACCAGCAATGGAGGAGTGTTCCCCTTTCTCCATAACCTCACCAGCATGGGCTGTCATTTGAGTTTTTGATCTTTGCCATTCTTAAATATGTGTGATTGAATCTCAGAGTCTTTTTGAGTTGTATTTCTCTGATGATTAAGGAACCTGAACATTTCTTCAAGTGTCCCTCAGCCAATAGGGATTCCTCCACTGTGAATTCTCTGTATAGCTCTGTTTCTCATTTTTTTGATTGTATTATTTAGTTG
This sequence comes from Lophiomys imhausi, assembly GCA_907164525.1. NCBI lineage: Eukaryota > Metazoa > Chordata > Mammalia > Rodentia > Muridae > Lophiomys > Lophiomys imhausi. Next base: position 3,797,458 of record CAJQZJ010031962.1, on the reverse strand, counting down.
CTTGGCATTTAATTTCTTGTTTTCTTTGTAAATTTTGGATATTAGCCCTCTGTCAGATTTGGGGTTGGTGAAGATCTTTTCCCAATCTGTAGGTTGCCGTTTTGTTTCAATGACAATGTCTTTTGCCTTACAGAAGCTTTTCAGTTTCATGAGGTCCCATTTGTTAATTTTTGGTCTTAGAGCCTGAGCTGTTGGTGTTCTGTTCAGGAACTTGTCACCTGGGCCAATGAGTTTGGGGTTTTCCCCACTTTCTTTTGTGATATATTTAGTATTTCAGGCCTTATGTTAAGGTCTTTGATCCACTTGTACTTAAGTTTTGTACAAGGTGATAAGTATGGGTCTAATTTCGTTCTTTTACATGTCAACATCCAGTTAGACCAGCACCATATGTTGAAGATGCTGTCTTTTTTCCATTGTACGGTTTTGGATTCTTTGTCAAAAATTAATTGAACATAGGTGTGTGGGTTCATTTCTGGGTCTTCAATTACATTGCATTGATCCACTGATCTGTTTCTATAGCAGTACCATGCTTTTTTTATTACTACTGCTCTGTAGTACAGCTTCAAATCTGGGATGGTGATGCCTCCAGATGTTTTTACAATGTACAGGGTTGATTTAGATATTCTGGGTTTTTTGTTATTCCATATGAAATTGAAAATGTTTTTTTTCTAGTTCTGTAAAGAATTGTGGTAGTATTTTGATGGGAATTGCATTAAATCTGTAGATTGCTTTTGGTAGGATGGCCATTTTTATTATGTTGATCCTACCTATCCATGAGCATGGGAGATCTTTCCATCTTCTGATAGCCTCTTCAATTTCTTTCTTCAAGGACTTAATGTTCTTGTCTTACAGGTCTTTCACTTGCTTGGTTAGAGTTACACCCAGGTAATTTATATCATTTGTGGCTATTGTGAAGGGTGTTGTTTCCCTAACTTCTTTCTCACCCCATTTATTTTTTTATAATGAAAGGCTTCTGATATTTTTAAATTAATATCATATCCAGATACCTTGCTGAAGGTGTTTATCAGCTGTAAGAGTTCTCTGGTGGAAATTTTGGGGTTGCTTATGTATATTATCATATTGTCTGCAAATAGGAAAAATTTGACTTCTTCGCTTCCAATTTGTATCCCCTTGATCTCCTTTAGTTGTCTTAGTGCTCTAACAAGACCTTCAAGTACTATCTGTTGAAGACATATGTTGAAATTGGGTATTCTTGCCTTGTCCCTGAGTTTAGAGGAAATGCTTTAAATTTCTCTCCATTTAATTTGATCCTGGTTACTGGATTGCTGTATATCATCTTTATTTCTAGGTAAGTTCCTTTTATGCCCATTATATCCAGGACTTTTATCATAAAGTGTTGTTGGGTTGTGTAAAAATTTGCTTTTTCACCATCTAGTGAGATAATCATGTGTTTTTTTTTCTTTCACCTTGATTATATGGTGAATTACCGTGATGGATTTTTGTATGTTGAACCATACAAAAATTCCTGGGATGAAGTCTACTTGATCATGGTGTATGATTCTTTTGTTGTGTTTTTAGATTCAGTTTGCCACCACTAAGAATTTTTGTATTTATGTTTATGAGGGAAATTGATATGAAGTTCTCTTTCTTTGTTGGGTCTTTGTGTGGTTTAGGAATCAGGGTGACCGTGGGCTCATAGAATGAGGTTGGCAGTGTTCCTTCTGATTCTATTTAGTGGAAGATTTTGAAGAGTATTGGTATTATCTCTTCTTTTAAACTCTGATAGAATTCTGTGCTGAAACCATCTGGCCCTGGGTTTTTTTTGGTTGGGAGATTTTAATGACTGTTTCTATTTCTTTGGGGTTATAGGGCTGTTTAATCTGTTAACCTGATCTTTATTTAACTTTGGCAGGTGGAATCTATCAAGAAAATTGTCCATTTTGCTTAGGTTTTCAAATTTAGTGGAGTACAGATTTTTAAAGTAGGACCTAGAGATTCTCAGGATTTCCTCAATGTCTGCTGTTATTTCTCCCTTTTCATTTCTAATTTTGTTGATTTGAGTTTTTTTCTCTCTGCCTTTCAGTTAATTTGGCTAAGGGTTTGTATACTTTGTTGATGTTCTCAAAGAACCAACTCTTGGTTTCATTGATTCTTTGTATTATTCTCTTTGTTTCTAAGTTGTTGATTTCAGGTCTGTTTGATGATTTCGATTTATTGCCTTCTTATCCTCTTGGGAGTGTTTGCTTATTTTTTTCCAGTTCTTCCAGTTCTGTTGTTAGTTTGCTAATATGAGCTGTCAGTTTTCTTTTGGAAGGCACTTAGTGCTATGAACTTTCCTCATAACACTGCTTTCATTGTATCCCATAGGTTTGGGTATGTTGTGCCTTCAATGTTGTTAGATTTTAAGAAGTCTTTGATTTCCTTCTTTATTTCTTCCCTGACCCAGTAGTCATTCAGTAGTGAGTTGTTCAGTTTCCATGAATGTGTAGGCTTTCTGTTATTTCTTTTGTTGTTGAAATCCAGCTTTATTCCATGGTGGTCTGATAAGATGCAAGGGGTTATTTCAATTTTCTTGTATCTGTAAGGCTTGCTTTGTGTTCAACTATATGGTTAATTTTGGAGGAGATTCCATGCAGTGCTGAAAAGATGTTGTATTTTTCTGTGTTTGGGTGAAAAATTCTGTAGATATCCGTTTGGTCCATTTGCTTCATAACCGATGTTAGGCTCATTATTTCTCTGTTTTATTTCTGTCTCAATGATCTGTCCATTGCTGTGAGTGGGGCATTGAAGTCTTCCACTACTAATCTGTGGGGATCAATGGGAGTTTTAGGTTTAGAAGAGTTTCTTTTACAAATGTGGGTGCCCTTATATTTGGGGCATAGATAATCAGTATTGAGATGTAGTCTTGATGAATTCTTCCTTTATCGAGTATGTAGTGCCCTTCCCTATTTTTTTTTATTAACTGCAGTTGAAAGTCTTTTTACTTGATATTAGGTTGGCTACTCCAGCTTTCTTCCTGGGCCCATTTGTTTCAGAAACCTTTTCCCAGCTCTTTACTCTGAGATAGCATCTATCTTTGTTAGTGAGATGCATTTCTTGTATGCAGCAAAATGTTGGGTCTTGTTTATGGATCCATTCTGTAATCCTGTGTTGTTTTTTTTTTTTTTACTGAGGACTTGAGTCCATTGATGTTGATGGATATTAATGACCAAAGGTTGTTATTTCCCATTATTTTCATGTAGATGGCAGTGGTGTGTTTCTTTTGGTTTAGCTGCAGAGGAGTGTTGTTCTTCCTCTGCTTTCTTGGGTGTAGTTATCTTCACTGGGATGGAATTTTCCTCTTAGGATCTTCTGCAGCACTGGATTTGTGGGTAGATACTGTTTAAATTTGATTTTGTCGTGGAATATCTTGTTTTCTCTATCTATGTTGATAGAGAGTTTTTCTGAATATAGTAGTCTGGCCGGGCACCTATGTTCTCTTGGGGCTTGTAGTATATCTGCCCATGGCCTTCTGGCTTTTAATTTTTCTGAGGAGAAGTCAGGTGTAAATCTGATGGGTCTGCCATTGTATGTGACTTGAACTTTTCCTTTTTATGCTTTTAATATGCTTTCTTTTTTCTGTACATTTGGAGTTTCAATTATTATGTGGCGAGAGGAATTTTTTCTGGTCTATTCTATTTGGTGTTCGGTATGCCTCTTGGAATTTTATTGGCATCTATTTCTTTAGGCTTGGGAAGTTTTCTTCTATGTTTTTGCTAAAGATGTTTCTTGGACCATTAAGTCAAGAGTCTTCTCTTTCTCCTATGCCCTAATTCTTGGGTTCCATCTTTCCATGAGTCCTTGATTTCTTGGATGTTGTGGGGGAAAAATTTTTTAGATTTCTCTTTTTCTTTTTGTTGTACTGATTTCTTCAATGGAATCTTCCACTCCTGAGATTGTCTTCCATCTCTTGTATCCTATTTTTGATGCTGGTGTCTGTAGTTCCTGTTCTCTTCCCTTGATTTTCTAACTCCAGGATTAGTCTGTTTGTGTTTTCTTTATTGCTTCCATTTCCAATTTCAAGGCTTGAACAATTTTATTTGCTTTTGACATTTCCTGCTCCAATTTTCTGGTCTTTGTCTGTAAATCTTTTAAATATTTTATTGCCTTGTCTCTTTCCTGTTCATGTTGAGCCACTTTGGCTTGGAGATCTCTAATGGTATTCTCCATTGCTTTCATTTGTAAAATTGAAGAATCCTTTAATTCTTTCAGAGATTTAATTTCTTCTTCTAAGGACTATATCACTTTCCAAAGTATAGATTTGTCATCATTTTCATGTGTTTTAGCTGTGGTGGAGTGGTCAGAGCTTGCTGTACTAGCATAGCTGCATTTTGTTGGAATCATAATTCCCTGACTTTTGTCAAATCTATTCTTTAGCTGACCTTTAGCCATCTGGTTGTTCTTAGCTATCTGCTCCTGGTGCCTTCTGGGCTTGTTGCCAAGCAGGGTGCTTTGGTGAAGAGGCCATATAGCTTGGTGATCTGTAGCTGTCCACAGGCTGGATGGGGTCTTGTGTGAAGGTTTGTTCTCAGTGTGTCTCCCAGAGCTCACCCCTTCTTGTTGTGTCCCAGTTGGGACTCAGGTTAGAGGCTGTGATGGTATATGTTATTCCTGCCTGAAGGTTCCTGAGATCCAACTGGTCCTCGTAGTGATGACAGTGCAGGTTGGCAGGCCACGGACTGTTGCCTGGAGCTGTAGCTCCCCTGCAGCTTACATGTTGGGACCATGATGGTGGTCCTCCCAAGCTGCTCTCAGGGTGTTCTCAGGTTCAGTGTGTGTGTTATAGTGAGAATCACTGTGATTTGTTATAGCTCATGTCACCCAGACAATGATCAATGGTCCGGGATTGTTTCACTGCTCCTAATTCAGAACTGTCTGTGTTGTAGCCTAGGTATTCAGTTGTGGGGCAAGGCAGATGCAGTCAGGATGATCTAATGTGGAATCCACACCCTGTCCACAGTGTTTGGATTCGGGGATGCTCAGCTGCCTTTTCCCAGCCAGAATCACTGTGCTCCGGTGTAGCTAGCCTGTACCCATGTGACCCATGTGGCTTCTGACAGTTTATCTGTAGCAAGGGTATCAAGACTGTGGTTGTGATCCTTCCACACTCTTCTGGAGGAGGGCCGTGTTCAGGATCACCCTGTGCCTCTCAGTCAGAAGTTGTTTGGGTCAGAGCAGTCCATCTGCTCAGGCCACACGCAATAGTTCAGACCGGGAAGTAGATGGTGTAATCTGAGGCAGATGACTGAGAGCCCTCCCAAAGTGGGTGTGGGAAGTGAGTTAACAAACATCTCCAGTACTTGAACTGAGAGGGGTAGGGGGTGAAGACTGCCTCTCCATCAGAAGCTCTGTGGTCAGGTGCCCCCTGGCCCCTAGTAGCATGCCCAAGTCTAGGACCCTTTCAGTGCTCTGGGTAGAGATCTAAATGTACTAGACTTAGGTTATAGACTGAGTGCCCTGCTGAAGTGAGCACAGGCAAAGAGTTCCACTATGGAAATCATTCATGGAATCTCAGCACCTTTTCCCTGCCCTAATTGCAGTGCTCCAGAGCAACCTGCCTGGGTATGCAGGTGCTTCCACCAGACCCCTGTAGCTACAATGGTCAGGGCTGTGGCTATGGTCCTCCCAATCAACTCTCAGAGGAGTCTTAGAGCCAGTCTATACCACTCAATTTAAAACTCTGTGAACCAGTGTTGTTGCTGCTTCTGTGCCCTGCTGCACAGTGTGGAGGGAGGCATCTTAGCAGCCAGGCAGAAGGGGTGGAGCGGGGAGATCCAGTATGGAGAAGATTCACTGAGTCCCTGCCTGTATTGCAATGCTCCAAAGCAGCCTGCCTGGGACAGGCTTCCACCAGACCCCTGTAGTCAGGTGGGGAGGGGGTGGCACGGAGTTTCAATTTATATTCTGTATCCTGCCCACAGTAAGCTTGTGCTCAGGGAAGCTAGCCTGCTAGCTAGATCCAGTTGTTACTGGTTAGCCAAACACTGCAATACTGAATATCCCCAGGGAGAGTTCCTCAGTCTTACTATGTAGTGGCTCTGCTGGTATGCTCCTGGGCATCCGACCCTAGCCCCTGCACAGACGGTGCAGACTCAGGAGATCCTATGTTTGGAGGTTGAAACTGCCAGCTGGAGTCCTGAAAGGATCCAATATGAAGGGAGTGCAGTCTGCCAGCGGGCTGTCAATAGTATCTTCATCTTCACTTATTTATCCATAGGTACTCTAATACCATTCAAAATTAATTTCAGAGACTTATGTACTTTTTAGTCTAACTACATCATAACAATTACAGTTTTCATAGATGTCAATATATTTCATGATATTTGCAAAAAACATTCAAATCAATGTATCATTATGTTGCATTCAAGAGATATTCTAATTGTGTCAATCTGGTGATAACAGCTAGAGTACTGATATGCTTATTTTTAACACAGGAAATGATCTCTACTTCCAATAGTTATGTAAAAACACTGCATATTTTTGGCAAAGCAGCAGTTGAAGTAAAACATGTTCTAGCCAAACAAAGTTGGTTTCAAGAAAAAAAATTATCACTGCTTCAATTACCAGTTTAAAGAAAAACATTTTGCACTCATAAAATTCAAATTTCAAACTGTTCACTATGATGGTTCTATTTTAAAATTTCATGCTAACTTCTGTGAAATGGTCACCATCAGTTCCTTCCATAAACAGACCCTCAGATACACACACACACACACACACACACACACACACAAAACAATCATTTAAATGACAGTGTGTGTGTGTGTGTATGTGTGTGTTTGTATGGGTTTTGCATGAGTCCAGGTATATGTGGAAACCATAACACATCTTGGAAGTTATTTCTTAGAAATGTCTACTTACTTATGATACAAAGTCTCATCATTGCTCTGAAACTCATCAATTAGCCTAAAGTGGCAGACACCAATTAAAAAAACCCATCTTAGTCAGTGGTTGCATTTAATTAATAAAATTTTCTCCAAATTTCACAAAGATTCAGAAGTGTTTCTGAGAATTATTGCTTAAAAGTTAGTAATATATATACATTTTTTTTTCTTTTTAGGGAAGGGGTACAAAGGTAGGTGGATATTGAGATGTAATGTTCATACATGAAATTCTCAAAACAAATTGTACCCTAAGTCAAATAATGACCAATGATTCACATATTTAAGCCACCTGCTTCCCCTCACACCTGAAAAGTGCATTCTGAATTTTAAATGTGTGTTTGGCTGAAGCCCAGCATTGATTTTCAATCCACAGTTATTTGGATTTAGTTCTCACAGCCTAAGCATTAAAATCCTCACAATTTCCAATGAATATGCTTTCTAAATTGAGTTGTGTCGACAAAAAAACAATCCCTCATTTCAGTGATAGGACAAATACATGAAGATTTGGAGCAGGGTGGGACCGTGACACTTTTAAGAAAAGACTGAAGAACTTGTTGTAAGAGCACTATATGATATGACTTAGAAACTCAGTACCATAATGATCCTATTTGTCCAAATTCTTTATCTTAGATTGTCTTAAGTTCATGATCTCAAAAGCAATAGGAGAGGAAGTGCCAACAGAAGTTCTATACACCTCTCGAAATGATGTTCAAACAGCACAATTTTTCTAACATACTTAAATGGACTCTTGAAGCATGATTCCTACAGTGTGGAAACAACGGGGAAAGAAGTCAAACAACTCAGGGCCCCACAAAGTTGTGTGGCACACAATAAGCCACTGTCCTACCCACAGGTAAAACACGCCCAAAATCTCAACTATTCAGTAGCAAATCACACTGGCTAAGCCTCTACCCCTTTTTTCAAGTACCAATCCTTAAGCTTTATGACTGTGTGTCATCTCTTAAATTTATATTGTGTAAATAACTCAGGGATGGGAAGCTAAGAAAAACACAGAAGATAATGTTCACAGAAAATATGCATTAAAGAACACAACTGTGACTCTTTTTTTAATGTTTATTTATTATTACAGGTTACATCTCCATCACAGTGCTCTCTTTCCACCCCTTCCAGTCCTGCCCTACCACCTTCTAACCTCTATCCCTTCCATCCCACGGTCCTATTTCATGAGGTCCCATTTATTGATTGTTGGTGTCAGAGCCTGAGCTGTTGGTGTTCTCTTCAGGAAGTGGTCACCTGTGCTGATGAAGTTGAAGCTTTACACAATGGAATACTACTCAGCCATCAGAAACAACGAAACCATGCAATTTGCAGCCAAATGGAAGGAACTACAAAAGCTCATCCTGAGTGAGCTAACCCAGACTCAGAAAGATGCACATGGACTCTATTCACTTATAATTGAATTTTAGCGATGTTGTACAGGATAACTATCTTACAACCAACATACCAAAAGGAACAGGAATATAGACCTTGTTACCTGTTAATGGAAAACTTTGCCCTAATAGATGGCATATAGGCCCCCCAGTGCAAGAGGAAGCTCTTAACACTCATATGACTGTTAAATTGAGGGGGGCTGATAAGTAGGAGCAACCCACTCTAGAGGAGTAGGATAGATGGGAGAGGGGAGGAAGGGTGGGAGGGTAAGACCGGGAGGGGTGGAGAGAGGGGACTGTGAGGGAGATCTAAGTTGAAGTAATAAATAAAGAAAAAAAAAGAAAATGTGAAATTAAAATATAGTCTAAAGATAACTCTATAATCATGTCCTTGGGAAAAGCAATAAGAGTTCTATAGTATTTTAGTGTTTGTACATGAATAAAGTGAAATTTTCATGCAAAAAAAGAGAGAGAGAGAGAGAGACCATGCCACAATAAATAAAGTGAAAAACAATCAACAATCAAGGAAAGCATTCAATATCAATTCTGGAACTCCACACACATGTCCGTCCCCCCATCCCCACACAATATGAATAAATATGAAACTCCAATTGTACATGATTTTAATTATTGTAGTCTTAGTATAATCTTACCCCTTTAATAATAGAATAGGTATTTTAAAGGACCAATGCCAAGTTCATAGTGACAGCATTGTGTGTTGGTAGAGTTATAATTTCATCTTGTATATGATTGTATGAATCATAGTTATTTTCTGATAATCTTGTGAGAATCTTTTACAAGGTTTGCATGCATTTTATAGTTATTAAAACAACAAAGATATGTGGAATGTACCCCATTGTTGGTAACAGAAATGACTTTTAGACAGAATGTGAACTATGTAAAATTTCACACATATTGATTACATTTCACTGTTTCTTTGGTATTTAAATTGAAAATATGTAACCTTTTTTTGATCTGAGTATATTTGTAAAACTGATAATATATATTTTTAAAATTAATTCAACAAAGCACTCATATATAATATTTACATGCCTTTTACTTTTATATTAGTACTTTAATAAAATATAGTGTAATATTTTCAACCTAATGTTGTCAAAATTATACTATTTAGATACATTAAAAATTTTATGTTGATCTTGAAATATGAGGACCAATGCTGATAAATGTTTTACCAGACACGAAATATTAAATTTTAATATAAAAATCATATTTTCCAGAAAATTGCAAGTCAATATTTATTACAAATATGTAATCTTTTGTTTGGAATACAACACACTGGAATCCTTCCTTATATAACTGTCAATGTTGCTGAGGAAAGCAAAGAGTGAAGGTTATGGTCTCTTTGGGAATGTTTTTATGAGTGTTACAGGACATGGAAAACCACACGCTGTTGGGTACTGAGTTCTTCTGGTTTTTTGTTTGTTTGTCTGTTTGTTTGTTTCAGGTTGGAACAATATCTGTCTCAAGTTTACCCTAGGGTACAAGGCAACATACTTTGTCACCTTTGGAAGGAACATCTAACAGCCTTTTGAGAAAATATCCAGGGGATATATCCTATCCTTTTCAGAAGTACTGGTACTTCTCTATTATTGTTATAATAATTGTTTAATAATTACATGTGCAAATAACTTCATTCATTTTGTGGATTGTGTTTTTGTGTGAAGGTGCACATGTCTATGATGGTATATATGTACATGTATACATAGTAGATTTCAGAGGATAACTTCAAGTGCCATCTCTCAGATTCATCTATAGTTTATTTTACAGAATTTCTCACTGATTTAGAAATTGCCATTTAAAATAGATTGAATGGATTGCTTATTCAGAATGGCACTGCTACTCTTGTCTCCACACATCCTATACAGCTATTGCTTTCAGATCTATGGTCTGAATTCTATCCCCCCCTCTGTCTCTCTCTCTGTCTCTGTCTCTCTGTCTCTCTCTCTCTCTCTCTCTCTCTCTCTCTCTCTCTCTCTCTCTCTCTCTGTGTGTGTGTGTGTGTGTGTGTGCTTCAGGCAAAGGAGTAGATTCTCAAATTCTGAATGTATTGTTTTCCACCTCATTTCAGATCAATTCTAGGAAAATCACACTTATTTAATCATTTGCGTGAGTCATTTGCTTCATAGTTTTAAGTACACAGGCTAGTAACAATAGATACTTATAAACATTAGTTAACCAAGATATGGAGAAATACATATTGAATCCTTTCATTATACAAGACACACACATACACAAACACACAAACACACACACATATATATATATATATATGTATACATGCATATATGTGTATATATATACATGTCTGTGTGTGTACTTGCTACAAACTTTAAGCCGTGTGAGTAAAATCATAGCATCTATGAGAAGCTAATAGAGGCATGAAATAAAATGACAGCATATGTTCATTACAAAAATATAATTTGTGTAATTCTAAAAGAAACACTGAAAACTGTGAAATCTCACATTACCTGATTTTCATAGCAGAGTTAAATACATCATTGTCCATTAACATGTATACTTGCTCTGTGTATAACATACAAGACAAGTAAACATATTTTTTAATCACACAATTTTTGGGTGTTTAAACCATGCCACTTATGATTTCAATTTCATATTTAAGGTAACAAAACACTGTTTCAGTTAATTTTCATACATAGACTTCAAATACTGGAAGATATTACTTTATTCAAAAAGCAGAAGTCTATGTTTTTGTTCCATATTCACAAGCATACATAACTGAGAAGAATGAATGTTTAGTTTTACTTCTGTTGATATGAAAGAGAAAGATAAAACAATTTTAAAAATAAAATATAACCATATTTTATGTAGAGATAGTTGAAGTATTCTTTGTGTCCTTAAATGCAATGGGATTTAGCTTTTATCGATTGCTTTAAAATACCTTTCTATTTTGATACCTTCCTACTTTGTATTTCTCCAAATGCTCTTTAGAGGCTGTGTACGAGCATCAATTTGGAGAGAAATTGATTCTGAGGTTGATAAATATGGAATAGTCATTTCGATAAAAACTGCAAAGTTGTTTTTAATAATTTTTGTGTTTGCTGAATACTCACATTCTATACAGTAGCATTCCTAGTGGATTTAGTGGATTTCAAATGACCTTACTCCTTACTAAACATGCAAATTTTTAAGAGGCTTTTCCTGGTGCAATAGGAAAAAAAAAAGAAAGAAAGAACAAAGCTGAGCTAATGATAACTAGCTACCACAGGACAGTAAGGAAATAATTGCATTACATTTTTTACTCACCTTTGACTATCGTAGGACATAGTCTCAGTCAATTGTGAAATAAGTAAGTTAAAATACAAACTATTCCTTCCTGTTAGTTCAAAGCACTGGACATTAATTGCACATTATGTGCTCAGTGTTTATTGCACATAAACTGTCTGGTGCACAAAAATCTGCAAGCTTATAGTCTTTACTTTCCTTCTGAAATTTTCTCTTCTTTTGTGTTGATGGGAAAGTAAACCTGCATTCCAATCTTTTACTTCTCCTTTAGGCATTTCAGTCTATATTGAATTGCTACATTTTTGCAATACCATCATTTCTCAGGTTAAAATATCTCTCTATTTGTCTATGAGTTAAACAAGTGTTTTAAATACTGTAAATTGTGTTCTTTTGGAGTGAAAACATTTGTGTAACCCTTACACATGCATCTTTTTCCTCAAAGAAGATAGGCAAACTGTGCTACTCTCATAAAATGGCAAATTATCTATGCCACTGCTGGGAACTCAAAATCCTGTGTCCTCATGTCCCTGTTACATGCTCCACTACTCAAATACAAACTTTTATTAAGCCCACCATGACAAATACATTAAAGTAATGGCATCATTTCATGTATGTAAATCCCTTCTTCTCTGGTTTAAAAGACGCTACTGATTTCTCATATCTGATGATGTATATAAATCTTTTCAACAATATTAATTTTCTGAGACACATGAAGAAAATTCAACAACATGAAAGCATGTAGGTGAAAAAACAGAGAAGAGTTAAGGCCATTTTTTCATAAGAGAGGATACTTTCTTGATAATACTTGAAAATTCAAAATGAAAGACTTTACTTCAAGTTAGAATTTTTTATTATTTTTTTCAAGTTATATCTCTTATTAATCTAGCTAGGAATTGAAGTACTATATTGAAGAGATATGGGGAGAGTGGGCATCCTTGCCTTGTTCCTGAGTTTATATAGAATGCTTTAAGTTTATCTCAATTTGATGTTGGCTACTGGCTTGCTCTATATCGCCTTTATTATTTCTAGGTATGGTCCCTGTATGCCACTGTTGGATTTTCTCAAATGCTTTTCCAGCATCTAGCAAGATGATCATATTTTTTTTCTTTCAGCTGGTTTATATGGTGAATTACCTTGATGGATTTTCATATGTTGAACCATCCCTGGATTCCTGGGATGAAGCCTTGATCATGGTGTATGATATTTTTGATATATCCTTAGATTCAGTTTGCCAGTATTTTATTAAGTATTTTTTCATCTATGTTCATGAGGGAAATTGGTCTGAAGTTATGTTTCTTTGTTGGGTGTTTGTGTAGTTTAGGAATCAGGGTGATTGTGGCCTCATAGAATGAGTTTGGCAGTGTTCCTTCTGATGCTATTTTATGGAAGAGTTTGGAGAGTATTGATATTAGCTCTTCTTTGAAAGTCTGGTAGAATTCTGTGCTGAAACCATCTGGCCCTGGGCTATTTTTGGTTGGGAGATTTTTAATGACTTTCTATTTCCTTAGGAGTTATAGGGCTGTTTAATCTGTGAATCTGATCTCAATTTAACTTTGGTATGTGGAATCTATCAAGAAAATTGTCCATTTCACTTGATTTTTCAAATTTGGTAGAGTACAGATTTTTAAAGTAAGACCTAATGATTCTCTGCATTTCCTCAATGTCTGTTGTTATTTCTCCCTTTTCATTTCTGATTTTGTTGATTTGAGTTTTTTCTCTCTGCCTTTTAGTTAATTTGGCTAAGGGTTTGTCTATTTTGTTGATTTTCTCAAAGAACCAGCTCTTGGTTTCATTGATTCTTTTATCGTTCTTTTTGTATCTAAGTTGTTAATTACAGCCCTGAGTTTGATGATTTCCTGCCTTCTGCTCCTCTTGGGAGTGGTTGTTCCTTTTTCTCCAGTTCTTCCAGTTCTAGTATTAATTTGCTAATATGAGCTGTCACAATTTTCTTTAAAGGCACTTGGAGCTATGATCTTTCCTCGTAGCACTGCTTTCATTGTGTCCCATAGGTTTGGGTATGTTGTGCCTTCATTTTCGTGGATTTTAAGAAGTCTTTGATTTCCTTCTTTATTTCTTCCCTGACCCGGTAGTCATCCACTAAAGAGTTGTTTGGTTTCCATGGGTGTGTAGGCTTTCTTTTGTTTCTGTTGTTGTTAAAGTCCAGCTTTATTCCATGGTGGTCTGATAAGATACAAAGGGGTTATTTCAATTTTCTTGTATCTATTGATTCTTGTTTTGTGTCCAACTATATGGTCGATTTTGGAGAAGGTTCCATGCAGTGCTGAGAAGAAAGTGTATTCTTTTGGGTTTGGGTGAAACGTTCTGTAGATATCTGTTAAGTCCACTTGGTTCATGACCTCTGTTAGTCTCATTATTTCTCTGTTTGGTTTCTGTCTCAATAACCTGTCCATTGTTGTGAGTAGGGTGTTGAAGTCTCACACTACTAATGTGTGGGAATGGATGTGTGCTTTAAGCTTTAGAAGAGTTTCTTTTACATATGTGAGTGCCCTTGTATTTGGCACATATATGTATATATTCATATATATACACACACTATTGAGATGTCATCTTGGTGAATTTTTCCTGTAAAATGTATCTAATGGCCTTCCTTATCTTTTTTGATTAACTTCAGTTGAAAATATATTTTATTTGATATTAGGATATCTACTCCAGCTTGCTTCCTGGGTCCATTTGCTTGGAAAACCTTTTCCCAGCCCTTTACTCTGAGGTAGCATCTATCTTTGTTATTGAGATGCATTTCTTGTATACAGCAAAATGATGGGTCTTGTTTATGGATCCATTCTGTAAGCCTGTGTCTTTTTATTGGGGAGTTGAATCCATTGATGTTGAGGGATATTAGTGACCAAAGGTTGTTATTTCCTGTTATTTTGATGTAAGTGGTGGTCGTGAGCTTCTTTTGATTTAACTGTAGTGTTGTTTTATGTTTGTTTGTTTGTTTCCTCTGTTTTCTTGGGTGTAGTTATCTTCTCTGGGTTGGAATTTTCCTTCTAGGATCTACTGTAGGGCTAAATTTGTGGGTAGATACTGTTAAATCTCGATCAAAGTCCCCTGCCTTCTCTCCTCCAGGTCCTACCAAACCTCTTCCATAGCTCCATCTTTGCTTACTCTCCTTCTGCTTGGATGAGGGGAGCTCTTTCAGTTCATCAGTCACATGAGAGCTAAGTGCTTCCTCTTATAATGGGGCTTGATATGGCAGCCCATCTAGAGTAAAGGGTTCCACTAATAAGCAACAGAGTCCATAATTCACTACTGGGTAGAGTTTTTCATAGGAGAATTCTCTTAGGTGCCTGTCTGTTTGTGTCTGTGGGTTATTGAAAATTGTGTACTCATATTCTTCATGTTTTGAACAACTGTAGCTCCCATTCCCTCCCCTCCAACTCTTCACAATCTTCATTTATTCCTTCAGATTCATGTGATCTTTTTTATTTAATACTACTGAATCCATTTGTTGCTGTCAGTATGTGTAGATGCAGTACCATGCCCTGGAGCACAGGCACTCTACCAGCGGTTATATCTCTTAAGGCTTATACTCCCTCCACCATAACCATCAACTGCCAGTGGTCCTCAACTATGAATGGATTTTCCTGGATCCCTCCTGCATTCACTCTTGAGTTTGGGTTGATTTGATCTTGTGAAAGTCTTGTGTATTTAGCCATGGCTTCTTTGAATTCTTCTGTGCAACTGCCCTGTAATGTCAAGGAAGAAGTCTCACAGTCATTCTGCCCACCTCTTTCATGATGATCCCCATATATAGGATGATGATGTTTTGATATAGATGTGATTCTTTTTTCCACTCTAATTATTTATGATTGTTTGTATTAATTGTCATTTACTAAAAAAACAAAAAACAAAAAAAGCCAAAACAAACAAAACAAAAAGACATATATGGAAGAACAAGATAAAGGATGGAGGAGATGACTCAGGTGTTAGAGTATATATTTGCCTTGAAGAGGACCCAAATTCAGTTCCAAACACACACATCAGCTGGCTCACCAGTGCATGTTATTCTAGCTCCAGGACATCTGATAACTACTTGTGGAATTCACAGGCACACTCACTGCTCACTCACAATGCTCTCTCTCTCTCTCAAAAGAAAGCTTCTCTAATGATGTTTGAGCTCTTCAATAATGCCTGAGAATAAAGATGAATATTCTCTCTCCAACTGACAAGAACAGTACAAAAACTACAAATGATCAGAATTCATGGATATTGAGCCCTGTTGAGTCCAGTCCCTACTGATATATCTACAATGCAATGCCTCCACCTAAGGGTCAGGGAACATTGCAGAAGAGGATGCTGAAATATTATTTTACAACGAAGAGATTTGGTAAGTTTGCTGTGAGCTAGTGTCTCCTCAAAATGCCAGAATCTATAGACATAAAGTCTCAATAACACAAAAGCATACAAATTAGATGAATAACAACATTAACAATAGATATATTAACATACTCTGAGAAAGCCATGAGCTCTCAACCACATAAAGAACTACAGATAACAAAAGAATTCTGAGTGCAGGAGAAATAGTCTTCCCCAGGTAAGAGTACACCAGTTACTTATATAATACAAAATATCAGCTCTGAAACCATACATACAAATAATATCATTCATACTGAGAAGGTTTTATGTACATAATTAGAATATATACATGTATGTGTATGCATATATGCACATATAGTTATATGTAATAACACATGTATTAACAATTAAAGAAAAAAGAGGTCTTTAATCTGAAAGAAAGAAAGGGGGGTTATATAGGCTGTTGGAAGGAGCAAAATGGTGGAGAAAGTGATGTAATTACATTCCAATCTAAAAAAAGATAATTTTTATTGAAAATATTTTTCATACAATATATTCTGATTTAAAAGGTGATTAACAAAAGAATAGATTGAGACTATATTTATTTAGTAAAATAATAACTAGAAGTAGACTCTCCCTAGGACCTAGGACCCAATTGGGCATGGTTTTTTGTTTGTTTGTTGTTTGGTGGGTGTTTTTTTTTTTTTTTTTTTGTCCTAGTTAACTACACAGGTATTTTTTTGTCCAGTGTAGTGGCCTCGAATTCAATCAGAAAGTGGCTGTTACTCTCACAACACACATACCACTACTGGACAAATGAGACCATCTTTCCAAGTTGGTGATTTTTGTATCTCAAAGTATTCATTATTGATTATTTTTCCCCTACCAGCCTCAATAGTCCCTCTGGAACTTGAGAGCTAGACATTTGGGATTTAGATTCCAAGTCAGTACCAGCTTCTTTCTCCACAGGGAACATAGGCGACATGAAGTAGCCAATAAGAAATAACGGGAGAGATAGTTCAAGTAGAATTGGTTGATTGGAGGACAGGGCCTAGACAAGGGTAAATGAAGTTATTTAACACTAAAGATTATGGAAAAGCCATTTGTGAACCTATGATTTTAAATGCCAAATTTTACACACACACACACACACACACACACACACACACACACACACACACAAATGGAGGTATGTTATATGGGTTGATAAGTCTTCTCCAAACTTTCCTGCCATACATAGACTATCAAACATAGCTTAGTGCCAGATGTGTTCTCTGAGTTGTTGGAAAGGTGAATACTACAGATCCCCAGGACAATATAGTTTATTGTCATTTATTTTGATTAGCCCCAGAACTGGAAGTAAGAAAACAAAGACATCACAGTGGTAAGTTATAGGATGTGGAGCCGTCTTAACTTTTGGAAGACCTTTCATAGATAAGTGATTCTGGCCCTTCATTGAAGCACACAGATATCCTCAGGATGTGTCTCCCAAAAAGATTATGCCTGAAATAACCTCAAGTATCATGTTTTATTTGAAATTGTTCTTTTAAAGATGTCATACCATAAATATTATGTTTTCATAAGTAATTTTTATATGGGTATTCAGGTTAAAGTGTAGCAATGTTATATGTAATAGAAAGCAATGAATTCCACATAAAAAACAGGGAAAGCTACAGACTGTTAATTGATCATAGTATATATAGAATGCAAATTACTTTGACTATCTTTGTCACTAAAACCAGCCTTCATCCCTCATTATTTATCACTGATATTTACCTTTTATGTTTAAACAGGCAAACACAGTTCATATATTACGTGGTGATTGATTTAAAATTTTAAGAAAGATAATATAATTTAATATAATTGTATTAGTTTGTCTCTCTGTTGCTGTGATAAAATATTTCCAGCATCGTCTTGGGAGTAAAAAGATTTGTTTTGATTTACAGGTTTGAGTTCATCATCCAGAAAAGCCAGGACAGAAGCTCAAGGCAGGAACCTAAAGTAAGGAACTGAAGAAGAAACCATGGAGTATCACTGCTTGCTGGCTCATTTCCAGGTTTGCATTCAACTACTTTTTTTTTTTAATTTGTTTACTTTTATTTTTTCAAGTTACATCTCAATCACAATCCCCTCCCTACTCCCCACTCTGGTCCCATCCTCCTACCCTCTTCCCCCCTCACACCCTTCCATACACTTCCTTTTTTTTAATTTAAGGTATATCTTTTTCCCCCAACAGCTCCCCCTTGCAGTCCAACAAATGGCTCTTTCTCTTATAACAACAAATACAATGCAAAACAACAAAAATAATTAGGCCACAATTTTGAGAATTATAAGACTTAGCATACATTCCCACTGTCCAGTCATAAAATATATATATATATATTTTATTTTTGGAACTGACTTTAGCATTCTACTATATAACCATCTCCATGGGTTTAAAGTTTTATATCCAACTCAGCTTCCATCCTAACTTGCATCATCACCATTTTAAAAAAACATCTTCCTAGATCCAGAACACTCTCTTAATTCCTAAATAACTCAAAAATTTAACTATGAGACTATAACTATCTAGACTTCAACCACATCAGAGACCTTAGAAGGATAAATATTTCTGATTATACAGGAAGTGCAGGGCTAGTAGCTTCCAAAACTAAGAAATGATATATAACTAGCTGCCTGGGCAGTTCCCAATTTCTCTCCATACATTAGAGCATTAATCTTCAACATTTTGGCCCATTTTCTGACAGACATTAAGTATAAAACAGGAATTATAAAGGACTTGCCAACCCTGTCTTGGCAAAGCTAGGCTGTCAACTTGCCTGCTTCCAAGTTTTGTCCTTTTTGGATACCATGCTGTCTACAGTTGAAGCAGGGATTTTCTCTTGCCAAGTGACAGGCTTGCTACTAATTCAACCATCCCAAATCAAAGATTCTTTGATCCTCAACATCTACTCAGATTAGAGTAGGGGGAGATGTCAGGAGCTGACATGTCTCAATATCAAGGGGGAACAATACAAAAAGTGGATTAGACCTTCTCACATCAATCATTAATCAAGAATTGTACTGGAGTCATAAACAAACCAATCTGATGGAGACTTTCCTCACTTAAGGTTCTTTCCTTTTAGGTGAAAATAGTTTGTACCAAATTGAAAAAAATTTATACAGCTAGCATAAAAAATCTCACTTATGAACACATGATCAACTATAGGCTTTACTACTCAGCAAGAATGATAATCATTTATGATATCATTATGATAGTTTATTGGTGAAATGAGTGGCTGGTTACTTCAAGTGCTTGATATTACAACTGCTTGTTCATTATCAACATGGAGGAATTCATCATTTACTGGCTAAAAATATATTGTAGAAATGAAATATAGCTACACAACTTGCATGGATGTCATACCAAGACTTAGAGCATATTGTAACTGCCAACTTTCTACCAGGTCTCTTGTTAGAAGTTACCAATTCTAAGATTTACCTAAATCATAACTCTGGTGCAGCATATGATTCTTTGACTTGGTACATAAGTGCACATCAAACCTATAAAAGAAGTGTATGCTACTCAACTACCACTATAATGACATTTAGCACATTAGGGAAATGTATACTCATATTTAAAAAAAAAACCTCATACTTATTTTAAAAAAATCTTCCTAGATGCAGAACACCCTCTTAATTCTTAAATAATTCAAAAATTTAACTATGAGACTATAGCTATCTAGTCTTCAACCACATCAAAGACCTTAGAAGGATAATATTTCTGATTATACAGGAAGTTCAGGGCCAGATGTATAATGGGTATAATCAGTTTTCCAGAAATGGTTACTCCTTAGAATTTGATATCAAAAAGTAGAAAAGCATTTTCAGATGCTTAGGGACCTGGGTTTCAAGATATCTTGTACCATGTTCTGGTTCTTTGACCTTTAACAATGGTATTGACTTCTCTGAGACATATGGTACAGTTAATACTAGAACATAATATTTCAGGACAAGTCAATGATTTTATAGAGAGCACTAAAAATCACAAGTGAATACAATCAAAAATATGTAGAAATTGGCTTCTTATTGAAAGTATACATTTGCCCTCAGGGTATAGTGCACTTTATACTATGAAATACTTTCAATGCATAGCGGAAGGTAACACAGATATTGCATCATTTTATACAAAATTCAGTCATTTCTAGGATATGAGTTGTGTTTTTATAACTAGAAGCAGGAGGACAAATCAGTGCTTTCCATAAAAAAACTTCATAGATTAGAAAAAAGAGACCTTAAACCACAGAACTATCACTTCCTATTAATAATAAAAGTAAGTTTCATTAATACCAAGTTTGCAAATACAAATTTAAAAACAAATCTTGTGCTTGAAGAGAAAGAATGAATTACTGGCAAACTATGTATAACTGAAGACATTTTTGGTGCTGCAAAACATCACAGAGATAGAAAAGCAATTACTATTACTATTCTTCAGGCAATAAAATAACACAGACTAGAAAAGTTTTTATACACAGTGAAAACAAGGAACAGCCAAGTAGACCAAACTCTCCATTATAGTTCATCATCTAAAGTATAGTCCTCATTTATAAAAACTCTAAATGGTTCACAATCATAAATTCAACATCTCTCAATAGAGTTACAGTGAGTTTCAGTCTATTGCAAAGTTAGGTTTTGGTCTATCTAGAAGTTCCAGACTCAGATACCATATTTTTTTCATAATTGTGCAAAATTGAATATTGACCTATAACTCAAAGTTTATCCATTTTGCTAGAATTTTACTGCTGGAATTTTAGATAATATCAATGGTAAACACAGAAAGAGATCTATTATGCTGTATCAAAACAGTATTTAGAAAATATTTATGTTTTGGAGCCTCGGTGAACTTAAAATAATTATTATCATCTGTTCTGTGTGCTTGGTTCAAAAGTAAGAGAGTGTGGTAATGTCCCAATACATTTTTAGTACTGTTTATCAGTGGAAACCAGCAAGGGTTTCAGCATCATAATATAACTGAGAATAAACAGCACACCAGACTTTATTTATTTACTCTATTCAGAAGCATTCCCAAACTGATAACTATATTTATACAACTTGAAGTTGTCACACAGAATAAATAGAAAGGCTTGATCACATTCAGATTGAATTTATGAGTACATGACTGAATAGACAAAATTTAAGATAAGAGTGAAGGTGCAACTTCAGTTATGGGCTTATATAACACTATGAATGAGAGAGAAATGAGCCTCTGTTACAGATGGTAGCTGTAGCACCTATTAGAGTAACAATAGTTAGCATGCTTTAGGAGTTAAGTCAAGGAATAATGAGCCTAAAATGGTCCGACACTGTTTTCTGAAAGTTTTAAAATTCTGCAGAGAAGAAAACATTTTCAGTGAAGTAGAAATGAGACACTATTTGTATAGGCACATACCCTAAACTGATGAAGTGAATTTTTACATTATATGTTTTTGTAGAATTTGAGAGATTTAGGAGATCCAAGAAGGTGGCGGTCGGCAGGGACACAATTTGAGCTCTGAGAAAAATAGCTACAACATCACAGAAATATAAACAAGCTGATCCACAATCTGAGAAGCATGAACTCGCAGAGTCACACCCAGCAAACCCAGGAACTAGTATTGCTCCCTCATGGGACACTCAGGTAAACAGACCTACCCAGGCGGCGTGGCAGGGTGCACGGGGAACCCAGGCTGCGGGCACAGCTCAGCATGGAACCCAGACTGCCAGGAGCGGCAGGGGGTGGAACCCAGGCTGGTGGTGCGGTGTGGCACAGAACCCAGGCCGTGGGGGCACTGTGTAGCGTGGCACAGAACCCAGGCCAAGGAGCACACTAAGGAGGCCACAAATACCACTGCAGAAGTGGGCAAGAGCCCCTCAAAAACATAGCCAGTGATTCCAAACCCCAGACAGTGGTACTCACCAGCCTTCGGAGCACTCAGCTTCCACTCTGATGTTCCTGCACAAAAAGGAGGGATCAACAGAGCCACGGGAACAGGGACAGGTACATTCTTGGTAGAACCACTATGCCAATGATCCACAGCACATTCTACGCTACAGGAGAATGGTGGGAACACCTTGATTATCTCCAGCAGAGTCTTGATCTGGGAGAGGCAAGCATAGCTGGGCTTTCCCAGAATGCTGTTGGACATACAAGTCCCTCTACTGGATATACAATCATGCAGAAGAACATTGCGCTCAGACAGAGCAGAGGGCTGCTCTTCCTGAACCAGTACACAGGTCCGATCACTGCAGGGCCTTGACAGGCAGCCCCAACTGCCAGATAGAAGTACCTCTTCGCTTTCTGAGTGCCCAGCTTCCACGCGATTGCTCCAGCACTCAAGGGAGAGCAGCAGTGTCACTGAAATAGTAAGATCAGAAAAGGCTGAAAGGTGGGCAGTCCGGTTAAAGGGCTGCGGAACTCCACTGAGACCAAACCCAATGGAGGATAGAGTATGGTGTTGATATGGAAGCCAGTACACCTTGCCCTTTCTGAGCTTGATACGCTGTCTTCAACATCTAGAGCCCCAGCATGGGAGCAACAAGTTCTTGGCCTTCTTGCCTTTGTGCTCCACCTGAGTGATTCAGACTGCAAGGACTTACTGATTAGGGCAGGAAGGCACAGAGGTACCCTGGGGTCAACCTCCAAGAAGCTGCCTGGGAACATCATGACCACAGAACTGACCCTTTGACCAGACACATTAGCAGCAGAAGATCTGCTGCTCTATCCTACAATCCATAGTCCTCTGAGCCCCACTGACATCCCTAGGAAGACCTGCTAGAACCCAAGACTCTGCAAGTTGCAATAGCACATCCCATCTAATCCCTGACCTGAGTTTCCAGTTGGGACATAACGGGAAGGGGTGAGCTTCAGAGGGCTAACTGAGACCCAGCACCCATCTTAAGACCCCACCTAGTTTTTGTTGATTCACAGACCACCAACAGTATATAGACTATACACCAGAGCTCCCTTCTTGGCACCAGACCAGGAAGACACCAGGAACAATCAGTTAAGGACAACCAGATGGCTAATGGCCAGCGAAAGAACAGATCTGACAAAAGTCAGGGAAATATGACTCCAACAAAATGCAGCTATGCTAGTACAGAAAGCCCTGACCATTCCACCACAGCTGAAACACATGAAAATGATGACAAATCTATACTTTGGAAAGTGATAGAGTCCTTACAAGAGGAAACTAAATCTCTGAAAGAACTTAGAGAAACCTCAATTTTCCAAATGAAAGCAATGGAGAATACCATTAGAGACCTCCAAGCCAAAGTGGCTCAACATGAATGGGAAAGAGACAAGGAAATGACAGATATAACAGATTTGAAAGATTTGCAGACAAAGACAAGCAAATAGGAGCAGGAAACATCTAAAACAAATAAAATTGTTCAAGGGTTGAAATTGGAAGTGGAAGCAATAAATAAAACATAAGTAGAGATAATGCTATTGGTGGAATATCAAGGAAAGAGAACAGGAACTGTAGAGATGAGGGTCAGAAATAGAATACAAGAGATGGAAGACAGAATCTAGGCATTGAAGATTCGATTGAAGAAGTCAGTACAACAACTAAAGAAAATGAGAAATCTAAAAAAGTTCTCACCCACAACATCCAAAAAAATCAAGGATTCAATGAAAAGAATTATTGGCATAAAAGAAAGAGAAGACTCCCGAATTAAAGGTCCAGGGAACATATTCAGCAAAATCATAGAAGAAAACTTCCCAAACCTAAAGAAAGACATGCCAATAAAATTCCAAGAGGCATACATAACACCAGACAGAATAGAAAAGAAAAGAAATTCCTCTCACCACATAATAATTGAGACTCCAAA
This sequence comes from Lophiomys imhausi, assembly GCA_907164525.1. NCBI lineage: Eukaryota > Metazoa > Chordata > Mammalia > Rodentia > Muridae > Lophiomys > Lophiomys imhausi. Next base: position 3,773,754 of record CAJQZJ010031962.1, on the reverse strand, counting down.
TGTACACAACAAAGAAAGAATATTAAAAATGGTAAGAGAAAAAGATCAAGTAACATATAATGGCAGACCCATTAGAATTACAGCTGACTTCTCCTCAGAAAATAAAAAATCCAGAAGGGCCTAGGCAGAGTCCTACAAGCCCTAGAGAACATAGGTGCCTGGCCAGACTACTATATCCAGCAAAATTCTGTATCAACATAGATGGAGAAAACAAGATATTTCATGACAAAACAAATTTAAACAATATCTACTCACAAATCCAGCCCTACAGAAGGTCCTGGGAGGAAAATTCCAACACAGTGAAGATAACTACACCCAAGAAAGCAGAGGAATCAAAAAATTCCACTGCAGCTAAACCAAAAGAAACACACAACCACCAGCAACATCAAAATAACAGAAAATAACAACCTTTGGTCATTAATATCCATCAACATCAATGAAATCAACTCCACACTTAAAAAAAAAAAAACAAAAAAAAAAAAAAAAACAAAAAACCAGGCTTACAGAATGGGTACATAAACAAGACCCAACATTTTACTGCATACAAGAAACCCATCTCACTAACAAAGATAGACGCTACCTCAGAGTAAAGGACTAGGAAAAGGTTTTCAAAGCAAATGCACCAGGAAGCAAGCTGGAGTAGCCATCCTAATATCAAACAATATAGACTTTCAACTGAAGATAATAAAAAAATATGGAAGGGCACTACATCCTTTTTGAAGGAAAAATTCATCAAGATGAAAACTCTATACTGAATATCTATGCCCCAAATACAAAGAGAAACACATTGTAAAAGAAACTCTTCTAAAGCTTAAAACTCACATTGATGCCTACACATTAGTTGAGAGACTTGAATACCCCACTCACAACAATGGACAGGTCATTGAGACAGAAACCAAACAGAGAAACAATGAGACTAGCAGAGGTCATGAAACAGATGGACCTAACAGATATCCACTGAACGTTTCACTTAAACACAAAAGGTTACGTCTTTTCAGCACCGCATGTAACCTCCTTCAAAATCGAACATATAATTGGACACAAAGCAAGCCTCAACAGATGCACAAAAATTGAAATAACCCCTTGTATCTTATCAGACCACCATGGAACAAAGCTGGACTTCAACAACAATAGAAATAACAGAAAGCCTACACATTCATGAAAACTGAACAACTCTCCAAAGGATGACTACTGGGTCAGGGAAGAAATAAATAAGGAAATCAAAGACTTCTTAAAATCCAACTACAATGAAGGCAAAACATACCCAAACCTGTGGGACACAATGAAAGCAGTGCTACAAGGAAAGTTCATAGCACTAATTTCCTTCAAAAAGAAAATCATGAGAGCTCATATTAGCAAATTAACAGCAGAACTGGAAGAATAGGGAAAAAAAAAAAAAGAAGAAGAAGCAAACACTCCCAAGAGGAGCAGAAGGCAGGAAATCATCATTCTTGGGGCTGAAATTAACAACTTAGAAACAAAAAGAACAATACAAAGAATCAATGAAACCAAGAGTTGGTTCTTTGAGAAAACCAATAAAATATACAAACCCTTAGCCAAATTAACTAAAAGGCACAGGGGAAAAAACACAAATCAACAAAATCAGAAATGAAAATGGAGAAACAACAACAGACATTGAGGAAATCCAGAGAATATTTAGGTCCTACTCATTGTTAGAGCAATAGGACAGCTAAAGGAGATCAAGATGATATGATGGTATACATAAGTTATGCCAAAAATTCCACCAGAGAATTCTTCCAGCTGATAAACATCTTCAACAAGGTGGCTGGATACAAAATTAATTTAAAAAAACCCTTCTTTATACAAAAAACACATGTGCTGAAAAAAAAAATAATGTGAACACACCCTTCAAAATAGCCACAAACAATATAAAATACCTGGGGGTAACTCTAACCAAGCAAGTGAAAGATCTTTATGACAAGAACTTCAAGTCCTTGAAGAAAGAAATTGAAGAGGATTTCAGAAGATGGAAAGGTCTCCCACGCTTATGGATACATAGGATCAACATAATGAAAATGGCAATCCTGCCAAAAGTAATATACAGATTCAATGCAATTCCTATAAAAAACAACAACAACAACAACAACAACAACACAATTCTTTATAGACCTGAAAAAAAATCTCAGCTTTATATGGAATAACAAAAAAACCAGAATAGCTAAATCAATCCTGTAAAAACAAAAACAAAAAACAAAACAAAAAAAAACATCTGGAGGTATCACCATCCCAGATTTCGAAGTATACTGCAGAGCAATAGTAATAAAAACAGCATGGTACTGGTATAGATACAGACCACTGGATCAATTGAATCAAATTGAAAACCCAGAAATGAACCCACCTACCTATGGTCACTTAATTTTTGACAAAGAAGCCAAAATATTACAATGGAAAAAGCATCTTCAACAAATGGTGCTGGTACAGCTCGATGTCGACATGTAAAAGCATGAAATTAGGCCCATACTTACCACCTTGCACAAAACTTAAGTCCAAGTAGCTCAAAGAACTTAACATAAGGTCTGACACACTCAGTAGAATAGAAGAGAAAGTGGGGAAAAACCTTGAACTCTTTGGGACAGGTGACAACTTCCTGAACAGAACACCAACAGCTCATGTTGTAAGACCAACAATCAATAAATGGGACCTCATGAAGCTGAAAAGCTTCTGTGAAGTCAAAAGACACTATCATTCAAACAAAACAGCAACCTAGAGATTGGGAAAAGATCTTCACCATTCTCACATCTTACAGAGGGCTAATAATATCCATAATTTAAAAGAAGTCAAGAAATTAAATGCCAAAAAAACAAACAATCCAATCAAAAAATGGGGAACAGAGCTAAACAGAGAATTCACAAAGGAGGAATCCCTAATGGATGAGAAACACTTGAAGAAGTTCTCAGCATCCTCAATAATCAGAGAAATGCAACTCAAGAAAACTCTGAGATTCCATCTCACATCTGTCAGAATGGCTAACATCAAAAACTGAAATGACAGGACATAGTGGCAAGGTTGTGGATAAAGGAGAACACTCCTCCATTGCTGGTGAGTGTGCAAGCTTGTACAAACACTATGCAAACCAGTCTGGTGATATCTTAGAAAACTTGGAATAGCCCTACCTCAAGACCAGCCATACCACTTCTCAGTTATACATCCAAATAATTCCTCACCAAACTACAAGGACATTTCCTCATCTATGTTCATACCAGCTTTATTTGTAATAGACAAAAAGAGGAAACAACCCAGATGTCCTTGAACAAAGGAATGGATAAAAAAAAAAGACTGTGGTACATATAAACAATGAAATACTACTCAGCCATCAGAAAAAAAGAAATCATGCAAGTTGAAGCCAAATGGATGGAAATAGAGAAGCTCATCCTGAGTGAGCTAACCCAGAATCAGAAGGATGACCTTGATACTTGCCTTACTGGCATGAAAAGAAAATGTCTTAATTTCAGATTAGAATGTTAGACTGCAGGTGGCCACATAGATTACACAAACTTGATAGCAGCTTAAAAGTTCGTTTTTTGTTTTTTTGTTTGTTTGTTTGTTTTTTGGGGTTTTTTGGTAGATGTATAGGATATTTTCATTGTTTGTCATTAAAGAGCAGGTAACAGTTTTAAAATACTGTAAATAAATTAAAGGTTACTGCTGTTCAACCTGGATTTATAAACCTCCAAGAGTTGAAAAAACTTGGAGCTAAGGTAAAATACATGAAATGTGTGAGGTTAGTCCATGCCTTTAACTCCAGCAGAGACAGGAGGATCACTATAGAGTTAGTTGTCTTATAAATTCTAGATTTACAAGGAACAGGGTGTTGATGGTGCACACCCTTAATCCCATCATTTGAGAAAAATACACCCTCAATCCCAACACACTAGAGACAGAAACAGGCAGATCTCAGAGCTCAAGATCAGACTGACAGAAAATAAGCTGTAAATAGATAAAAACTTCAATCCAGGGAAGGTGAAGCACATCTTTAATCCTATCAGTTGGGAACCACATGTCTTTGATCCCAATACTTAGAATGCAGAGACAGGCACATAGGAATTGTAGGGATTTAAGTTTAAAAGCTACTTACAAAAGGCATGCTGAAATTCAAACAAATTGTCCTTTCAGATCTTAAAATATATACACTAAAAGTTTGTTAGGCTCCAAAATATCAAAATAATTTCTTCTTTAGTACAAATTGAAAGATAAAACTTTACATATTTTCAAAAAACCAAATTTGCTTCAGGAAAAATATTACCTGCCCCCCCCCCCAAAAAAAAAGGTAATTGTTCCAGAGTTAGGAATAGGGCAGGGCTCTGTTCTTATCTTCCAGGAGATTCAAAGCCTCCATTCAAGGAATCCAGGGACAAATGGACAAAGGAAACCTCAGAAGAAAACAGATCAGACACCAAAGAAGTCAAGTGGCTCAGATGATCCAGCCTTGCAGACTTCCTCAATAGCTGTTTCCTCAAAAGTCTACAACCACAACAACTCAAAATAGCTACGATCGTTCAGCTCCACAGACTGCTCCAGCCAGAAATTCAGTAAAGCCCTGAAGATCAGCTTCTGTCTATGAACTTCTTAGGACATTTAAATAGATGAACACAAAAGGACTGAACATCCAATGATTCTGTTAACAATTCTAACCATTTTTCCATTCTTATTTGGGCCCCAAACAGGTTTACTACATCCCAAATCAGCAGGAAGTCATCTTAAGAGAGAGAGGACCAATCCGCAGAAGGTGTGGAGGGTGTTCCCCCACCCCCTTTGGTCATTTTATGGATAATAGAAAATCTGCTTATTTAGGGGACGAGATTACAAGCTGTTAAATGGTCTTGTTAAATGGGTTTTGGGGGTTAGACCCAGGGACTTCTCTCTTTTTCTTTTCTGTATCCTTCTTTCTCTCCTATGTAGGAATGAAGCAGACATGAAAAAAAATGGGACATAGACATAGTATAGGAAAGATAAAGAAAAAAGGACAGATTATTGAATACTCCCTTACACCTTTGTATATTGATACAAATTAATATTATATTTGGTAAAATTGGTATTGATCATTGTATATAAATGCAAAATTAATATTGTATTGGGCTACATTGGCATTGATCTTTGTATATTGATACAAAATTAAGATTATATTTGTCCACATTGGTATTGATCTTTGTGTATTGATACAAACTCAAGGGTAACGCTTTTTAAAGGTATTGTACCTAGTAATGCATAAAAATGAAATGTGAAGTTTCCACCTTTTGCTACCAACTGGCATAAACTGTTTAGGATAATTAAGAAATGCAAACTAATAGTCATCCAAGCGTGTCATTTTGTTAGGTACTATGACAGTCTATCACAGTTGTTTTCTAATCTAACCAGAAATCAAGTTGCTAAGAGACAAGCAACAGTTGCTTATGTAAATATAAAAGATACATAGGGCATCTTCAAAAACCTCAAGAGGTCTGCAGAATATGGCATTCAAAGATGTTTTCTTAGCTTAAGATTTTTTTGATATCGAGACATGTCAGCTCCTGACAGCACCCCCTATTCTACTCCAAGTAAATGATGAGCATTGAAGAATATACAGTGGAAGATGGTTGAATTAGTGGCAAGCCTATCTCTTGGCAAGAAAAAAAAAAAACCTTGCTTCAACTGTAGACAGAATGCTGTTCAAAGAGGACAAAACTTGGTAGCAGGTAAGTCGACAGCCTATCTATGCCAAGACAGGGTAGGAAGTCCGTCATAATTCCTGCTCTACAAACAATGTCTGTCAGAGAAATGGGGCCAAACGGCTGAAGATTGATGCTGTAATGTATGGAGAGAAAATGGGAACTGTCCAGGCAGCCACTGGTATGTCATTTCTTAGTTTTGGAAGCTGAAGGCCCTGTACTTCCTATATAATCAGATATATTTATCCCTCTCAGGTCTCTGAGGTGGTTGAAGAATAGATAGCTAGAGTCTTACAGTTAAATTTTGAGTTGTTTAGGAATCAAGAGGGTGTTCTGGATCTAAGAAGATGTTTTTAAAATTTTGATGCAAGTTAGTATGAAAGCTGAGTTAGATATAGAACTTTAAACTCATGGAGATGGTTTGATAGTAGAATGTTAAAGTCCAGTGCCAAACACATATGGACTGGACACTGGGAATGTATGCTAAGCCATATAACTGTCATAATTGTGGCCTATTTATTTCTGTTGTTTTGTATTGTATTTATTGTTATAAGAGAAAGAACCATTTGTTGGACTTAAAGGGGGAGCTGCTGGGGGGAAAAGATATACCTTAAACTTAAAAAAAAGGGTAGAGGATGGGAGGTTGAGGGGGAAGAGGGTGGGAGGGTGGGACTGGAGGGGGTAGTAGGGAGGGAATTGTGATTGAGATGTAACTTGAAGAAATAAAAAATAAATTATAAAAAAAGAAAAAAAAACACTGGAACAGATAACCAACATGTTATTTACATTTATATTACAAAATCCCTAATAACTGTTGTTATTCTGCAGAAAACAAATAAACATAAAGTCTATCAAAAAAAAGAAGGATGACCATGGCATCTACTTACTTATAATTGGATTTTAGCCCTATAATACAGGATAACTATACTACAACCAATGCACCAAAAGTAACAGGAACATAGACATCATTACCTGTCAATGAGATACTTTGCTCTAGTGGTGCTGCCTTGTAGGTCCCCCGTGTATGAGGAGGATCCTGGGCCTCATATGAGTGCTGAACAGGGGTGGGGGACTGATATGTAGGGACACTCCACTCCAGAGGAGAGGGAATGGTAGGAATAGGAGATAGTGGGTGGGAGGTGGGACTGGGAGGGGTGGAAAGAGGTCACTGTGATGGAGATGTAGCCTGAAGTAATAAATAAACATAAAAAAGAACAAAACTAAATAAGAAAAAATAAGAAATTGAGAGATCCAGAAATTGTTAATGGAGGCTGCATGTTTTCCACCAAGCCTAATATTTTGTAGAACATAGAGTTGTAAGCATTTCTGCTTAAGGTAGCTCAAAAGTAGAACACAATTTCATTTTTAAAAAATAGAAGGAGAAAATTCTAGAGAGTTTGAGAATGTAGCTGGTTTGTGTGTTCTTTACTTGAGAACACAGCAAACCATTTCAAAGGAAAGAAATTTCTTGGGAGAACACATGCCATGGGAATTTTCACAATGGGAAAAAAGACATACATCAAAATAAAACCCACAATTGAGACACTAGGATTTTGGAAGAATTTATGTTTTCCTTTGTGATACTTGGATTTCATATCTGGAATCAGTTAAAACTGAAGTGCATTTATTCAGGATTTAAGAATTATGTCTCAACACACATGTTAACTTCTAGGCATTGTGAATATTTCCTGCATACCAAATTAATCACACTGTGTGTGTTAGTGTAATTAAACTTTAGATATAAAAAATATCCAATTTTTGACAGACATTGATTGTAGAGCAGGAATTATGAAGGACTTGCCTACCCTGTCTTGGCAGAGCTAGGCTGTCAACTTACCTGCTTCCAAGTCTTTTCCTTTTTGGACAGCATTCTGTCTTCAGTTGAAGCAAGGGCTTTTTCTTGCCAAGAGATAGGCTTGCCACTAATTCAACCATCTCACACTGGAGATTCTTCGATGCTCATCTTCTACTTGGAGTAGAATAGGGGCTGCTGTCAGGAGCTGACCTGTCTCGATATCAAAAAAATCTTAAGTTAAGAAAACATCCTTGAATGTCATATTCTGCAGTTCTCTTGAGGTTTTTGAAGACACCCTATCTATCTCTTATATTTAGATAAGCAACTGTTGCTTGTCTCTTAGCAACTTGATTTCTGATTAGCTTAGAAAATAGCTGTGATAAACTGTCATAGTACCTAACAAAATGACAAGCTTTAATGACTATTGGTGTGCATTTCTTAATTATCCTAAACGGTTTACGACAGTTGGTAGCAAAAAGCTGAAACTTCACATTTCATTTTTTTTTTTTGAAATGGGGCCAAACGGCTGATGATTGATGCTATAATGTATGGAGAGAAAATGGGAATTGTCCAGGCAGCCACAGGTATGTCATTTCTTAGTTTTGGAAGCTGCGGGCCCTGCACTTCCTATATAATCAGATATATTTATCCCTCTCAGGTGTCTGAGGTGGTTGAAGAATTGATAGTTAGAGTCTCATAGTTAAATTTTGAGTTGTTTAGGAATCAAGAGGGTGTTCTGGATCTAAGAAGATGTTTTTTAAAATTTTGATGCAAGTTAGTATGAAAGCTGAGTTATATATAGAATTTTAAACTCATAGAGATGGTTAGATAGTAGAATGTTAAAGTCAGGGGCTAAATACATATGGACTGGACATTGGGAATGTATGCTAAGCCATATTACTCTCATAATTTTGCTCTGTTCATTTCTGTTGGGGGGAAAAGATATACCTTAAACTTAAAAAAAAGGGTAGAGGATGGGGGTTGAGGGAGAAGAGGGTGGGAGGGTGGTACTGGAGGGGGTAGTAGGGAGGGGATTGTGATTGAAATGTAGCTTGAAGAAATAAAAAATAAATTAAGAAAAAAAATTTTAAATATCCAATTTTTAATACTTTCACTTAGTCATTTAATTTGATATATATATATATATTTATTTATTTAATGGGTAAAATTTAATTGATATTCCAAATTTTGTATTCCCATACTGTAGAGAGCTGCGACGTGCCGCGCCCTAAAGATGGCGCTGGTTTCCGCCTTCCACCAGCCCGATGGTAAGCGCTCTCTGTGGTAAACAAGTCCATATTTGGCTAAGATCACTGATCTGGCTTGCTTCCACATACGTGGGCCTCTAAAATAGCACCACGTGGCTTTACTTGATTGGCTGTTCATATAGTATTTAGCCTGTGGGTTGGGTCTGCCCGGGCATTCAGAAGACTGTTTTCAAGGGACCTGAATAAACTTCTGGAGAAGAGCTTTTGCGAGTTGCGTCGTCCTTGCTGGTCGAGGGGGACGCGACAAGTGGTGGCCCGTACGGGGAACCAGAAAAGACTCAGAACTCCTGCAGTCAGGGGCAGTGCACTGGTAAGTTCCCGGGGTAAATTGGGACAATAAAGTTTCACGGAAATAGCGAACAAAAGGTAAAGTTTCGCGGAAATAGCGAACAAAAAGGGTAACGTTTCGCGGAGATTGCGAACAAAAGGTAAAGTTTCGCGGGAAACAGTGAACCGAAAGTAAATTTTTAATCATGGGATTGTCTCAGTCACATCCAATTTTTCTGGCTCTTCAGGAGTTACTTTTAGCTAGGAATTTGAAACTTAAGAAGTCAACCCTAGAGAGATTTTTGAATGAATGTGACTCCGTGGCTCCGTGGTTTGCGGTGTCCGGGAATCTTACAGTATCCTGCTGGGACAAATTAGGCACGGACTTGGATTTTGCTTGGGAGCAAGGTACTCTGAAGCATGGAGTAAGACCGATTTGGAAGATGGTGAGGAGTTGTTTAGAAGATCAGAGATGCTGTAACGCAATCAAGGAGGGAGAATCAGCCTTGGAACTGCTGCAAGGGGAAAGATCTGAGCAGGCAGACAGTGAAAAGGGAAGCAAAAGGAAGGTCCCTCTCTATCCCGATCTTAGAGATTTTAGAGATTTTGAGGACTCAGAGGGTACGGATTCTGAAGGGGAGCTACACACTCTAATAGAACAGTTGGAGAGGACTGCTATTAGAAAAAGGGAAAAGAAAAGGGTAAAAGAGAAAGACACGTTGGCGGCAGTCGGTGTAAGTGAAGCCGTTTCCGCGGCGCCTTCAACTCCCCCTCCATACCCAGAAGCCGTTCAGATAGATCAGCCTGTTCAGTCCCTGAATGTAGGGAGATCTTTCTGCCCGGTGATGTGGACACAAGTAAGAACAGAATTACAGTTTGCCTATCCGGTATACCAAGACCCACAAGGGAACAGGTACGAGGAATCGCTTGCTTGATTTTAAAGTAATTAAATCCCTTGCAGAGTCGGTTCGTACCTATGGCATTACCGCTTCTTTTACATTGGCTCAAGTGGAAGCATTAAGCAGACATTGTATGACTCCGAGATATTGGAGTGGCCTGGCCTGCGCCTGCTTAAGTCCAGGGCAATATTTAGACTGGAAAGCTCTCTTGATTGAGTATGCCACTGAGCAAGCAGCCATTAATCAGAGAGATGGAAATCCAGCCTGGGATAGAGATATGCTGCTTGGGCAGGGGAGATTTGCCAACCAACAGACAGGTTATCCCAATCAGGTTTATGAACAAATAAACCAGACAGCTATCAAGGCTTGGAAATCCCTTCCTAACAAAGGGGAGGTGAGTGGGAACTTAACTAAGATTCTACAGGGCCCCATGGAGCCCTTTTCAGACTTTGTGGCACAATTGGTGGAAGCGGCAGGGAAGATTTTTGGTGACCCGGATGCTGCCATGCCACTAATAAAACAGTTAGTTTATGAGCAATGCACCAAAGAGTGTAGAGCCGCTATCACCCCTTACAAGAGTAAAGGGCTAGAAGCCTGGATGAAAGTGTGTAGAGAACTTGGAGGGCCGTTAACTAATGCTGGTCTTGCTGCCGCAGTAGTACAGTTGACCAGAAAAGGTGGAGGAAGTTCAGGAGTTTGTTTTAAGTGTGGCAAGATGGGACACTTTAAAAGACAATGCCCCAGGGGAAGGAGTACAGGAAGTACAGGAAGTGTACAACACCCCAGGCAGCGGGGGTTATGCCCAAAATGTAAAAAAGGGAACCATTGGGCTAATGAATGCCGTTCAGTGACAGACATCCATGGCCAGCCTTTAACTCAAGGTTATGGTGGTGCTCGTCCAAAAAACGGACAGCGGGCCCACGACCCCAGGGCCCACAAATATATGGGGCAGTAGAGAATCAGGACAAAGAACAGAATCAAGAGAGATGGCCAACCCTCCACCATCCAAGAGACCGCGGAGAGCCACTGCAGGCTCAGCAGGATTGGACCTCTGCTCCACCACCAGACTCGTATTAACGCCCCAAATGGGGGTCCAGTTAATTGAAACAGATTTTAAAGGACCCCTTGAACCTGGTACAGTTGGTTTGCTGTTAGGGAGGTCATCATCAGCCTTGAGAGGACTTATTGTCCATCCTGGGGTTATAGATCCAGATTATACAGGAGTGGTTAAGATCATGGTAGCCTCCCCCCGTGGTATAACAGCTATCTCTCCTGGAGATAGAATTGCTCAGTTGATCATGTTGCCAAGCTTACATGATCGCTATGCAGCAAGGGATCGAGAGAGAGGAAAAGATGGTTTTGGGTCCACGGGCACAGATCTGACTTTTCTCTCCCTGGATTTGGACCAACGCCCCGTCTTGGAGTTAAAAGTTGATGGTAAAAAGATCCTGGGCCTTTTGGATACTGGGGCTGATAGGAGTATCATAGCAAAGAAAGACTGGCCTTCAGGTTGGCCCGTACAAGCCTCTTCTCAAATACTTCAAGGCCTGCATTATTTGGAACTCATTCCTGGACCAAGCCAGACAGTTTCACCAATTATTTCAGTAAATGTCAGAACTCTACAGCAGAAATTCCATTTATCTAGAGCAGATGCTAGACAAGTGGTTTTGGACTGTCCTCAGTGTGTGATTCATCATCATCCTCCCAGTGTGGGAGTGAACCCTAGAGGGTTGATGCCACTCAAAATCTGGCAAATGGACGTTACCCACATTTCAGAGTTTGGAACCTTAAAATATATTCATGTATCTGTGGATACCTGCTCAGGTATCATACATGCTACACCTGAGTGGAGAAAAGGCTCGCAATGTCATAGGACATTGCTTAGAAGCCTGGGCTGCATGGGGAAAACCACAGCAGCTGAAAATGGACAATGGACCAGCCTATACAGCTCAGTCCTTTGTCTCCTTCTGCAACCAGATGGAGGTACAGCTTAATCACGGATTACCATATAATCCTCAAGGACAAGGAATTGTGGAGCGTGCTCATCGCACTTTGAAAGAATGTTTGCAAAAACAGAAAGGGGGAATAGACCAAGGCCGTACCCCCAAGGAGAGAATGTCTTTAGCCTTATTTATTTTAAATTTTTTAAATTTGGATGCTCAAGGCCGCTCAGCAGCGGACAGACATCAGGATTCCCATGGTCCACCTAAAGGCCTGGTGAAGTGGAAGGATATTTTGACAGGCTCTTGGCGAGGGCCTGACCCCGTGCTAACATGGGCGAGAGGGTCTGTTTGTGTTTTTCCTCAGGATCAACAAGATCCAGTGTGGGTGCCTGAATGCCTTGTGAGGAAGATTCGTCATAAAGACCTTCCTAAGGATCCTGGTGATAGTAGCAGTGAATATGTCAGGAATGACCGAGCCGAGATGGGGGATCCTGTCGATATTCCCAAAGCCGATGCCGGTCAGACATGATGCAACTGTGTTTCCATGCTTATTTAGCAGTAATAGAAGCTTAGGCTTACCCTACCTCCCCTTTGATGATCAGAAAAGCCCTATAGAGGGTAATAGAATTGTCAGCTTGAAGGGTAATCTGTGCTTTTTAATGAGCTTCAATAGGTCAGATGATACAGAATGCATTAAATTTTCTCAGCAATCAGCAGATTTTTTTTACCACAACTGAGATTTGGGGGTAGGGGTAGTGGTTTGTTTTCGGGCAACGGTTCTCGCCTTGAAGGATGGTGGCCCACACGAGTCTCTGACCGGGACCCCCCCAGACAGCCACGCTGGGCACCTTTTTTGTAGAGGATCCACAGGAGAGGAAGGACCTTTTCCCTGGACTGGATATCAGGAGCGCAGAGCAGTTTGGGTTCAACAAGATTATTTTTCCTTTAGCCCCATGATTAGTAATATAGTGAATAAGTCTTGTACAGGAATGCTTGATATATCTACTAGGGATCCTCAGCAGACTGCCACCAATCCTTTTGATTTGTGGCTTTTGTGTGCGGTAAATGGAAGTTTCATGGACTTGGGACCTGTCATTATGCTTGGGGGAGGAATTTATCAAAGAGGTAATTTTTCCCTAGGGTCTGCTACCAGATTGGATTTTTCTAGTGGTAGTGGCTCTGGTACTTGGAATTCTTTGTTTCATTCTTACCGCAATAAGACCTTTTCAGCCTCGCCAGTATGTCTCTGGCCTCCTTTTCTGTGGATTGTAAGTAATGGGAGTGCATCCTTGGGTGAAGAAAAATTAGTATGCACTCCAGGCATATGTTTTTATGCCCTATGCTGGAATGCCACAGCCTTTCCTGTGGCTGTGGTGACTAGAATTGCCTCGATATGTACCAGTTCCTGTAGAGGCCCCTAATACCATGATGCTATTCAGGTTTAAAAGAGATTTTGGCATCACTGCAGCTATTGTTACTGCCATCACTATTGCTGCTGTGGGGGCTACTGCCTCAGCTATTGCCTTGTCTAGTTCTATACAGACTGCCAATGCCCTAAATAACATCTCAGCCACTGTAGCACAGGCATTGGATACTCAGACCTCTATGAATTCTCATCTCAAAGGAGGCCTTATGATAGTTAATCAACGCATAGATTTAATACAAGAACCGACTGATTCTCTTTGGCAACTAGCACAATTGGGGTGTGAGTGGAAAATGCAAGGTTTGTGTGTTACTTCCATGCAGTATCGAAATTTTACAAAGGCTGCTAATCTGCCTAGACAATTGTCAGAATTCCTCTTACAGGATTGGTCGGCTGAATTTGAAAATTTGATGAGAGAACTGAGAGCAACAATTGTCCACATCAACTCCACTCGGGTGGATCTGAGCCTGGCTACTGGTTTGACTTCCTGGATACAGACGGCTATGGATCATCTTGAGGAGTGGGCGGGCGTAGGCTCTTTGGCGATACTGATGATACTAGCCTCTCTGGTTTGCCTATGGTGCATCTACAAGATGAGAGTCACACAAAAGCGTAATGCAGCCATGATTATACAGGCCCTTGTCACCATTGAGGCGGGCCAGTCCCCTCAGGCATGGCTCACTGCCATGAAGGCTTAAATCTTTACTGAGCATAGTCCCTGCCCACTGAGGTATTCGTTCCACGGATATTAGGGTCTGGCAAGTCAATGACAGAGTAGACGGGTAAGTCTCAGCCACCTAAGACAGGGCAGTCCCGAGTGGGGAGGCTGACCCAGAGACGGGTAAGAGTTTGAGCACTGCCCTCCTACAGGCTCAGGTCCACTGTGAGATCCCCAGATATGGGGATTATGAAGCCTTTCCAGGGACTTCTACCAACTTTAGAAAAAATAAAAAAGGAGGAACTGTAGAGAGCTGCGACTTGCCGTGCCCTAAAGATGGCGCCGGTTTCTGCCTTCCACCAGCCCGATGGTGAGAGCTCTCTGTGGTAAACAAGTCCATATTTGGCTAAGATCGCTGATCTGGCTTGCTTCCGCATACGTGGGCCTCTAAGATAGCACCACGTGGCTTTACTTGATTGGCTGTTCGTATAGTATTTAGCCTGTGGGTTGAGTCTGCCCGGGCATTCGGAAGACTGTTTTCAAGGGACCTGAATAAACTGCTGGAGAAGAGCTTTTGCGAGTTGCGTCGTCCTTGCTGGTCGAGGAGGACGCGACACCATACAAAACTCAAAAGGATAGAATACTTGCCAGCCATGATGACAGTCACATTTCATTCGAGCACTTTGACGGCAGAGGCAGACTACATAGTAAGATTCTGTCTCAAATACATACATACATAAAGGTATACATATACACACACACATCCACATATAAACACATACACATACATATATTCATACTAACAAAGAAGTATAAAATGTATCAGTTGTCGAAATCAAATATTATTGAAAATTAATAAAGTACTTGGATGCTGTAATTTGGTAATAACAATGTGAAGACAAACTTACAGTTATTGAAAATTTATTAAAATGAAAACCTAATTGACAGCTTGGGAAAGGCTGTTTTTTTAATTTATTTTTTATTTCTTCAACTTACATCTCAATCACAATCTCCTCCCTACTCCTCCCTCCATTCCCACCCTAACACCCTCTTCTCCCTCAACCTCCCATCCTCTTCCCTTTTTTTAATAGTAGTTTATATCTTTGCTTGTTTTATTTCTTTTGATAAGTCATGAACACAGTAACTGTATTCTTGGCAATGTGTTGAACTCTTTGTATTTTAAAGTTGTTCATTCAAACCATACGCTGAGTAAGTCTTGGGTAACAAACACGTGATGGTGAGTTGAACCATACATCTACAAAATGTTCAATTTAGAATAAAATTTGTAGCAGGTAAAGAATAGAAACTGCAATTTTAATACTATGTTGTGTTATACATATTTTATAATAACCTTAAAGCAGTTACAACACCTGAAATTTAATAGGAAATAAAATTATTCCCCAAAGATATTGAAGGTGGATTCTAGAAATACATTTTCAAATGAGTGCTAAAATTGTTTCTACTATTCTTGCATGTATTACTCAGCAACTGTGTCCTCATTAAAACACCCTCATTGTATTTCTCACAATATTTGCTTAACCTCATGGGTGTGATCTTCTTAGCATATATCATTTTACTCTTAGAAAATATTTTATATGGTGATGTGAATTTATTGTAATGGACCACTGTGTATCTTGGTTTCTTTTAAATTTGCTGAATTATTTGATTAGTTTAAAATTCTACTGATAACATGAAAGTTAAATAATGTTCTCAAAGAACATATAGGAAGAACATAGATTTACTAACAATTGATGATTTTTAAGCATACAGTTGACAATATTCAAAGCATTCCTTGTATGTATTGGGAAATTATAGTGAGAAAAACACACATATCTTCATCTTTATGTGTCTATAAGCTTTTAAATATTCACTAAAATAAAATCAAGAAGAAAGGATGCTGTGTAAATGCTTATTAATGTCTGATAAAGTTTTGATCTCTCTATCCTCAGTACTACACATCCATTTAAGAAAAAATATCACCACTGTATTAAAATCTATTGTTCCTTAATTTCAGACAAAAATAAAAATTAAATTTTATAGTTACATTTATTCAGGCCATTGTAATCTTGCTATCCTCCATGATATATGCTCAGAGACACAAATATTTCAATCATTTTTCCTTGTCATCATGAATAAATTTAATAGGCTATAGGGTAATATCAACATTTCTTTTACACACACACATGCACACATGCACATACACGCACTCATATTAAAAATGTATATTTGAAAGCATATTTTGATAGGACAAATGGGAAAATTTATTTTTACCTGAAGGAAAATATTCCTACTAAACAAAACTTCTTTGGTTTGGAATATCCATTAGCAGCTATAATTTTCTAAATATGTGGCTTGGGTCAATTGTTGAAAGTTCTGGATAAGTTAGTTATATAAGATCTATGTAACACACAGTGATAAACATTAAGAAGTAAATTCTTATAAAACTAGAATAGCCAGGCTTGTGCTAGCCTCAGAAATATGGGACTGGCTAGACTTAAAAGTTATTTGGATCCCCATTGATGATACTCTTAAAGAGATCTGATTTCTCATTTTCAAATAGTTACCAGTTGGACACAGTTTTGAGGGTAGGGATGGGGGCTTGTGTCCACTTCTGTAAGACCTGGGGCCATGTTTACTGCAGACCTGTGGAAGTCCTGTGCATGCTGTCACAGCATCTGTAATTCTGTATGTGTGTCAGTCCTCCTGTCTTTCTTTAGTGCTTCTTTAGTGTCCTCCATCCCCTCTGGCTTTTACAGTCCTATGCCTTCTCTTCCACAGGGTCCCTGGAGCCCTGAAGGGGAGGGATGGAGACATCTCACTCTTCTCTGAGAGTTCCAAAGTCTTTCACTCTCTGAACGTTGTCCAGCTGTAGGTCTCTATATCTGGTCTCATCTACTGCAGAAGGAAGACTCTATTAACCATTGTAATATATAAATAATTTCATATACAAATATTTTTAAACTAATTTGTAATTAAGCTATCAATTATTTTTCTTAGAGAAATTTTAGCCAAGGGGATTGTGTTCTATTAAGACCACTGATTTTTTTGTCTAAAGAAGGGCTACCGAGTTTTTTCCAACTAATTTTGTATCCAGCCTCATTGCTGAAGGTATTTATCAGTTGTAGGGGTTCTCTGGTGGAATTTTGGAGTCACTTGTGTATACTATCTTATTATCTGTGAATAAGGATACTTTGACTTCTTCCTTTCCAATTTGTAACCCCTTGATTTCCTTTAGATGTCTTATTGCTCTAGCTATAAATTCAAGTACTATGTTGAAGAGATATGGGGATAAACATAAAAAAAGATAAACATGAGGGGGCTGAAGAGATTGCTTAGTGGTTAGGAGCACTGGTTGCTCTTCCAAAGAACCTGAGTTCAATTCCCAACACCCACATGGCAGCTTACAACTGTCAGTAACTCCAATTCCAAGAGATCTGATACCTTCACATGCACATATACAAAACACCAATGTACATAAAATAAAAAAAATACATACATACATTTAAAAAGAGCACTTATTTTAGAGTGGGAAAGATAAGACATTGAGTGGTAATTTTATGAAACACAGTAGAATGAAATTTTCCTAATGAAATGACAAATTATATTAGCTGTCTTCCCTTTAATACTGAATTTCTCATCATGTAACCCAGTTGATACTTCTCTATCTTAAAATATTCTATTATGAATCTCTGGGTATTCCATTTGCCTCCTATCCCTCCTATCTCTTGGTAGTCTCTACTCTTTAATTAATATTTAGACACCCAGCATTTTATCTAAATTTTAATAATATCTTTAAAATAATGACGTTGACCCTTGACTTTGATGTGCTTCCTTTCTTTAAATTTGCAACATTTTATTCATGATTATTATTAACCTTTCCCATTGTGTAAAAGGCTATAATATTGCATAAATCTTTACCTATTTGTGGGTACTAAAATCTATGCCCTATTGTCAAGACTGTGTCCTCCTGTGACAAACTTCTTTACTCTCTCTTGTTCTTTCTAGAACCTCTGAAATCTGTTCTATTCTTACTATCATTGTTTATACAATTGTATGCACTATCTTTCGTTGCAATAGTTTCTAAAACATTTCCTTGTTGAATTCATAATCTGGGCATTTAATTTGTCACATAGAAACCTTTATATTTCTATATCAAATAAGTAAAAAAAAAATGGTCGCTTATCAACTGTATTATGCGTTCATGGCTCCTTTAATGAAACAAAATGTCCTACCAGGCCTACAAATATCCATTTTCATGCTTCTGGACTTTCTTTCCAAGATGATTTTGTACCATATATGCTAGTCCTGCCATCCATCATTGATAACAACACTCTATTCTTGCTGAAATTTTTAAGCTTTTCCTTACTTGTACGATTTAGCACATTTATTGACATATGCATGTTGAGTCATCTATGCATCTCAGGGATGAAGCCAACTTGATCATGGTAGTTACCTTTCTCGATATATGTCTGATATGCGTGTTGAGTCATCTATGCATCTCAGGGATAAAGCCAACTTGATCATGGTAGTTACCTTTCTCGGTATATGTCTGTATTCAATTTGAAGTCATCTTGGTGAGAATTTGTGAGTCTATGTTCATTATGGATACCAGTTTGTACGTAGCTGTTGTGCCTTTTCTCAGTTTCTTTTTTTATTAAAGTAGTGCTGTCTTTCTAAAATGTTTGAAAGTATTATTTCCATTTCTATTTGTTAATAGCTTAAGACCTATTGGTTGTAGTTCTTCTTTGAAAGACTGTTAAATTTCTGCTCTAAATGGATATTTTTGTATGAATTTTTATTACTATCTTATTCCACATGTTTATTAAGGGTCTATTGCAGTTATTCATCCCAATTTTTAAATTTAAAACTTTGTTTATTACTTCAAGTCACATCTCCATGACAGCCTCCTCCCTCCACCTTCCCGGTTCCACCCTCCTACCCTCAACCCCCCTTCTCCTCCAGGGTGGGGTGCCTCCACATATCAGTCCCCCTCAGTTCATCAGTCACATGAAGGCTAACAGCCTCCTCTTGTTCTACTAGAGTGAAGTGATTCCATTTTGAATGTCCTTTTAATATTGGCTGTTTGAATAAATCTAGAAAACCAAACAAAAACCAAACATATTGTTCAAGTTTATTTTAATTTAACAAAGTTCCTTTATAAAATTATTCCCTTATAGTGTAGCAAAGTTTTCATTTAAGTAATCTTATTTTACTATCAATACCTGGAGAATTTGTTTTAACTCCAAACACATCTCAGCATAAATAAAACTTTTCAGAGGCCCTCTCTTCCAAGGCTTATTTTCCACAAATTTGTCTTTTGTAATTTTATGATCACCTCTATCACAAGTACTACTCATTTTCATGTATATTTACACTTTACATTAAGGTAAGTCTAATTATGTAAATTATCTCCTTCAGGTATACCAGAATATCATACATAGCCACAAAGTAAATCACAATGAGTTCATGAATCAACAAATTCATAAGTAGCTATCATGCTCCTTCACATGTGCTGAACCACGTGCCTAAGCCATACATTTTCAGTGAAGGAAAGCTATTTAATCCCCATGTTGATCTTTTCCTAATCCTAAATCATTTGCAAATCTACTCACATATCTGTAGAACCACCTTTTCTCTCAACATTGATTTTTCTTTAATGTGGACAGAGTGATGATAACTATGGCTTCAGAAATGTTTGTAGCTTCTCAATGTAGGCTGTGTATTTAAACCAAATACCAAGTTCACGTCCTTGAGAGAAGGTAGAAGGATTTTTTTCAAAGAGAATTAAGAGAGTTGCATCATTAGTAAAATTGTCCTCTGATTATCAAAGTTCCTTGTTTGTCCTCTGAAAGTAAATATTGCTACCGGATCTAATTATGGGAATCAAGGAGAATGCAAAACTGCTTGACATCCCTCTGTTCAATGAGACAGAAAAGGCATGTGTTACCAATAAAAGGATAGACCAGTCACTGCCAACCCTCCAGATGCTTCTGCTTTTAGCCAGATGAAGCCTCACAGCTAGCATTATTTTATCCAGATATCTTTACAATATTGTGCAAAATGAAAAACAAACCACATCTAGACTCAGATAAAATATACTGGAGATTTGGATGGAGGAAATGGAAAAAGGGATTTTGTAATTATATAAAAACCTCAAAACATAAAAGAAATGAATAATTTTTTGTTTTGGGTTCTTTTTTTTTTACTTTATAAAAAATTAATTTATTTTCAGTTCAAAAAGGGTAGTGCACACATCACAGAAGATAAGACCTGGAGCAAGCCAAAAAAAAAATCAAATAAAAATTTTTCTCAAATACACTTATATCTCTTTTTGTAACAATTATGAAACAATTATGAAAACTCTAAGGTGTGGCAGACATTCCCAATACCCACTCCATATGTATTTGGAAACTAATAAGAATATGCTATTATCTATCTATCTCAATGGGTTTAAAGTTCTATACCTAATTTAATTTTCATGCTAACTTGCATTACCAACTTCAAAACATATTCTCAGACCTAAAACATCCTTTTAATTACTAAACAACTTAAAACTTAACTGTGAGACTATGATTATCTAGTCTTCAGCCACATCAGACCTGTGAAGGATAAATACGTCTGACTAAACAGGAAGTGCAGAGCAAGCAGTTTCCAAAATTAAGAAATGACAGACAACTGGCAAGCTAATGTCCTTCAAACTTGTGATTTTGTTAGGTGCTAGTTTAGTTTATCACAGATGTTTTCTAAGTTAATCAGATATTAAGTTGCTAAGAGACAAGCAACAGTTGCTTATTCAAATATACGAAAATAGTTAGATGGTCTGCAAAAACTGCAAGAGATCTGTAGAACATTTTTTAAAAGAGAAAATAAACATAAAAGAGAAGTTTGATGAAGCTTGACTTCAAAGTATTATAAAAGTTAGCTTATAAGCAAAAATAAGAATGGAGGTCAGAAGGAAACCTCTCAAAACTGTTGAAGGTAACTTTGAAGTGCTTGCCTTAATAGTTAAATTACAATTTTTTCATTTTGTTTGTATGCATATCTCAAAATTCACATGGAATTCAATACTATAATTACTTCCCAGGTAAGGCATATATATAATCTCCTGAGTATTGTCAGTGAGACACTAATGAAAATGATGCCAATGAGATTTTCACATACAACATAGAAATAGCTACAAATTCTTTGTCATGTCTTCTGATCATTAAATCAGGTTTTTAAAAAATAACTATATCTTTTGTTAGCATATTTGCATTGTACTTATGTATTAGAAATCATTCTGAGAATTTTTTAACCTTAAAAGATAGATAAACCCTGTCCAAACTTTGATAAATGCACTAATTCTAAATTCACTCTCTTACCAGATCCTCAAATACGTCTTTCACAGAGAGCAGCTTCTCCTCATGTCATATTCAGGGAAAGTCGTATTTGTTCAGCCTATCACAGAACCCAGGAGATACTACTGTGTCTAATTTCACAGTTACTTAAGGTGAGAGCATTTAGCCATACTGGCTTATCCTGAGTATGTCTGCAGCAGAAATGTAACTGGATATATTAGTAAAAGTGCACTGACAGCCAGTTCATGGAGCATTTGCCTAAACTAACTCTCATAGTTTTCAGTTTCTCTGAACTCAGGTAATATATTTGCCATGAATTTGATCTTGGAGTTGTGTTTTCACATCACAAAGCCAAGTATTCAAATGTTTCATTGATTTGACCAGTCAATTTAATTTCAATAATATATTTAAAACTCTAAAAATGATAAATGAGTTTATTATATAAAATATTATAGTTCCTCCTCATACAAAATAGCAATGTGATGATTATGTTAAACTCTAGTCTACAAATTTTAAAATTACCAGAAGAAAGAAAGGACAACAAAAAATCCAAAGATTTTGGATTGAGATACAGAAATCTATATTCTTCAGAACACTCAAAAGGTCTCTGAAGAAAAATACTTTGTCAAGAAAATTCTTCTAAGGTATACCCAAAAGCATCATTAAATTTTAAATTGAAATATGTAAAGTGTTAGTCTATAGGTAAAAACTTTAGCTAGTTAATATGTTTCACACTAATGTATTGTTCAGAATCAATTTATGTAGTTGACATTAATTTTTAACATTGCTGGAGTAATGGTTTATTAATTTCCATATTTTGTTATGTTTGGGGAAGTTTTCTACCAATGGATAGTCATCTTGAAATAGATGATTCCCACCCTGAAGCATCTAGGTGGTGTATCTAGTAAATTGATTTGGGATTTCATTTGATTTTTAATTTCCCTAATGACTGACTTTGAAGTCATGTTTTGGGATCATTTTGGCACACTACTGTCCTTCATAATTAGTATAACCAGCAATCACTCATGAATTCGATTAAAATTCAGTATGCTAGAAGATTCTCATCCATAATACTAAATTGAACTTCTTGAATTTGATTTTAGAACAATTGATAATCAGACCATCAATCTTTTGTACAAATATGCAGATGAGCAGTTTTCACAGCGAATAGGCTGTCAATTTAATCTACTTAAACTAATGAACTATTTGAAAACATTCAAAACTAATAATGGAAGAAGACACTATCAGTTTTAAATTTTGTAAGGATAGCTCTTAGAGTGAAACCACAGGTGTTCAGTTACACCCAGGTGTACAATGAAAATCAACAACTGTAGTCAGTAACACACTGTCAGCCTTGCATTTTCATTATTGATCCTAAAACTGTTCCTTAACTGTTAGATACATTAAGAACAGAGATCTTATCCCTGTAACTATTGCAATGACTTGATACTTAGAATGAAAGGAATCAGACAAAGTGTGAAAGTGTTTACTATTTAAAATAAAAACAATCAAAACTGTAACCACCCACTTACTCTCTCTAGACAATATCCCAGCTCTTTTGTTCTTACAGGCAAGCCCATGCATTAGGCTCTAGTTAGCATTAGATATAAAGTATTTAGACATAATTTGCATTAGGTTCACACTGGAATATTAATTGATAATGAAAATTAACAATTTCCTTTTGTAAACCGCATTTTCTTGTCCCTCAAGGTCTGTTTTCATTGGTGTCTCTCAGGTCATTTCCCAATAATGAGGCCACCTCCTTATACCTTGCTGTATGGTGTGGTGTTGAGAGTCGTTTCCTTTACCAGGGTTCTCTGTCAATCTCGAAAATCCAATAGAATTCAGGGTTGGAAAAATTATCCTTGTGACAACTTCCCTCTGAGTTTTATTTCTAGCAGAAGCTGTCTGATGGCTATTCATATCTAATCAAGGGCACCTCAAATTTCCCTCTTCCATATTAATACCTCCAAGCACATGCCCAAATCATGCAAAGTATCTAAAACCCTCTCAAGAAACCTTTGGTTTGATGTAAGTTTTTTACACCAATTGAAGTAAAACAAGCATGAATTCAATGATCTTTTAAATATATTCAAAGCAAACAAATTTGTACTGACATTAAACTTGTATATTCACACTTGAAATTCTGTAAAAATAAACTAATGCCTGAAATAATTTTTCCGCACAGATTTCACTTGGAATTTTTGCTATTTTTAGTTTTACTTTGCACTTGTAAAGCAATGAGACAAAATCTATGAAATAAAATTTAAATCAATCTCATAGACAAGTTGTCTTGTTATTTTTAAGAATTCTGGGTTTTAAAGAAATTAAAATATATCACAGGAGTTATAAAGTCTGAAGATCATAAAGAAAAC
Source organism: Lophiomys imhausi (assembly GCA_907164525.1). Taxonomy (NCBI): domain Eukaryota; kingdom Metazoa; phylum Chordata; class Mammalia; order Rodentia; family Muridae; genus Lophiomys; species Lophiomys imhausi. The sequence goes on along the minus strand of CAJQZJ010031962.1, from coordinate 3,750,123 downwards.
ACTGTCTTATCTCAAAGTTTAGAATAATTATGTGGAAAGCAGAAAAGCAAGTTAAATAAAAACTCTACTCCTATAGAACCTGTCATTTATAACCCCTAATGGCATGCTATATGTAGCAATAGACAGCTTATCTAATTAAAAACAGGTGGACTATGTGACAACAGAGGACAATAAGAGCTATGCCATTCCCAGATTTAACTGTTAATGATAATAGCACCATTTAAAAACAGCAGGTGTTTAAAATGTCATCTATATGAGTGAGGGAATATGTGTTAGACAAAGACAGTAATGTTGAACCTGCATGGGATATTTTCCTCATTAAAGAAATTATGTTTGCTTCAAATATGAAACAAATGTCTCTCTTCTAAAATAGTCCACTGAATTCAAACAAAATTGAAAACTTTAGTATATAGAGTTATGAATAATGCAGGAACTAGGTTCTATTCTACAAAATTGTATGCTTATTCTAAGTATTCTTTAAAGAGCACAATAGAGAAAAATGTTTCCCAAGGATCTAATGTTGGGATACAATTGGTAAGGTAGAAAGACTTGCCTACATTTCACTATGTCATTTTGCCAACAATCCAATACAAAAACTAAAACATATATTTCACTGGGGCAAATTTATTGGTTATATTTTTAGTTCTTATTAATTAGGATTTAGCTTGTATTTTTAAAATAAAAGGTTGAGAACAAGCCAGATCTCTATGAAGTGCCCTCAAAACAGTGACAGTAGACTGTGAAAGTCACAATTGCTTTTTTCTTCCTTTCAGTGACCTATCTTAGGGTTGTTATGTGTAGCATGATTTTTATAACCATTATTTTTTTATAAGTACTTTATTTATTTTTTTTCTCTACAAGTTACATCTCAGTCACAAACACTTCCCTATTCCCCCTTCCTGTCCCACCCTTCCACCCTCTTCCCCCCCAACAGCTTCTCTTTTCATTCCAACAAATGGTTCTTTCTCTTAAAACAGTAAATTCTATACAAAACAGCAGAATTAAATAAGCCACATTTATGGGAGTTAAATGGCCCAGTATACCTTGCCAATGTCCAGTTCATACATATTTGGCCCCTGACTTTAACCTTCTACCTTCTAACCATCTCCATGAGTTTAAAGTTCTATAACTGACTTAGCTTTCATACTAACTTGCATCACTATTATAACCATCTTCTTAGATCTAGAACGCCCTCTTGATTCCTAAACAACTCAAAATTTAGCTATGAGACTCAACGCTGTCTATTCTTCAACCACCTCAGAGAGCTGAGAAGGATAAATATATCTGATTATATAGGAAGTGCAGGGCCTGCAGCTTCCAATACTAAGAAATGACAAACCAGTGACTACCTGGACAGTTCCCATTTTCTCTCCATACATTCCAGCATCAGTCTTCAGCCTTTTGGTCCTGTTTCTCTGACAGACATTTATTGTAGAGCAGGGATTATGAAGGACTAACCTACCCTGTCTTGGAAGAGCTAGGCTGTCGACTTCCCTGCTACCAAGTTTTGTCCTTTTTGGGCAGCAGTCTGTCTGCAGTTGAAGCAAGGAGTTTTTACATGCCAAGAGATAGGCTTGCCACTAATTCAACCATCTCACACTGGAGATTCTTTGATGCTTTTCTTCTACTTGGAGTAGAATAGGGGGTGCTGTCAGGAGCTGATATGTCACGACATCAAAAAAAAAATCTTAATTTAAGACCACATCTTTGAATGCCATATTCTGCAGATCTCTTGGGGTTTTTGAAGATGCCCTATCTATCTCTTGTATTTAGATAAGCAAATGTTGCTTGTCTCTTAACAACTTGATTACTGAGTAGCTTAGAGAATATCTGTGATAGACTGTCATAGTAGTTAACAAGGTGACATGCATGCATGACTAGGAGTTTGTTTTTCTTAACTATCCTAAACAGTTTAAGACGGTTGGTATCAAGAGGCCAGAGCTTCACATTTCATGTTTAAGTATCTCTAGGTACGATACCATTAGGAAGCGTTACCTTTAATTTTGTATCAATATACAAAGATCTATTCAAATGTGGCTAAATATACTCTTAATTTTATATCGATATACAAAGATCAATGCCTATGCGGCCCAATACAATCTTAATATTGCATCCATATAAAAGGGTCAATACCATTGTGTCCAACTATAATCTTAATTTTGTATCAATATACAAATATCAATACCGACGTAGACCAATACAATCTTATTTTTGCACAATAAACAATGGTCAATACCACTTTAGCCAAATATACTACTAATTTTGTATCAATATACAAAGGTAAAAGGGCATATTCAATAATGTGACCCTTCTTCTTGATCCTTCCTGTGCTGTCTATGTCTCAATTTTTCTCAAGTCCGTGCATTCCTACATAGGAGATAAAGAAGGATACAGAAAAGGGAAAGAAGGGATACCCTGGGTCTAACCTCCAAAACCCATTAAACAGGACCATTTAACAACTTGTAATCTCTTCCCCTAAATAACAGAGTTTTCAGTTGTCCTTCAAATAACCAAAAAGGGGGGGGGGGCGGAGAAACACCCTCCCCACCCTCTGGGTATGGGAAGTCACTCTCTTAAAATGACTTCCTGCTGATTTGGGTCGTAGTAAACCTGTTTGGGGCCCAAACCAAAATGGAAAAATGGTTAAAAATGTTAGTACAATCCTTTCATGTTCAGTCCTTCTGTTCTCAGCTGTTTAGATGTCCTAAGGAGTTTGTAGGCAGAAGCTGAACTTCTAGGCTTTACTGAGGTTCTGGTTGGGGCATTGTGTAGAGCTGAACGGTCTTAGTGATATTGAGTTGTTGTGGTTGTAGGCTTTTGATGGAGACAGCTATTGAGGGAGTCTTTCAGTCTGAATGATCTGGGTCACTCGTCTTCTTTTGGTGTCTGATTCTGATTTCTGCTGAGGTGTCCATTGTCCAGTTGTCCCTGGGTTCCTTGAATGGATGCTTTGATTCTTCTGGAAAGATAAGAACAGAGCCCTGCCCTAATCCTCACTCAGGGACAATCGCACTCTTTTTTTTGGGGGTGGGGGTAGGTAATATTTCTCCTGAAGCAAATTTGGTTTTTGAAAATATATAAAGTATTATCTTTCAATCTGGTTTAAAGAATAAATTATTTTGTTATTTTGGAGCTAAACCAGCTTTAGTGTATTTATTTTGAGGTCTCGAAGGACAATTTGTTTATGTTGTGTGTGCCTTTTGTAAGTAGCTTTTAAACTTAGGTCCTTCCAAATCCTATGTATGTGTCTCTGCATTCTAATTATTGGGATCCGAGACCTGTGGTTCCCATTTGAGGGGATTAAAGATGTGTTCCACCACTCCTGGATCGAAGTTTTTCTTTATTTAGAGTTTGTTTTGTATCAGGCTGACCTTGAGCTCTGAGATCTGCCTGTTTCTGTCTCTAGTGTGTTGTGGTTAAGGGTGTACTCTTCTTGAATGATGGGATTAAGGGTGTGTACGCTCACCACCCTTTTCCTTGTAACTCTAGAATTTATAAGTCCACTAACTCTATGGTGCTCCTCCTGTCTCTGCTGAAGTTAAAGGCCTGGGTTAACACCACATTTCTCCTATATTTTACTTAGCTCTACGTTTTTTCGACACTTGGAGGTTCATAAAACCAGGTTGAACGGCTGTGTCCTTTATTTTATTTACAGTGTTTTAACATTGTTACCTGCTTTTTTTTTAATTAGTAAATTTATTTGTTTGTTGCTACAGGTTACATCCTTGACATATTGTCCTCTTTTCCGCTTCCCAGCCCCACCCTCCCATGCTCTACCCCCTGACACTTCCATCTTGATCCTCTGGGGTGGAGTGTCCTTTCATACCAGTCTCTAACCACAGATCAGGAGTCATATGAGGGCCGAGATCCTCTTCATACACCGGGGGCCTACGAGGCAGTACTGCCAGTGAAAAGTGTCTCCTTGCTACAGGGGGAAAACTAAAAAAAAAAAACCAACAGACACACAAACCCATAAAAACAAAGAACAACAACAAAAAAAGAGAGGAAAAAGAAAGAGAAAAAAAGAGGGAAAGGAAAAAGAAAAAGAAATGAAAAGAAAAAAAATTTATGTCCATGTTCCTTTTGGTGTGTTGGTTGTAGTACAGATATCCTGTACGATATAGCTAAAATCCTACTATAAGTGAATAGATGCCATGTGCATCCTTCTGAGTATGGTTTAGCTCACTCAGGATGAGCTTCTCTAGATCCATCCATTTGATTGCAAATTGCATGATTTCATTGTTTCTTATAGCTGAGTAATATTCCATTGTATAGATGTACCACAATTTTTTAATCCATTCCTCAGTTGAGGGACATCTGGGTTGTTTCCAGTTTCTAGCTATTACAAATAAGGCTGCTATGAAAATAGATGAGGAGACTTCCCTATGTCTCCGTGAGGTATCCTTTGGGTGTATACCCAGAAGTGGTATGGCTGGGTCCTGAGGCAAAGTTATTCCAAGGTTTCTAAGATATATCCAGACAGACCTCCATAGTGGTTGCACAAGTCTGCACTCCCACCAGCAATGGAGTAGGGTTCCCCTTTCTCCATACCCTCACCAGCATGTGCTGTCATTTGAGCTCTTTATCTTAGCCATTCTGACAGGTGTGAGATGGAATCTCAGGGTCGTCTTGAGTTGCATTTCTCTGATGATTAAGGATATTGAGCATTTCTTCAGGTGACTCTCGGCCATTAGGGATTCCTCCTTTGTGAATTCTCTATTTAGCTCCATCTCCCATTTTTTGATTGGATTATTTGGATTCTTGGCATTTAGTTTCTTGAGTTCTTTGTAGATTTTAGATAATAGCCCTCTATCAGATGTGGGGTTGGTGAAGATTTTCTCCCAGTCTGTAGGCTGCTGTTTTGTTCGAATGACCTTGTCTTTTGCCTTACAGAAGCTTTTCAGTTTCATGAGGTCCCATTTATTGATTGTTGATCTCAGGTCCTGAGCTGTTGGTGTTCTGTTCAGGAAGTTGTCACCTGTGCCAATGAGTTCGAGGGTTTCTCCTACTTTTTCTTCTAGTATCTTTAGTGTGGCCGGCCTTATGTTAAGGTCTTTGATCCACTTGGAATTAAGTTTTGTACAAGGTGATAGGTATGGGTCTAATTTCATTCTTTTACAAGTGGACATCCAGTTGGACCAGCACCATTTGTTGAAGATGCTGTCCTTCTTCCATTGTGCGGTTTTGGCTTCTTTGTCAAAGATTAGTTGGCCATAGGTGTGTGGGTCCATGTTTTGGTCTTCAATTCGATTCCATTGATCCACTGGTCTGTTTCTACACCAGTACCATGCTGTTTTTATTATTATTGGTCTGTAGTACAGCTTGAAATCTGGGATGGTGATACCTCCAGATGCTTTTTTATTGTACAGGATTGATTTAGCTATTCTGGGCTTTTTGTTGTTCCATATGAAGTTGAGTATAGCTTTTTCCAAGTCTATAAAGAATTGTGTTGGTATTTTGATAGGAATTGCATTGAATCTATATATTGCTTTTGGTAGAATAGCCATTTTTATTATGTTGATCCTACCTATCCATGAGCATGGGAGATCTTTCCATCTTCTAAATGCCTCTTCCATTTCTTTCTTCAGGAGCTTGAAGTTCCTGTTATATAGGTCCTTTACTTGCTTGGTTAGAGTTACCCCCAGGTATTTTATATTGTTTGTGGCTATTGTGAAGGGGGTTGTTTCCCTTATTTCTTTCTCGGTATATTTGTTTGTTGTATAAAGAAGGGCTTCTGATTTTTTTGAGTTAATTTTGTATCCAGCCACCTTGCTGAAGTTGTTTATCAGCTGTAAGAGTTCTTTGGTGGAGTTTTTGGAGTCGCTTATGTATACTAACATATCATCTGTGAATAGGGATAATTTGACTTCTTCATTTCCAATGTTTATCCGTTTGATATAATTTAGTTTTCTTATTGCTCTAGCAAGAACTTCAAGTACTATATTGAAGAGATATGGTGAAAGTGGACATCCTTGCCTTGTCCCTGAGTTTAGAGGAAATGCTTCGAGCTTCTCTCCATTTAATTTGATGTTGGCCACTGGCTTGCTGTATATTGCCTTTATTATTTCTAGGTATGGTCCTTGTATGCCCGTTCTCTCCAGGACTTTTAACATGAAGGGGTGTTGGATTATGTCAAATGCTTTTTCTGCATCTAGCAAGATTATCATGTGGTTTTTTTTCTTTCATCTTGTTTATATGGTGAATTACATTGATAGACTTTCGTATATTGAACCATCCCTGCATTCCAGGGATGAAGCCTACTTGATCATGATGTATGATATCTTTGATGTGTTCTTGAATTCGGTTTGCTAGTATTTTATTAAGTATCTTTGCATCTATGTTCATGAGGGAGATTGGTCGGAAGTTCTCTTTCTTTGTTGGGTCTTTGTGTGGTTTAGGAATCAGAATGACAGTGGCCTCATAGAATGAGTTTGGCAGTGTTCTTTCTGTTTCTATGTGGTGGAAGAGTTTGAAGAGTAGTGGTGTTAGCTCCTCTTTGAAAGTCCGGTAGAATTCCGTGCTAAAGCCATCTGGCCCTGGGCTTTTTTTGGTTGGGAGATTATTAATGACTGTTTCTATTTCCTTAGGGGTTATTGGGCTGTTTAAGCTGTTAATCTGATTTTGATTTAGTTTTGGTAGGTGGAATTTATCGAGGAAATTGTCCATTTCACTTAGGTTTTCAAATTTGGTAGAGTATAGATTTTTAAAGTAGGACCCGAATATTTTCTGGATCTCCTCGATGTCTGCTGTTATTTCTCCATTTTCATTTCTGATTTTGTTGATTTGGGTTCTTTCTCTTTGCCTTTTAGTTAATTTGGCTAGGGGTCTGTCTATTTTGTTGATTTTCTCGAAGAACCAACTCTTGGTTTCATTGATTCTTTGTATAGTTCTTTTTGATTCTAAGTTGTTGATTTCAGCCCTAAGTTTGATGATTTCCTGCCTTCTGCTCCTCTTGGGCGTGTTTGCGTCTTTTTTTTTCCAATTCACACAGCTCAGCTGTTAATTCACTAATATGAGCTGTCACAATTTTCTTTTTGAATTCACTTAGTGCTATGAACTTTCCTAGTAGCACAGCTTTTATTGTATCCCATAGGTTTGGGTATGTTGTGTCTTCATTGTCGTTGGATTTTAAGAAGTCTTTGATTTCCTTCTTTATTTCTTCCCTGACCCAGTGGTCATCCAGTAAGGAGCTGTTCAATTTCCATGTGAGTGTAGGCTTTCTGTTAATTCTTTTGCTGTTGAAGACCAGCTTTATTCCGTGGTGGTCTGATAAGATACAAGGTGTTATTTCAATTTTCTTGTACCTATTGAGACTATCTTTGTGTCCAACTATGTGGTCGATTTTGGAGAAGGTTCCGTGAGGTGCTGAGAAAAAGGTGTATTACTTTGTGTTTGGGTGAAACGTTCTGTAGATGACTGTTAGATCCATTTGTTTCATGATCTCTGTTAGACTCAATATTTCTCTGTTTGGCCTCAGTCTTGATGATCTGTCCATTGTTTTGAGTGGGGTGTTGAAGTCTCCCACTACTAATGTGTTGTGATCGATGTGCGATTTAAGTTTTAGAAGTGTTTCTTTTACAAAAGTAGGTGCCTTTGTATTTGGGGAATAGATGTTCAGTATTGAGATTTCCTCTTGATGAATAGTCCCTTTAATGAGTATATAATGCCCTTCTTTGTCTTTTTTCATTAACTTCAGTTGGAAATCTGTTTTGTTTGATATTAGGATGGCTACTCCAGCTTGCTTCCTTGGTCCATTTGCTTGGAAAACCTTTTCCCAGCCCTTTACTCTGAGGTAGTGACTATCTCTGGTAGTGAGATGTGTTTCTTGTATGCAGCAAAGGGACGGGTTTTGCTTGCGGATCCACTCTGTAAATCTGTGTCTTTTTATTGGGGAGTTGAGACCATTGATGTTGATGGATATTAGTGACCTGGTGTTGTTGTTTCCCATTAGTTTGGTATAGGTGATGGTCCTGTGTCTCTTTTGGTTTAGTTGCTGAGGGGTTTTCTATTCCCTTTGTTATCTTGGGTGAAGTTTTCTTCTCTGGGATGGAATTTTCCTTCTAGGATTTTCTGTAGGGCTGGGTTTGTGGGGAGATATTGTTTAAATTTGATTTAGTCATGGAATATCTTGTTTTCTTCATCTATTTTGATAGAGAGTTTTGCTGATTATAGTAGTCTGTGTGGGCACCTATGTTCTCTCAGGGCTTGTAGGATATCTTTCCAGGCCCTTCTAGCTTTTACAGTTTCTGAGGAGAAGTCAGGTGTAATTCTGATGGGTCTGCCATTGTATGTGACTTGGCCTTTTTCTCTTACAGCTTTTAATATCCTTTCTTTGTTCTGTACATTTGGTGTTTCAATTATTATGTGGTGAGAGGAGTTTCTTTTCTGATCTAATCTGTTCGGTGTTCTGTAAGCCTCTAGGATTTTTATTGGCATCTCTTTTTTCAGGTTTGGGAAGTTTTCTTCTATGACTTTGTTGAAGATATTTCCTGGACCTTGGAGTTGGGAGTCCTCTCTTTCCTCTATGCCTATGATTCTTAGGTTCCGTCTTTTCATTGAGTCCTTGATTTCTTGGATGTTGTGGGTGAGAGATTTTTTAGCCTTCTCATTTTCTTTGGATGTTGTACTGATTTCTTCCATCGAATCTTCCATGCCTGAGATCCTGTCTTCCATCTCTTGCATCCTATTGTTGATACTCGCATCCGTAGTTCCTGTTCTCTTCCCTTGGTTCTCCACCTCCTCTTTTAACTCTGACTGTGTTTTCTTTATTGTTTCTATTTCTATTTTCATATCTTGTATGGTATTGTTTGTTTTGTACATTTCCTTCTCCAGCTTACTTGTTTTTGTCTGAAAATCTTTCATTGCTTTGTCTTTTTCCTGTTCAAGCTCTGTCACCTTGGCTTGGAGCTCTTTAATGGTATTGTTCATTGTTTTGGCTTGTAAAATTGTGGCTTCTTTGAATACCTTCATAGATTTAAGTTCTTCTTGAAGGGACTCTATCACTTTCCATAATGCAGAATTGTCATCATTTTCATGTGTTACTGTTGGTGTGAGGTCATCTTAATTGGATGAGCTAGGATAATTCTGCTTTGTTGGAGTCATATTTCCTTGATTTCTATTTTTTCTTGGATCTTTGGCTGTGTGTGTGTTTAGCTGTCTGTTCTTGTCGTTTTCTGTGTTTGGGTCCACAGGGGATGCTTTGGTGAAGGAGTCGAATTGCTTGGCTATCTGTCCTTGCTTACTGGGTGATCTCAGGGTCACTGTGGTTTTAATAGCCTGAATCGTTGTGAGCTGGTGCAGCCTATTCCCAGGTAGTGAGTAATGGTCCGGGGTTGTTTCACTGCTCCCAGTTCAGACTTCTCTATTTTGCACACTGAGTGATCAGCCTTCAATGGTTCTGATGGTATGGACCTGTTTGCCCAGGCACAGATTTTGTGGGCTTTGTTTGTAGTCACGGAGGCTGGCTGACAGGGCCCGGCTCCACACCTAATGTGTCTGGGTTTACCCGAATACAGCTATGGTCCCCTGGCTTCTGGTTACCCACTAGGCTTCTCCGCCACAGGCCTGTCCGCTTCCCTCCCTATCTGCTCCGCTGTTGGTGGGCGGAGCTTCGGCCCCTCAGGGCGTCTGAGCTGGACTCCCGCCCTAGCTGCTTTGCAGTGGGTGGGCGGAGCTTTGGCTCCTCCCGCCTTCTGAACTGGCCTCCAGTCCTAGCTGCTTTGCTGTGGGTGGGCGGAGCTTCATCTCCTCCCGCCGTCAGAGCCGGCCTCCCGCCCTAGCTGCTTTGCCATGGGTGGGCGGAGCTTTGGCTCCTCCCGCCTTCTGAACTGGCCTCCAGTCCTAGCTGCTTTGCTGTGGGTGGGCGGAGCTTCGTCTCCTCCCGCCATCAGAGCTGGCCTCCCGCCCTAGCTGCTTTGCGGTGGGTGCTCCGGGCAACAGCCCCACCCACCAGAGCCCGCTTCCCTCCCCAACTGCTCTGCCCACCCACATCCCGCTCTGGCTCGAGTGGCTGCGGATCACCCGCTGAGCGCCCTTTTTCTTCCTTGTTAAGACTTCAACTATTCTGCAAAATTTCCTAAGTAGTTATAAGGTCTTCCTGAGGTGTGGGAAGCCCAGTAGGCTAGTGGGCGATCGCCATGTGGCCTTTGATTCTGCCTGCTGTGTGTTTTGTTATCGATATTACCAGGTGCCTCTCCAAATGGGAGTTCCCGAATCCTGGATTTAGTGGCTTCCCTGTCTGTGAGAGATGGGGGGAGAGCCTTGCCCTGGGACTTTAACAGTCCCTTGGGAGCTGTGCGTGTTCCCGGAGGGGCCAGACCCTCTGTTTTTTGCACAGTGTCCCACAACTCTGTGTTTTCTATGGCTCCTCTCTCCCACATTCAAAATGCGTCCATGCAGTTCGCCGCCATCTTGGCCCCCCTCCATTATTTTTGTTGAAATAAATATCCATAAGTTTGAAATAAGGCAGAGAAAACCAATGTCCTTTCAATGTCACTGTTTAACAGGCTGTTTCAAAAATTCTTTAACTATCTAGATTCTAGAAGGAGGTACCTGCATTTTACTTTGCTATTTACTATTTTATTGAGCCTTGAAACTGTGAAATTAAATGCTAATTTATACATTTCTGTTAGGTAGAAAGATAAAAACAAAGGTGACTGGATTTTAGTTTTTAAATCTGTAAGACATTTAAGAGTTTAACACATTTCTTACATGAATCTTATGATGATATAAATTTACCTCGTGGATTAAATTTGAGTCAAATTTATTATATTACTGACTCTTTCATTGATTAGAGAATTAATTAAAACCACAAGCTTGTGTTTATTCTATGTTTGCACCATAGTCATGATTCCATTTAAATGTCATATTAATAATTTTCTTTTGATTTTAGTGTTCAAATAGTCCTGAACTGCAGACAACTAGAAAAGGATTACAAATATAAATCTTTGTTTTTTATCAAAAGAAGACATAAAATCTGTTTAAATAGTTTTGAAAGAAGCACTCAACATCACATATCATTAGGTGAATGCTAATTAAAAATAAAATTATTTTTATCATCCTCTTTGCTAGAATGGATGTTACACAATAAAGATATCAAAAGTTGGAACACATGAGAAAAATGGGAATTTTGAATGTGTTGGTGAGTACAGTCTTTATAGGAAGCACAATAGGGAATTCTTTTAAAAAATTAAAGTTGAATTATCATACAATTCAGGATCATATTGTCATATGCCAAAAGAAATGTATAAGTTTTATGAAATTACTCCTATATTGTTGCACTATTCTCAGTAGTTTAGGAATGGGACCAAGATAAGAATTCATGGACTAGCTAATGAATGAACTGTGGTGTATAGGCGCAATCAAATACTGTTTAGCCACAATAGTGACGGCACCTACAATTAGAGACAACTTGGTTGGAGCAAACTTTGTAGTAAATTGAAGTAAGCTAGTAGCACAACAAGAAATGTACTACCCATGAACCTCATTAGAAGAATCCAGAAAGTTAAAAATGCAAACACTGAGTGCACGGTGGCTGCCAAAGGCATGACAGTATACAGCAAGAGATGGGAGAGAGGGGAAATTTATCAATGGATATTAAGTAAAGTTAGATGAAACCAAAATTTCCTGGTGTTCTGTTGAAAATAAGATTACGACAGATAGAAATCATGAGCAACACATCTTAAGAATCTAGCAAACTTAACTTGTTGTGTCTGTGAATTATAGGATGGTTGTATTGTATTGTAAGGCAAATATCCACTTATAAGTGAGTACATACTATCTGTGTCTTTCTGGGCCTGGGTTACCTCACTCATGATGATCTATTGTAGTTTCATTCATTTGCTTGCAAATTTAATTATTTTCTTGTTTTTAACAGGTGAGTAGCATTCCATTGTGTAAGTGTGTCAATTTTTCTTTATCCATTCTTCAGTTGAGGAACATCAACGTTGTTTCCAGGCTCTGGCTATTACAAATAAAGTTGCTGTGAACATAGTTGAACAATTCTCTTTGTGATATGATGGAGCATCTTTAGGGTATACAATGGCCCAAGGGAGGATGCTTGAATCTCATTCAGAAAGGGAAAAATGCAGAGATCAGAAATAGGTGAACTAGATGGGAGAGGGGGTGGGTAGGAGAACAAGGGTGGAAGATAGCAGGGGTGAGGAGTGGTAGTGCTGGGAGAGAGAAGGGAAGCAGATGGGGGAGGGATCCCTGGGACAAACTGGAGAACTGTGATGGGGTAGTCTCCTGGGAGGATATATGGGTAACTCTAGCTGAGGATCCTAGCAGCAGGGGATATGGAGACTGAAGTGGCCATCATCTAAAGCCAGGCAGGAGTTCTAGTGAAGGGAGGGGGACGCTAACCCACCCATAAAACCCTTGACCCAAAATCTACTCTGCCTGCAAGACCTGCAGGGATAAGGATGGAGTAGAGATTGAAGGAATGGCAGGTCTGTAACTGGCCATAATTAAGACCCAACCTATGGGTGAGAACCAACCCCTGACACTATTAATGGTGCTCTGCTATTCTTGTAGTCAGGAACGTAGTATGACTGTCCTCATGTTACTCAGCAAAGGATCGAAACAGGTGCTGAGACTCACAGCCAAACAATGGGTCAATCGCTAAGACATAGGAGTCTTGGGAATAGTTAGGGAAGGACAGAGGCACTGGAAGGAGACAAGAACTACAGAACAAGACCAACAGAGGCAATTAACCTAAGCCCATGAGGGCTCACAGAGATTGAACCATCAACCAAACATCATGCATAGACTATACCCAGGCCCCATACATTCATGAAGCTGTAGGACAGGGAGAGGGGCTGTGAACAGGATGTTCAAATGAATAAATAAGTAAAATTTAATTTTTGATGTATATTTATTACTTCAAGTTGATCTCCATCACAGCCCCTTCCCTTCATCCCTACCAGTCCCACCCTCCCACTCTCAACCCTCTTTTTCACCTATCCAACTCCTCTGGTGTTGTGTGTCCCCACATCACAGCCTCCCTCAGTTCCTCAGTCATATGAGAGCTACGAGCTTCCTCTTGCACTGAGGGCCTACAAGGTAGTTCAAAGAGGGTAAAGTGTCCCAATAACAGATAACAAATTCTATGTTCCTGTTCCTTTTGGTCTGTTAGTTTTAGGCTAGTTATCCTGTACTATATGGCCAAAATCCAGTTATAAGTGAATACATGCCATATGTCACTCAGGATGAGCTTTTCTAGTTCCATTCATTTCTCAGCAAATTGCATGATTTCCTTGTTCCTGGTGAATGAGTAGTATTTCATTGTGTAAATGAACCACAACTTTTTTATCCATTCATCAGTTGAGGGACATCTGGGTTGTTTCCAGGTTCTAATTATTACAAATAAAGCTGATATGAACATAGTTGAGGAGATTCCTTGTCGTTAGGTGAATTATTTGGATGTATGCCCAGGAGTGGTACAACTCGGTCTTGAGGTATAGCTATTCCAAGTTTTCCAAGATATAGCCAGACTGATTTCCATAGTGGTTGTATAAGTTTGCACTCCCACCAACAATAGAGGAATTTTCCCCTTTCTCCAAAACCTCGCCAGCATGTGCTTTCATTTCAGTTTTTGATCTTAGCCATTCTGACAGGTGTGATTTTTTTTTTAAGCAAAAGCAAGGAATCTAGTGAAAAATTTGTTAATTATTATCCTATTGTATTATGTTGCTTATTTTAAGGTATTAGAAAGAATAATTATGATAATCATAATTGTATTTTACAATATACATCAAAACTCCATTTATATATACAGTTTAATGTTTTTCAATAGTTGTTAAATTTTTAATTAAAAGAATGAAAACTTGGAAAATATCACTAAACAGTCTCTTCACAAAAGAAGAGAACCAATGAATTATTAAAATATATCCTAATCTCATTAAACATCAGAAAAAATAAATGAAAAAAGAATTAAGCAACATTAAATGAAGGGGCTATATTAAAAAAGCATTGACCATAATTTTTACTCAGAAAAGTTGGAAGTAAGTTCACATTTCTGCAGATGGTTTAAACTGCCCATAATATCATCTCTCACTGTGTATGCAATTTTTAAATCGACGTACAAAGAACTCCACTATTCAATGAAAATATGTACACTTGTTAATCACTACATATGTATAGAAACATTTATGGATGCACAATTACCATTAGTTTCAAGCTAGCATAACTATAAATAGGAAATACAACCAAATGATTAAGGAAATTATATTCATCCTGTGGAACACTATATTGAAATAATGAATAAATTTTCTACCTGTAACAAATAAAAAATATTTTGAAGACACAATACAGAACAAAATGCCAAAAATAAGAGTTACTGTTGTAAATAATTTGCATTCTAAAATGCTGAAAATAAAGAAGCGATTTCTGCCAGGTTATAGATCAGTATTGTTTTAAGTTAGTTATGAGGATATATACCTCAGAGATAGAGTTCTTGAATAGCACGCACATGGACTAGCACAATCCCCAATACTGCAAAGACTCAGAAAAGATTAGATGGCTTTCAAATAAAAAGTAGTTTATATTTGTTGGAAGGTGCATGGAGCACAATTACTAGCAAAGCTTTTTTTTCTTTCCTTTTGATAAAAACTATACAGGGATAATCTTATTGTGGAATGTTACACAATTATTATTTTTAATCTTTCTCTAGATTTGACATGTTTCAACAAATATAGTCACTGGAACATGAATTAGATATCTTCAAAGATTTAATGATTTAGATAACACCTCTAAGTTTATTCTTTTAAAACATGGATAATATTAATTCAATTATTTACGAAGGCATTGGATGCAAAATCTCAGAATTGTATCTGTGTGAGAAAACGTAACCATGAGCGCCCTTAAACATAGAACCGATCCTAAACAAAGACCTAGCCATGTGTAGCAAATTAATTTAATGCAGTAAATTAATACGAGATGAACATTATATTCCAGTTAACCGAAGTCAATAACTGACAATAAATACATGTCGAATGAAGTTTGAAAATGTTTACGTCTTTCCTTTTCAGATAAGTCAGAACCATTAAAAAAAAAACAATGATTAAGAAGAAACAATTACATTAATCAATATTGTAAAAGATTTCATATGCATTCATTAACTCTGAAACATTCTTTAAGAAATAATAATCCTCTATGAAAAAAATTATTTCTAGGAGATAAATGTGGCCACAGCCCAAGATATAAGATACTTTCATGAAATCTCACATGATATGCAAGGAATACTGATGCTAAGGACAAGTATTAACTTTTGAAACTTAATGATATTTGTTTTTTAGGATAATTTTAAGTATTAATTTTAAAAGACAAGATAAAGGTATATAAAAATAAACACAATATTTCATCTTTACAGAACAATAACATATTTTCATATATATATATATATATATATATATAATTTTAGTCTGCATTAGAGTTACCTATTCCTGTTTGTCATCTGTTAGGCTCATAGGAAAAAATATTGCTAGAATTAGCTATTCGGAAGTTGACATTGGGTAGTTGAGCTCTGATTTTTTTCTTCTTTATGTATTTTTCAATGATTAATTCTTGAACGAAATAGAAAAGTTATTTTCAAATATATAAAATAAGATAAACAAAAATGTGTCTGAAAACATTCATTCATTTGAAGTAGATATTATTAAATGGTTAAAAGAAGATGTTTGTTATTTCTTTCATAATACACAAACTGTGAAAATTATCAATAGTTTCAAGAAGGTAACTTATAGGCACTTTACATTTTAAGTACCAACCTATTGTATTAAAGGTCTCAATTGTAGGTTTATGCACATATGAAAACTATGGACTTTCAGTCACCAGAAAAACTTCTGTAAACTCATCCTGGTTGCCTGTTTTTGATTAGTGACTAGGTTATTCATATTTAAAGCAATTAGATATGAAGTTGAGTGACTATCTGCTTGCTTATAACTTTTCACTGACTATCTTTTGTCTCCCTTATTTTGTAAATTCTTTTATTTTAATTGTGAAAAATACATACAGTACTTCTTTCTTTTTATTAAAATTATTCTAAATAATCTAGTTTCATTTTACAAAGCACTATTCTCTGGAATACACTTATGGTACTTTGTAGTTACGACATTACGGTCATCAATTCATCATATATATATATATATGCAAAATTCATACAATGCATTACTTTTATTATTACTTCAAATAATGATTTTGATTGATTTAAAATTAATATAATTATTTTCATTCACTTTTTTTCTACTTTCCCATTAAACATCAATCCAAGTCTATTTTTCCTTCATTTTACTTTCCGTGGAACTCTATTTCTGGAACTACAAATTTGTGATGATTTCTCTCTGTTTTTGTTGCTTTAAGAGAGTTGATTTCTGGGTTAGCCCACACCCAGACCCCAAAAGAGAAAGATGTTCTCACTTATAACTGGATATTAGCTATCTAGTACAAGACAACCATCCTACAACCCACAGATCCAAAGAGACAGGAACTCAGCATAACTATCTTGTGAGAAACTCCATCCAACTGCAGGTCATGGAATCTATTGCCTATCTGTGGAACACCTTACCCTAGCTGAGCTGTCATGTCAGATCCCAGTGCAAGAGGAAGCTCTTAGCCCTCATGTTACCAATAAACTGAGCAGGGTTGTTATGTGCTGGTCCCCCTTATCTGAGAAGGAGTGGAGGGAGATAGGGAAGAGAGTATCAGTGTGGAACAGGGAGGGGAGGAGGGAGAAGGCTGTGATTGATGTAACTTAAATAAATGTTAAAAAGAGTTGATTTCACATTGACTCTTTATAATGTTTTATTTTTAACTGAAAATCAGTAGTGATTGTATATAATTCAAGGGCATAATTTGTGGTTTTGTCTAATGGATACATTGTATAGTGGAATAATAAATCAGACAAATTAATATATTCGACTACACACACACACACACACACACACACACACACACACACACACACATAATGTCTTGTGGGGAGAGCAGTTAACATTTCCTTTATATTTTGTAATTTTCTATATGTAATATGCTTCCTCAGTTTTACAGAATAATTTTACTATTTAGTAGAAATCATGTTACTTTTCTTTTTATTTTTTGAGTTTCAATCTCTTCCTACTCTGATAGTTTATTTAAATCACTGATACAATTTTCTTCTTCCTCTCTTTTTCCTTATATTCCTCTACTTTTCTCTCTTCTACTCTCTTTCAGCATCTGCCTCATCCACCTTAATATTCTTCCTTCGCCTACATTTTCAGAATGTCCTTAGTCTCTACTTATTGCAAAGTTTTCTTTCCTCTTTGCCATTGGTTACCTTTAGTCTGAATAAAATATGAATGGATGTACTCTCTTTTAGTATTCCTCTGAGTTTTCCCTGAGCTGAGTTTTTGTAATATTTATGGTCTACTATTGAATTTGTAACATTCCTTGCTACTTTTACAAATACTTTTCCCTGTTCTCTTCTCTAGTGTGACAATCATATACCTATTAATTTTAGTAGATATTGTGAATCTTATATTTGTTTTATCTTTATTGCTTTATTTCTACATACATTTCCATTTTGGAAGTTTTGGTGTATATTTTCAAACTTCTTTTTTTTTTTTGATTTTTTGAGACAGGGTTTCTCTGTTTAACAGCTCTGGCTGTCCTGGACTCGCTTTGTAGACCAGGCTGGCCTCGAACTCGCAAAGATCCGCCTGCCTCTGCCTCCCAAATGCTGGGATTAAAGGCGTGCACCACCACCACCTGGCTATTTTCAAACTTCTTAATTGTTTATGAGTTTCTTGTATAAACTATTAACAATTATACCAATATAATATTGGTTTAATCTTACTCTCATATCTAACATTTCCTTTTGTCTTAATGTTTCAGTATCTTTTCCTGTGCTAACTAACCATTTCTATATTTATAGATTCTTCATTAATACCTTAAAAATAGTAGTCATTTAAAATCGTCTGATAATTTAAACACTTGTGTCACATATGAAATAGTTTCTAAAGATGATTTTTTTTCAGTCAGCTTCATCTCGTTTTATTCTTGCCTATATTTTGTAACTTAAAAGAATACCATCAGAGGTAATTGGATGAAATTTTCATGGGTGTAAAATTGTCAGTTAATCTGGCTACACCTGAGTTGTGGTTCATCTTCTCTGTACCAGTTCCGATGAGAGGCTTCACTTAACATGACAATAAAACCAGTTTTAAATTTTTCATTCTTGCTTCAAAATGTACAGGAAATGCATCACTTCCTCGATGAGTTGTAACTGAATACCAACCAAACTGTAAAATTAAAAGTCTAAATCTGGCCAAATTATCCTTAATGACATAAATTAGCATAATCACTTCAAGGAAAAAACTTTAGAATTGTGAATTGTATTTTAACTACATTTCCCAGAATCTTAGAACTGTTATTGAGAATATATTTAAGTGGTATTAATGTGATCATGAATAGATGAATAAAGCAGAACAACAGTCATTGATAAGGTACTGGATTTAAATCTTTCTTCCCCCCTCTTCTATCTATCCCACTGTGTGAGTATGAATGTGTGTGTATGTGATAGACTGATAGAAAAAAGGCATCTATTGTTATTTCACTTTAAAATAATAATAATGGATACATGCTTATCAATTATCTAAAAATCAATATTGAAGAAAACAGAAAGATAAGTTAGCTCATTACACCATGTAAGCATTCTAATGTGCGAGTACAGTTTTGTCTTCATTGAAAGAATTCATATTCACACAGAATTCTTTTCAATTGCTGTACAAATGGTGATATAAAACGAAGCTTGTTTCATTCATTAGTAGTTTTTATTGAAGTATATAGAGAATCAAAATCGGTACGAGGAAACATCTTGAGATATGATAGTTAATTCACATATTCAAATATTCATCACTAGTAATTTAAGGGTGTACATAAAATTCCTGAATTGTTCATAGCTAGAAAAACTTCTCTACTGTTTCACAAGCATACCAAATCAATTCCATTCTGCTGTGTCCTGGGCCTACATTGATCAATTCAAGTTTAACATGCTTCAGAGCTCATCCTTGCAGACCATCCCTGAAACATGTCAATAATAAAGTTCTGGGGTTCAGATGCAAAACAGGAATATCTGACAAATGAGGAAATAAACCTCATCTTAAAGGCAAACTTACATCTGAAGTAACTTGTGTCAGGCATAAGCAGTCTGTAAGCAGACTAGATTCTAATTATGGAATTTTGAAATATTATTTGTATTTATGAGCTATGGCTAAAGAAAGAAAACTTGCTTGTGGCTCGATACTTCGGAGGGCAATGATTGCCACAGTTTTTCCCATATAAGTGATAGCAGGCTAATATGTTTTTCTGGCCCTATGATGCCTCTCTATAAAGACTGATGGCTTCAACCACTTCAAACCTTAAGTACATTGTTTAAATAACTTCAGTGATCAATCAGTATGATCATGAATTATCATGAATGACAAAGAATAAACAACAATTTTGCAAGATATATAAGTCCTCAGTGAGGTAGATCTTAAAATTAATATCACTTTTCATTTCTCTTTTCTTTTATAATAAGAAGTATATAATTAATATTTAAAATGTGGTACCTAATAAAGCTTTTATGTAGTTACTGTAAATTTCTGAATATTTGGTCATGTCAAACAGCAAAAGAAATGCCACAAAACACTGTCAAGAACTAAAGATATAAGAGTGCTATAGTTTAACAACATAAGTCACTATCTAATTAGTCCATTTACTAAATGGAACTAGCATTTAAGATTATATATATACATATGTGTGTGTCCTATATAATAAATATCAGAGCATCTGTTATCATTTTAAATTCAGGTGTCCAATTGCAAAATTAGTTTCTACAGGTCCCATTTCACAGGGAAGTGAGATATTAACCAAAGGCTATTTTGACTCCAGAGTTTGTGTTTATACTGATAATAAGTGAATTAAATAAGATAATAGAAATAAACATTGTCTTTAGGTCAGTTTTTCTATTGCATTTTGAGAGAGAGATATATAAATGAAAAATTCCCCAACAAATATAGGAAAATAATTAATAAAATATTAACATGAAAGTAGATTTTTACAACTTTGTATCTCATTTCCAAAAATTAATATGATTTGCAAAAATTTCACAAAACAATGAGAAATTCCTACTGCTTCTGTAATAGAAAATATTGATGGATATGCTATAAAACACTCACTTTTTGAAAAGTAAATGAAAATTTTAGATGTATAATTATTGCCTAAGAAAGACTATTCAAAGAAATAATAAATACGGAAAGACGTCATTTGTGAATTCAGAAATGTTTATATTTCCACAGTTTATCTGAAAAAGCAAATCCCTCTGTACCTTAAAATAAAAGGGTAAGAATAAACAGAACACTGTGTTGTTGAAGAATAAAATATCATTCAACATCTCAGAGTCCTTAATGACTCTCTCAGGTAAAAAAGAATGCATAGGCATCACTCAGCTGTAAGGCATCCAAGTTAGGCTGTCTTTCTGAATAACTGTCAAGTAGACTTACACTATCAATCCATTTCAAATTTACCTAGAAAATAAAGTGCCACAATTACCAATCAGCCTTCTGCAAACTAAGCATTTTGTTTTCCCACACATTATTTTTTTTTAATGTTTATGTTATTACTTCAAGTTACACCCCCATCACAGTGCCCTCTTTTTACCCCTCCCAGTCCCACCCTCCCACTCTCTACCCCCTCACCCTTCAAATCCTACTCCTCCTGAGTGGAGTGTCACTACATATCAGTCCCCCCTCCCCCAGTGCAGCAGTCTTATGAGTGCTAAGAGCTTCCTTATACTAGGAGTCTACATGGCAGCACCATTATGGCCAAGTGTCTCATTAACAGGTAATGTAAAAGAATGCAAATCGACCCATACTTATCACCTTGCACAAAACTTCAGTCCAAGTGAATCAAAGACCTTAACATAAAGCCCGACACATTAAATCTACTAGAAGAGAAAGTCGGGAAAAGCCTCAAACTCATTGGCACAGGTGATAATTTTTCAGAAAACCAACAACTCAGACTCTAACACCAACAATCAATAAATGGGACCTCATGAAGCTGAAAAGCTTTTGTAATGCAAAACACAATATGTTTTTGACAAAAAAATAATGGAGGTTTTTCTCTGCTGTGATCCATATTAATGTTGTCTTTCTGGATTCCTGAAAATGTCATTCCCCTTGATAAAACATGGTTTTGTAGAGAAGATTTTTAATGTTGTTATATCCCCAAAATTTGTATGTGGGAGTCTAGTGTTGTGAACAATTGTGTTAGTTGCCTCACAGAAACATTTAATGATGAAAATATTTATTGTAGTTTGCTATTTTGGGTGTCTTCTACCCACAATAGTGGGAAGAGCGCAGTAGACAAGCCTAGTACCTGGTAGTAGGAATATGTGCAAGAATTCCTTCCTGTTGTGGTAGGTTAGAAAGGAAAGAATATGACAAGAATTAGCATCCATCCAAACCTCACCTTCAAGGACTTATCACTGAAAACGGCTTCTGTCTGCCTTGTCCCACCTCTTAAGTATTTTAAGGTCTCCTGAAGCAGCACCACTTCTTAGAAACTGCAATTTAATACATGAGCCCATGTGGCAAACCAAACCTCAATGTTACTTGTTGATTGGTGATTCAAATACCAATTGCATAAGATGGAGCCATGGGAGTTGACAACTGTTGAAGGGTCTGAAAAACTACAAAGACTCAAAGGAATGGTTGTTGTCTGAAAATTAAGAAAAAAGGCCCCCCTCATTCTGACCTCTAATCTCCATTATCATTTTCCTAGAATTGGAAAACCACAAATTCTGTTGTTTAATCCATGTTCAGAGTTACATTGTGGCAGTCTAAAGTAGCAGAGTGCATTTCAATGATAATGAATTACCATTTTATTAGTCTAAAAACAAAACAAAAAACAAACCAGGACAGCTGTGGTCTATAGTGTGTAGACACTGAGGATTCTGTGTCAGTCTTACAAGCAATTTACTGTGTTATTTTTAAGCCACAAACTATAATCTGTGGCTAGCTCTTAACTAAAAGGAAAATAAGTCCATATTTGAGAAGCAAATGAGTAGCAAAGTTCTAAAGAGTGGGCAAATGTTCCATCTTCATCCAAAATCATTCAAGCATAGCTGGATCAAAGATAATATTCAGAACAGTGTCTTCAGTGGGAGATGACAGGACCAGACGGCATCGGATGGACCCACGCCAGTTCTGAGCAGCACAGCTGACAGGAATTATCTCAGCAGTTCAATTGCTGTTCTTTCCAACTTTTCTTCCATATTAATGTACACATAAGTTTCCAAATTGCCCAAACGTCCCCCATGGAGGACTGATCTTCTTTCGAGAAGCAAAGTAGAAAAGTCCATAAAAAGCCAACAGAATTGCAAAGCAGGTGACAACTAACTTTATAAATGTAATTTCCCACTTTTATCAGGGGTATTTAGTGGTATAATAATGACAAGACAGAAATGTAAAGTGAAATGCTTTATTTTTGATGCATTTTCAGAAGAAAAAACATCATGGCTAGTATATTGGAAGATTATGTAAATGGTCTCATCTATGCCAGATGTTTATTCTTCCCTGACAAGAACAAGTGATTTCACAGACACAGAGAGAATACAGCTATTCTTCAAGAGATGCTTTTAAAATATTATATGGTTACAGTATGTATTCTATCTGTATTTTATACAAAGGCAGCACTATATATCTAACTAAAGCATATCAAAATAGAATTATTTTCTAAATTCATACATAACATTTATTATGTTTTATTGTTTGTATGTGTTTTAACATTTATCTATTTCTTCAAGTTACATCTCAATTATAGTCCCCTCCCCTCTCCCCCTCTCAGTCCCACCCTCCTACTCTCTTCCCTCTCACCCTCCAATCTGCTTTTTTTTGTAATTTAAGATGCATCTTCACCCCCAACGGATCCCTGTTTTTGTCTAATAAAAGACTTTTTCTTATAACAATAAATACAATATAAAACAAAAAGAACAATTAGGCCACAATTATGAAAATTATAAGGTATAACCTACATTCCCAATGTCCAGTCTATATGTATTTGGCAACTGATATTAATATTCTATTATCTATCGATCTCTATGATGTTAAAGTTCTATACTAACTCAGTTTCCATCCAAATTTGCATTACTAACTTAAAAACATCTTATTAGAACTTGAACATCCTTTTAATTCCTAAACAATTTAAATTTAACTGTGAGACTACAACTATGTAGTCTTCAACCACATCAGAGACCTGAGAAGGATAAATATATCTGAATAAACAGGAAGTACAGAGCAAGCAGCTTCCAAAACTAAGAAATGACAGACAACTGGCTGCCTGGACAATTCCCAAATTCTCTCAATACACTGAAGCATCCATCATTAGCCTTTTGCCCCAGTACCTCTGACAGACATCAATTGTAAAGCAGGAATTATGTAGGACTTGTCTATCCTGTCTTGGCATAGCTAGGCTGTCTACTTATCTGCTTCCAAGTTTTGTCCTTGTTGGACAGCATTCTGTCTACAATTGAAGTAAGGGGTTTCTCTTCCCCAGTGATAGGCTTGCCACTAATGCAGACATCTCCAAACAGAGATTCATTGATGCTCATAGTCTACTTGGAGT